>OX459064.1:10981084-11347084 GCA_949775005.1 Orthosia gothica
CTTAATTCAAAAAATCAAAAAACCCGACTGCTTCAAAAGCGAACTAAAAAGTCGTAAACAAGGAAAAAATCATGCTGTGCAGGCGGAGGATACATCAGATTTTTTATTATATTTAAAGAAATTAAAATTATCAATCTATACCAATATTATAAAGAGGAAATATTTTTTGTTTGTTTGTTTGTTTGTACCGAATAGGCTCCGAAACTACTGGACCGATTTTAAAAACTCTTTCACCTATGCAAAGCTATATTATTCCAGAGTAAAATAAGCTATAATTTTGACGGGAGCGAAGCCGCGGGGATCAGCTAGTCATTAATAAAGAATATTAATTATTTAATTTTTTTGCGGTTAGTCGACTGTTCACGTGACCAGAGGGCTGGCCTTTTCTTCAGCCAGAGGATCAGCATTGCCATTCAACGTGGCAATGCTGCCAGCGTTCTGGGCACGTTTCCCATTGACATCGATGTGGACGAATTTTTTGATGCGCAATGAGCCCTTTTCCTTCTCCCCTTTGTATGTAATTTTGTTTTGTTATTAGTCATAAGATTAGAAATATTCAGTTGTATATATTATTTATCAATAATTAATAAAAATACATTAAATTTCTACATAATATAGATTTTTTGCTTGTATTACTGACGTGCGGCCCAGTACATAATTATGTAACCGACCTACGATGTGAGTACTAAGCAACTGAAGGCTGACGTTACAACGTAAAAACGTCGGATATTTCATAAACACATGCCGTGGATGACAGTGCTTATTTTTCCATTGGAACGCGCTGCATGGTTTGTGTCGGGCTTAAATAACGCCGTAAATATTGTTCAACAACTACAAACAACAACAAAACGCATTGTCTACCCCGGGAATCGACCACAAATCATGCTCATAAGTAGTGCTTGTGACCACTAGACCTACGAGGCAGCTTAAACTGCGTTTCGTTTTAATTTTATACAAGGCTATTGGTAAAACACTAACAACTTTGCAGGGCTTTTTTTTGCCCGTTTTAGTCGTCTTCATCATCATATCAGCCGAAAGACGTCCACTGCTGGACAAAGGCAGTCAGATGATATATCATCTGACTTCTTCCGCTTCCGATCGTGAAGCGGGAGGGCGCGCCAAATTTAACGGACAAAACCCACCCCTGTTCCTTAAGTTGCTAAAGCCAGGGCCGCGGTAACTCTCTTTCAAATTTATCCGCAACCCAACTTTGCAGGCCTGTATTACTAACATCATAAACAACATCGTTTTAACCGACTTTGAAAAAAGGGGGACGTTCTTAATTCGTCGGCAATTTTTTTTATATGTACCCCGATTACTCAAAGACGCCTGGATCGATTTGTTAAAATTCTTCTTTTATTTGAAAAGGTATACTTACCAGGTGGTCCCATGGTCATCAGGTCCGGATCTGATGATGGAATCCTGGAGAAATCGATGGAACTTCTCAAATATTATAGGCGTATACATAGCGATTTTAGTATTTTCATAAACAATGCAATAATTTTCACTCAGAAAGTATCATTTGGTGGAGTGGAACTGATGAAGAAGACCACAGATGGCCACTGGAACTCTTTAATGCTAGAGATGTCACGGTGATAAGATATCTTCTAATCCGAAAATGGTTCGATCAAACTGATGTGATGATGAAACCTGAAGGAAACTCCGAATTTAAACAATGTATTCTAGTCGTGTGTTTGGCCTTATTGGAATCTACATGAGATGTACTTTGGCTATAAATGATTTTCATGTTAATTGGAGGTACCTACTAAAACTAAACGATCCAGTTGGGTAGGGCCAACTTCGAGAAAGAGGTCCGACTTGGCTGGGCAGCGTTCAGGATGCTGGCCCCAATAACACAGGATTTTCCTAGCATCGGGGCCAATATTCACAAGATTGAGCAGAAATATGCCATAATATTATAGTAATGTAACATGAAAGTATGTATTTCTTCATTTTTTGCTAAATAAATTATTGTTGTTGTTGTTGTTGTTGCGCGGTATCTTCTAGTCCAACTTACCACAGTGTCTAAAGACCAAAGTTTATGACCAGTGTGTGTTGCCAGCGATGACTGGCTCTGAGACGTGGTCGCTTACAATGGGCCTCATCAGAAAGCTTACAGTCACTCGAAGGGAGAAATGTAGAGATCCGTAAGAGAACCAGGTTTACCGACATAGCCCGAAGAATTGCCAAACTTAAGTGGCAGTGAGCAGGACACATTGCTCGCAGAACGGATGACGGATGGGGCAGAAAAGTAGTAGCGTAGCGAGACGCACGGGACCGTTCAATTTGGCGACGCTTGGGGGAGGCCTATGTCGAGCAGTGGACGTCTTTCGGCTGAAATGATGATGATGATGACTAAAACTAAAAAGAGACACATAAAAAACTGTTTAACAAAAAAATCAAACCGACTGAAAAATTACTTTCTTTGCCGAAGTCAGAGTCCTGTGTATATTGTTTTCGGTTTATCGCACCGACTTCGGAAGAGAAAGTTATTTTTCGCTTTAAAGTGTTTTGTTTTGGAAGTCGGTTTGATTTTTTTGTTAAAAAGAAAAATCAGCTGATCCAACATTTATGCTCGCATAACTCGCCAGAATATATGGATCGGTTGTTTTTTTGCTGTTGAATGTGATGTTAGTAACAAAGCCCTGCAAGATTATTAGTGTTTTACCAATAACCAGTACTGGTTATCTTCACCTACGAAAACTTGATTCGTGACTAACTATTTCTAAGACTCATAGTAGTTCCTTCGTTTATATTCAGTGGTTAGCAAGCGGTGAGTTCATTCAACTTGTGTTGTTTCTTGTTTAGCGTGACAAACTGAGGTGCCAACTTGATACAGTTACGATCAACGACAAGTTCCTGAATATTAGATGAAAAGAAAATATTTTTGAGGCTCCTTCTTGACAATATGAATTGTTTATATAGGTGTGGCTGTTTGTAGAAGATATTTGGAGAGGAGCATGACAGAAACTAGAATAAGTAACGAAAACCTGAAAACCCAGAGAGTAGACAGAGTGACCTTCAGTAAAACTCTCCTATCAATCTTATTTCTTAATAATAGGTATTATAAATGTGAATGTTCGTAGGAAGCGTATGTTTGTTAGATACTCAATCACACTAAAACGGCTTTTTTTTTTTTTAATCTATAGTCTCGCGCTTGACCACAATCTCACCTGATGGTAAGCGATAATGTGGTCGACGGTGAAGCACGCTTGCCTAGAAGACCCCTAGATTGTAGCTATCGGGAAACACAGACTCCAGCAGGGAATTCCACTCCTTAGCTGTACGCATAATAAAAGTGTTCCCAAAACGTTTTGTGCGTAAGGGTGGGATGTCTACCATGTATCGATGGCGCATCGCCGTACGTCTGGTAGTCCGATGATGAAACGGGCTAGGTGGAATTATATCGTGCAATTCCATCGCACACTCCCCGAAATGTAACCGATAAAAAACCGACAGGCTGGCAACTCGGCGACGATGTTCAAGACTCTGGAGCTTTGACTTGACCAGCGCCTCATCGCCGATGAGCCTCTTGGCTCGCTTTTCGATCGACTCTAGTGCGTCAAGCTGGTATTTGGCTGATCCGTCCCAGAGAAGAGAACAGTACTCCATGCATGATCGAACTTGCGCTTGATACAAATTGAGGAGCTGTTCCGACGTGAAGTACCTTCTCACCTTTGCAAGGATCCCCAGCTTTATGGCAGCCTGCTGAGCCTCAATGTAAGGGCCAAAATTGAGAGTAGATGTCAACGTAACGCCAAGAAGCTCAAGATGGTCAGTTATTGGCCCGGTCGCATCTCGGTAAGTTGGAGCGGGGTAAAATTGGCACTTTTTAGCGGGAAAAAGACACGCCTGGGTTTTAGCAGCATTAAACCTGACCAGATAGGCATCGCCCCATTCAGAGACTGCCTGCAAGGACAGGTTCAAGCGCTCCACCATGGCCTCCCGGAGAGACCGGATCTGAGGCCCGGTAGCCCGAGCGTTGGACAAGTATCTCTCAGCAACAGTGCTGTCGTCTGCATACCCAAAGGTGGGCGGTTTAAGCAGATCGTTAATATGCAGCAAGAATAAAGTTGCTGAGAGTACCGACCCCTGAGGGACCCCGGCATTGATATCCAATTGGTCCGACGAGCAGCCATCGATAACCACTCGAATGGACCGATCTCTCAGGAAGTCTGCAATCCAATCACACAGACCACCGGGCAAACCGAATGAAGGAAGCTTACCAATAAGGCTTTCGTGCCAGACCCTATCAAAAGCCTTCGAGATGTCGAGGAAGACGGCAAGCGCTTCCCCGTGCCTCTCGATGGCCTCACTCCAGATGTGAATGGCATACGCTAGAAGATCCCCAGTAGACCGATTTCGGCGGAAGCCGTATTGGCGGTCACTAAGGATCTCGTTAGTTTCTAGGTATGCCAGTAGCTTCGTGTTAAGTACACGCACCATACTCTTACAGAGTATGGACGTTTCAGAGATGGGTTTGTAGTTGGCCGGGTCAGCTCGACTACCCTTCTTGGGCACGGGCTGTACGTTAGCTAGCTTCCAAGCAGTCGGCACTTTTCCAGTCTCATACGCAAGGCGGAATAGGCGTGTCAAGATCGGAGGCAGTTCAGGCGCACAGGGATGAGAACTATTGCTGGTATTCCGTCCGGGCCACTAGCCTTGTTCACGTCGAGGTTGCGCAGTACCTTACGGACTGATCGGATCGGATCCGGATAAAATTTGGCAAAGAAATAGATTATAGTCTGGATAGCACATAGGTTTTATCTCGGTATAATGTTCCCTTTTCACGCAGGCGAAGCCTAGCTATTAGGTAATAAAGATTTCAAAACGTCCAAAATGGATAGGATTGGCTGAGCGGATGAATAGGCTGATCGAATCCGGATGAAATTTGGCACAGAAATAGATTATAGTCTGGATAGCACATAGGTTTTATCTCGCCATAATGTTCTCTTTTCACGCAGGCGAAGCCTAGCTATTAGGTAATAAAGATTTCAAAACGTCCAAAATGAATAGGATTGGCTGATCGGATGAATAGGCTGATCGGATCCGGATAAAATTTGGCACAGAAATAGATTATAGTCTGGATAGCACATAGGTTTTATCTCGGTATAATGTTCCCTTTTCACGCAGGCGAAGCCTAGCTATTAGGTAATAAAGATTTCAAAACGTCCAAAATGAATAGGATTGGCTGATCGGATGAATAGGCTGATCGGATCCGGATAAAATTTGGCACAGAAATAGATTATAGTCTGGATAGCACATAGGTTTTATCTCGGTATAATGTTCCCTTTTCACGCAGGCGAAGCCTAGCTATTAGGTAATAAAGATTTCAAAACGTCCAAAATGAATAGGATTGGCTGATCGGATGAATAGGCTGATCGGATCCGGATAAAATTTGGCACAGAAATAGATTATAGTCTGGATAGCACATAGGTTTTATCTCGGTATAATGTTCCCTTTTCACGCAGGTGAAGCCTAGCTATTAGGTAATAAAGATTTCAAAACTTCCAAAATGAATAGGATTGACAAATTGTGTGCTATCTAATTGTCACGTGTTCAAGCCCGAACATTTGAAACTTTTTACAATCCTTATGGTTATTTGTATGACATATTGTATAGAGGCCTAAAACATGATGCGCTGTGTAGAATCGAAATAAAAAATAGGGATGTTTCCTGGATAAAAAAAATATCATTCTATTTAGTCCTTCCAAACATCCCTCATAACATAATGTGCACAGCAAAAGAGTGGAACTCCCTGTCTGCGTCTATATTTCCGAACGCATACAACCCGAATCCCTTCAAAGTTATAGTGAACAGGCTTCTTCTGGGTAAGCTCAATCCATCGTCGACTTTGTCTCTGTCACCTCTGACCTAGACTCAATTTTACTAGAGTCAAGAGCAAAATCAGGCTAAATAAAACGAAATAAAAAAGTACTTCAATGAGATCAGGAGTTGTTGGAGTTATGACATCACTTGTAAATATTAAGGATACCAAGGCTGGATGTCACACGATACTGATGACTGTCGATGACACTTTATGTTTACGTGTTAAATGAAAACATACGTGTAATTTTATTAATCTACCACAATGACAAAAAATAAATTTTCAATCAGCATCCCGATGCCCGTGAACGAATTGGGAAAATGCTTAAAAGTCAACACCGTTGTCAAAAGGAATGATGGAAAGTTAGGTAACATTTAAGCTGAAACTAAGAAATTAATTAGATATTGTAAAGAAGAGCTTTTAATCACGATCTGAATCTTAAAGTCAAGGATTTACTTTTAAGTTATAAGATATTTCATCAAAGAATATCATCCTTTCTTGAGTTATGGTATCCGCAGACCGACCATTTTTATGCTGGATATTTATAATTATTTATTTTATGTTTTTGTACTTATATATTTAAGCAGTTAGGTTTAGTACAGTTAGTATAGTATATAGTTAGTTAGATATTAAATTTATTATGTATGTCGGAAACACGAGGGCTTCCTTCCATATACCCTCGGTCCTGTGGGCTTATCGTGTGTAATGCGCGCACAAAGCAGGTAACTAATGCCGCTTTAGAGATATTCCATTGTCCAATTCTAGTAGCAAGTTGACGCGCCAGTTTGTAATCACTTTCACTAGCCTGATACTTTTAGACGCAACTCCACCGGCACCAATGATGCCACTCATCACACTTGATCGCGATACCGTTGCCAGTACCGTTGCCAGTTCTCTCTACTCAAGTCAACCCCGCGCTGCCGCGCGCCTTCGCATCTCCCTCCAAATTGTCTGTCACTGTCACGTGTCACTTTGCTCTAGGATTCAAATCCTTCACTAGCATTGGACACTGGAGAAAACTAAGTGTTACCAATCGAATAAAATCTAATTGAAATTTGAATCAGAAGCTAAATGTTGCCAATTAAACAAAACTGAATTAATAAGTTTACAAGCGATATTTCTTCGTTCCCAACTATTAATCGTTTACCTTCCTCCGATATGTACATTAAAGTATCTTTTGCATTTTTTTATAATTGTGTTTTTGTCACATTGTCTAGTCGTGGCTTTTGGGAGAGCTTTAAAACAATTAAAGATAACGAAAACAATCAGTCCTCAAAAACCACTACCACCATTACTCAAAAAAAAAGCTGTACAAGTGCGAGTCAGACTCGCGCACTGAGGGTTCCGTACAAACAGCTACATTCACCAAAATAATTAAAATAAAAAAATCAAAAACCCGACTGCTTAAGAAGCGAACTAAAAAGACGTAAATAAGAAGAAAAATTCTACTCGATACTTCCACACGTTTTCCCGAGATACAGTCGGTCAACAAAGTAATCATATAATGGTTCCGTTTTTCCTTACCCCTAAAAAACAGCCCAAACTTACAAAACACACCAAACATTTGTTGATCAGTCTGCCCACATCGATAAGCCCACTAAAGAATAACAACAGAGCAATCGTTAATAGCCACTACACTTTGTAATTACCTCTCGATCGAGACGAGCAACAACAGCGGTTGAGCACTGAGACGTGACTGATTACTGAAAGAATGTTTTGATCAGAGCGTGGTTTTGGGAGCATCTACGCGGCCGTTTCATTTTTCATTTCATTTATTTATTCTCAAACAATTTACATTGTGTCGAACATTACATAATTAAAATTCCAAAAACAAATATTGAACAACATTAATTTAAAAAAAATACCTATCAAACATGAATTACTTTGCAAAGTTAAAACAATAGTCTCAATAAAATTCAATTCAAAATGAATCCAATATTTTATATCACAAATAATAATTATAATATCAGTTAATATATAAAATTACAGGTAACATAAAAATAAAACAAATTATTCCAAAAATGTCACAAGCAAAAATTCCAATGTCAAGTTAATACATTTTTTTTTAGAAAACCCTTGGGATTTCAACTTCATCCAGTATAATGTCACTAGTCGCCGATGAGCCGTGGCTCATCTGAGGCTTACAATTTATGGTGGTATAGTAATGTTCTTAAGCTTAGCTTGGTCTGCCACCGGCATCAATCCCAGTCTGAATCGGGGAGTCGAGAATCCTGATTAAAGGTCTTTCATCAAAGAAAATAATCTAGTCTTGAGTTAAGACTCCGGCAGACAGGAGCAAAGCTACGACCATGCCATCATATTCGTCGTTTTTATTTTGTCTTGCGTTCAAAAGCAAAATATTTATTTTTATTTCACATAGGCCAACATGGGCGTCGCCAAAAGGTGCACGGTTCGGGTTGCTCGTTTCCTATGGTAAAGAACCGGCAAGAAACTCCACGGTTACTCTTTTAAAAAATTGTTTGGTTTAACAATATTTTCATGTTACAGCATTAATACTTAGATTGGGGAACAACTTAGGCCCGACAATAAGTCGTAAGAAACTAAAAAAAAAAAAAGATTATATATTATATAAACAAAAGATTTTAAAAAAAGAAGTAAAACGAGATAAAATGTTAACTTCTAGATTTCTAGATGCTTGTTCAAATTTAAACAAGCATCTAGAAATCTAGAAGGCCTACAATGTTCCCACATTCACAAATCAATCGGTAAAAGAATCTAAACAAAATATAACAAGACTAAATTTAACATGGTGGCACAAATGTTATTATCAGTGCTGTAACTATTCTTAGCAAAAAAGAGATTGAAAACTATTGTAAAAAGTCCAATTAAAAGAAAAAATTAAATTGAGAATAGTTAGAGACATATTCTATGAAGAATACGGAACAAATATTTGATTGACCTACGATGTTAAATGTAAGATCTCAATGTACCATATACTGAGAAATAAATATTTACTTACTTACAGATAGTTGTTCCGACTCTGGGAGTTGTGTATGTGAGTTTATATGTTTGTAAACGCACCCACTGTACAGGAAGAAATTTTTAGGGTGGGGCAAAGATAAAAAAAAACAATTGTCACCGCATCGTTGTCGCATTGTCACGTCGCACTTGTCTGCGAGAGGAATCATTAACAGCCACTTCACCTTGTAATTACATCTCGATCGAGTCGAGCAACAAGCGCGGTGGAGCAGTGAGACGTGACTGATTAGTAAGAGGATGTTTGATGGACAGAATACGGTTGAGGGTTGCTTTTCCTGTGGATTCGGCTTCGCAGTCCTACAGGAAAAAGTCTTAGGCACTCAGTGATATGTATATTCGTAATCAGATAAATATTTCCAGGTATTCAGAAAGCAAATATTTTGTTCTGTAAGTATTGTGCTTGATTTTGATTTTACTATTTAAACATTGAATTTTAAATTGTAATTATATTTTTATATTAATTTTATTTTGATTTTATTTGTAACTTTATTGATATATTGATAACTTTATATTTATTTTAATTTTAACTTATTGCAATAGCCGCAGGTAGGCAGGCCAATACCTGGGCAGCGTGCGTAGGTAGCGTGCAGATAGCTAGCAGCGTGCAACAATGGGCCAGGGGTCTTGCTCCCAGACCGTACGAAGAGCTCTGGAAGTGCCATAGGGAGCGCATGTTAGATGCCGTGCATTAAGCAGCAAGCCGCATGCGATGTACCAGCTTCTTCCCCTTTTTAAGCCAAGGAACGGGTGGGAAGCATTTAAGGTGAAAGCTCAGCACATCGCAGCGGTTTATAGGCAAATAGTTTGCAATAAAGCGTGCACATTGACAGATGCAAAATTATGTTAAGCGTGAACACGCGAGCATAAACACAAAGTAAACGTGATCGTAGCACAATAACACATTGAAGCATTACACCACCTCGATGCAGTAGCAATACATAAATATTACAATCTCTTATGCGCTCCACACACGCGGAATCAGATACTACATAGGTGATGAAATCAATATAGGTGAGCGAGGAACTAGTATAATTATCTAACTAACGCAGAACTCACCCTAGGTCGGGGCACACATAGTCCTGAGGGTCAGGGGATAGCTTTCATCAGCTAAGCAAGCGGAATCCAAATGACAGAACGTTAGCGTCCCCGAAAAACCACTGTTTTTCGGCGTTTTTGGTGATGTGGTTAGGAACTTACTAATTGTGATATTTTAGCATCACTCGACTATTTACAGTTGAGATCCTCACAACGCTACAACAGTACAACTATTTTCTTAATGTTCCTCGCCAATCATCGCATTTCCCATCACACCCACCAATGCCACATACCCACAGAACCCTGGGGTCTGTCTTATCACGCCGATGACCTGGTTAAGGCTACAGGACATATTACAATTAGTTTTAAACATGGGAGTGTACTTAGGCTTTAGTTAGACAAGTGACATTAAATATGTCAACGAAAGCGTCACGATAGCGATTGAAAAAATGGCAAAAATTTTGGAGAATGTCAAGAGCTATTGATATGTCACGTAATCAATCCCTTACGTATTGGTATTTCGATTCTATCATTACTATATCTGCTACAATGACACTGTTTCTATAGCCCCTTGAATCCTAAAGGCTTACTACAACTTGTAAGCAATTAGTAAAGCATTAAGAAATACTGGTGGGCGATACAAACCGTATATAGATACGAAGTCTTTGTATCGGTACCGATATAATGACACCGATTTTGAGGTACCGATATTGTATCGATATAAAGATGTCTTATAACACCGCACGCTTACTGGCTCATTCGAAAACTATGTATTACAAAATCTAGATATGCACGTACTGCTTGCTCCGCATTAGCTTCGGCTCGACCGCGTTACTAACTTGTTAACTAACCTTATCCTAATTAACGTATTAACACGTTTGTCTGCATAAATACATAATTTTAAGCAAATTCACTTTATGAACAAATGGTGCTAAACTAACCTAACCGAAACCAAATAAAAAAGGTAGGTATTTACCTAAACTACGAGTTCAGTATCAGCATTAGCTCCGAAAAGATTTATTTATATTAGTACCTGGGCAACCGAGCTTTTTCCGGGTGAAAATAGAGAAAACGACGTTTTCTAAAAATTAAACCTATCGATCGCTCAACCAATTATCGCCCCCGAAAGGCCCTGAATACTAAATTTCATGAAAATCGTTGGAGCCGTTTCCGAGATTCAGAATATATTTATGTATATATTTATGTATATATTTATATATACAAGAATTGCTCGTTTAAAGGTATTACATACAAATCTACATATACCGATACACATCGAATATCATCGCATCAAAAAAACAGCGTATCGGATCAGGATGAAAATACATGCGCGGACGCACTAATCGCACTAATATTATAAAGGCGAAAGTTTGAAAGTGTGTGCGTGTTTGTATGTTTGTAACTTCTTCACGTTTAAACGGCCGGACAGACCTGGATGATATTTGGCACAGATATAGATTATAGTCGGGAATAAATAGCACATAGGATACTTTTTATCCCGGGAATATGTTCCCTTGGGATAATTTTCGACATTTACGCGAGTGATGCCGCTGGCAGAAGCTAGTAATTATATAATTTTAATCAGATATTGTAACTAGAAATATGATTCGGATACAATTGTCAGAAAAAGCGGTACGTCCCAGACCTATTATGAAAGTAAATTCTAAGACACTGCACCTTTAGTAACACTACTAATGCTAGGCCAAGTATTATTAATTTGAGGCCTAAGCCTAAATCCACTAAGACCCGAGCTAACTCGTAATCTAAATGAATAGCCAACACGATACTGAGTTGCTAACAATAGTTAGTCAAGTTTAGTAGTTTCGTGTTGGATATGAATCTTACAGAAGTTTAAGTTTGAAAATACTCAGTTTAGAATTAAGGGATATAAGTTTAGTTTGTAATTATTTTGTTGTAGTGTTAGAAATTTGTCTGCTTATATTGTAGGATTTCTTAAAGTTTTGAGTAATTTATCTAAGCAACCTTCCTGATGCTTGACTTGGTTCGATTTATATCATATCGTTAAGCGATGTTTACTATGTACTAAGGCATCCTCGCCGTTTTGTCTATGCGTTGGGTAATTCTTTTTACAATTAAATTTTTATGAGTTGGTGTTTTCGAAGTTCTTAAATCACTTAATCCTCTGAACTCAATTTAAACGGCCCTAAATCCAAATTAAAGCAACAAATACCTAAATCCACTGACATTTTATTTGAAAGTCCATGACCACCTTTTAATAATGGCAACAATAGTCAGATTTTACCTGTCCAACCTCTAAGAAAATATTCTCTGCCTTAATTGTCATAGTGTATGACAAATTTGACACTTTTTATGACATTTTTTAACAATACAATATCGAGGCATGCTTAAGAGAAAACATGAGGGAAATACTAAATAAATATAACAATTTTATTTGCTACCTAATCAGAAAAATAAATGAAAAACTAGAAAATTTTAATAAAAAAGCGGGTGAAATCGGATCAGATAAAGAAGTTGATGATAGTGTAATTGAATAAATAGTAGTTGAGGATGGGACAAATAATGAAAACAACGAGTTTATGAGGTGGAAGATGTAGATGAAACGAACGGCAAAGAAGTAATATAATAAAAAAACCATGGGAAGAAAAGAACATCTAAGTTTTGTAACTGAAACCTTAATTTGGTCAAGAAGAATAACGTCAAGAACCATGTTAGGCGTGAAATACCAAACTGTCGATGTAAGTGTAAAGCTATCTGAAAAAGAGGCTGAATGTATTTTCAATAAATTTATTGGTTTGTCTCCGCATACTTATCAAATCGTATACCTGCAAGGTTGCCTTCAACAAGACTAACCCTCTAAGATTTTGCCCAACGAAATATCCAAGACAGGCAAGGTGTAATAATATCGTGTTGGCATGGGTGGCAAGATCACCGCAGATCTTAGTGACTGTTATCAAGGGATGGTACCATTAAAACCAACAAAACATCAGGATATTAAGAAACTGCTTAAGTATGTTCCTGTTCAAAAACATTTTTTTATGAAAACATATTGTTAGAATAGAATAGAATAATGTTTAATAACTTCTTCATGAAGAGAACAGGATAATGAAAATAACGACAGACAATAACGATACACAGGAAGAAATGTATGAATATGTAGTTAATATAGTAAAAGTACTGTGTTCATTATATTTAAATGTGATTTTAAACGAATTAGAAGTAAGATTTAATATTGTGTTAAAAGAAAATAAGTTTATAGTTTTGTCATTGTTTTGTTGTTTGATATTTATTAAGGTGATTAGATAAGACAAAGATATTTAATTTCAACTAGGCCACCAAAGAGGAGGCCTGTGTCCCAGCAGTGAGAACATTAATAGGCTGATGATGTGATGTGAGGCCACCAAGCGGCACTTTTGAATGTCACAATAAAAATTTACCTACATGGAATAAAAGTTGATTCTACCTAAGAAGTCCGTAACTCCACTGATTTTGTGATAACTCCTTTAAGTTAAATATTTTATACTGATCATTATAATATATTTTTTAAGAACGTCATATTAAAGCCTACCCAATGAACTAGTTTAATATTTTTTTTCAAAATTCATTCATACACATTTTTTTTTTCTTTGATTTATCAAATTTCAAAATAAAGAAAATGGATTTAGTGACCGAATGAGTTTATAACCAAGACATCCTGCAAGTTGGTTTGCGATATCACTATTGACGAAATTTAACATGCTTCCCGCAATCACGCAGGTCTCTAAATTAACTACTGGACATTTTCTGGTATATATCGTTGCCAGTGAAGTGAAGCTAGAGTAATTCGACGCTCCTGCATTACGTCAAAATCCCAATTGCAACGGTGGCAAATTGGTAAAACGTTCAATGTCAAAGGAGAAAATTAAACACAGCGGCGTTGCATAAATGCTTTTGTTTGAGTGTCAGCAAAGTTAGTGTCAAATATATTTATTTCAACTAGGCCATTAAACGGCACTTTTGAATGTCAACAATTAAAATTTACAAGCAATGAAAATTGATTCTACCGTGCATTTTAGCAATTTTAATAGTTCTGCTCCATTTCAACTGATTGATTGGCTGTCAGTTGTGATCGCAATAATAGAACTTCGACGAAGAGAATTTGTAAAAAAACAATTTATTTTAGTTGAAAGCACTTTAAAATAAGTAGGTACTGTGGCGCATAAGGTCGCATGGTGTACGAACCTGTACATAATGCAGATTGGCAGGCTATAATAATGTTAAAAGCTTTTTTCATTAAAAACATAATATCTGTATTCCCTGAAGGGTTGGGGACACCCACATTAGGTAGTATGGTAACTGTGGGTAAGTCCCATGTATGTAATAATGGGTTCTCTCTGTCTCCAAGAAACTTGGAGACAAGGGTGAGGAGAGTTGGCAGACCGAAAACAAGATGGATAGTGACATATCAAAACACACAAGCATGTGGTGGAGAAAGGCATGGGGCAGAAAATATGGGTGAAGTTGGGGGAGGCCTCTGAATCAGCTGCATGCAACAGAAATTAAATAGTTAAAGAAATTTAATAATAGAATGAATTTAATCAATTAAATAATATAATAATTAAATAATAGAATAAGTTATACAATACAATAAGTTATACAATACAATAAGTTATACAATACAATAAATTAAATAGTTGAATTAATAAATAAAAATATGTTATTAAATGTTCTAACTAATCATGATTATATGACATTGTACGGTTCTGAATTTAATTGGCTGTATTGTTGATAACTTATGTTGTAACTTAACACATGCATGTAATAAAGGTTTATTATTATTATGTAATAGAAGCGAGGCTATCACTATCAACCGGGCACCATTCTGGACTCCAAACTCTCTGGACTTCAAAAATTCCAGATGAAAAAATACTAAATTTTTAAGCAATCCAAGTTTACAAAATAAGCAGACTAACACAAAATAATTACAAACTAAACTTAAATCCTCTTGTTTTAAACTATACTCAGCATCAAAAAATCGCACCTCCCCGAAACTATCATTCAAGCCTGTCCTGGCAAAAACGCAAACATTGTACCCAGTTAATATTTGTTTCTGCTGGAGGTATATTTAATTACCTTTAGATTGACACCAGTTAGCTAGAGTTTAAACTCTATTCAACCGACCAAATCGAGTAATCACACAAAACGGAAATCCACATCGCGTCATTCATGGTTGGTTGGATAGAGTTTAAACTCTTTGCGCACTTACGCAATACTGCTGCCGGTATTCAAACCTAAGACCTCATGCTCAACAGTAAAGCTTGCAACCACTACACCAACGAGTTGAGGCTTTACCAATGCGTAAATAACCTTTTTTCGACTCCATTCTTGTAATAAAACATGGTAACGCCTCATAAACCTTCTAATCTTGCTTCGTTGTTGACTCCAATAACTTTCAAGACAGACAATTGAATTCGGCTTCAGATAAACATGTTTGCTGCATGCGAGCAACAATTAAAGTTACCAGTCTTAAAGCCACACTGTGAGAGAATTGTTTGACACTACTGTTTTTCTTGTGTGTATGTCAACCTGGGACAAACGATCCAGTTGGGTAAGGCAAACTTCAAGAAACAGGTCAGCCGTCGAATTCGACTCGGCTGGGCAGCGTTCGGGAAATTGCGCGGTATCTTCTCGTCCAACTTACCATAGTGTCTCAAGACAAAAGTCTATGACCAGTGTGTGTTACCAGTGATGACATATTGCTCTGAGACGTGGTCGCAATGGGCCTCATCAGAAAGCTTACAGTCACCCAAAGAGTAATGGAGAGGGCTATGCTCGGTGTTTTCTTGCGTGATCGAATCAGAAATGTAGAGATCCGCATGAGAACCAGGGTTACTGACATAGCCCGATCAATTGCCAAACTTAAGTGGCAGTGGATAGGGCACATTGCTCGCAGAACGGTTGGCTGATGGGGCAAAAATGGTTCTGGAGTAGCGACCGCGAACCGGGAGTATGTTACTTTAGAAGGCCTCCCACCAGATCGACCGATGAAGGTGAAGGTTGCGGGGATCCGCTGGATGCGCGACGCATGGGACCGATCAATGTGACGACGCTTGAGGGAGGCCTATATCCAGCAGTGGACGTCTTTCGGCTGATATGATGATGATGTTGATGACTGTTTTTCTTTGAAAACCTACTGGAAGTATATATTTAAGGCTCTGAACAAAGTGACTTTTGAAATTGGCGATGGTCACAAAGGCCGAAATGTAAGGTATTGATCACGAGACATTTTGACAGCGATTGACAATCCCATTAATTTTGGCATTTATAACATTTCCATCGATGTCATAAAATGACTCTTGTCCAGTTTGAGCCTCAAATAAATAATATATGCCCGAGATTAAACAGCTTCCAGTAGGTTTTCAAAGTAAAACAGTGGTGTCAAACAATCCTCGTTGATGGAAAGTAACTTTTCTGTAGGCTCTGGATAACTTGGCTTCGAGTAAATAGTGGTATAGCTTTGGCTTCATTCCAGTGGCGTATATACCCTATACGAAACCTAATACTTTCTAAGATCCAAAGTAGCTATAACTCAGCGATAGTATAGATAGTTCTATTCATCTTTGCGCGCGGTTCCATGTGTGCGTGCACTGTGTGTACGCTTGTAAATACACAGCTTTAATTTGTGTTGTGCCTACCCACACATAGAGCCGCGTGTAAAGATGACTTGAACTATCTATTAAGCTTCATATCAATCTTCTTATTTACGTGTGGATTGGATAGCTCTGTCGTTGCAAGTGTTGCCTCATGTCCATGTACAGGTGGTTGTGTATTCTAGGCATTAGAAGAGATGGTACGTATCCTGTGAACGGGCTCCACACTGGCATATCTGATATCAGTTGATGAAAGATTTATTCAAATGGGACCAAAACACCGTGAAAAGTCGTTGCATAATAAATAGTAACATGCACATTGAAGTCTCTGAATTGGGGCGAATTTATTCTGGCAAAACTTCACACAATTAGATTATGTGGGAATGTTCGCGCACGTTTGTTAAAGCTTTATTCTAGATTAGGCACTACTTTTACTGCCGAACTACCTTCTTTTAGTGTTTGGTAATACATTTACTAATTACCTAGCTAGTTGGTACTAGCGATAATTTGTAAATGTACCAATGATCTACTAAGTAGGGTTTGAGTGGTATTACGAGTGCTGAAAAAACTAGTTTAAGTGATTTCGGAGTTAGATTGAGTGCTCTACTAATTAAGTTATTGTAATAATTAAAACTGTAGCAATCATTAATTTCGTCTGAAGTTGTGATAAAATTTTAGTTAATAACTTGGTGTATTCTTCGAAGTGTATTCTTCCTAATGAAGCGCACCTAAAGTATTCCTCGATGCGCACCTGCGATGAAACATAGAGAAGATCATGAAGGGTTCGTGATATCGATAAACGTTTTAAAATTCTACTGTCCTAATTGTTTATTTGTTAAAACTACAACCAGGACAGCAGAAATGAACTGGAATTAATTGCTTAAGCGAATAACTACTTAGCTCAATAATGGTGAAAATGCAGGTTTTGAAATTGATTCATTTGTTGTTTTGAAAAGTACCAGAGTGACAGAAATGGACAGAAAATAGGTGCCTACACGATCTCATTAATTTATGCAACAAAGATGTGTTTAACAAAGAGGAATATAAACTATTCGTTATTATTCACTGAATCGATGGCAGTCTTAAAATTCAACAAACTTTACACTGACATTACACACGTTTACACACTTAACATTACACACTTTCAACTTTTTTATTTTCAATTATTCTTTATGCTTTCAAACATAGTGCTGCAACCCACAGACCCGGCATTTAATACAGAACTACAGAATATAATTTTCACATTATTGAGATAATTACCTAGTATCGCATAAGCAACTAATTCCAGTTCATTTCTAGTTTCCTGGTAGTTTTAATAAATAAACAATTAAGACAGTTGAATTTCAAAACGTCTATCGATATCATTTATTACGAATCCTTCATGCTATTATCTATGTTTCATCGTAGGTGCGCTTCGAGGAATACTTTAGGTGCGCTTGAAAGTGTGTGCGGTTCCACGAATACCTCAGTAACTTACGTTTCGTAGACTAAGTGATAAGTCTAACAGAGTTATTTTGAAGAATAAAAGTTGAGACAAAATATCACCTTTCTAACTGACAGACGCTTTCTTAAAACATCTGTTGTCTTTGTTTGAAAACTGTTCTAAAAAGTGATCACTCGATAATAATTTTATATAATTCTGTATTTTTTGTCTGTTAGTATATATAGCGTTAAGATAAGGCTATAATTAAAATGATTTGATTTTAATACCTTTACAAAACTAGAGTGAATCAAGGATAAGTTTGCTTTTGACCCATTAAGTGTTGTAACTTTTGAGTCGGTAATTCGAAGATTTTGTAACCCAAACAACTTGGTGACATTAAAATTCCTATTCCAAATGCTAAATGAAGGCACATGTTTTATTTATTTTTATTTAAAATATCATTCTAGCTGTGATACGAAACAAACAAGATTTTGTTACACATTTGTTATCAGACTTTAAATAGGAATTGCAAAAATAAGCCACTGCAGTTGGAAAATATTACGAAGTCGTATTTATCTTAGGTTGCTCGCATTTACTTTTTGGTTGACAGAAACACCGGAATATGTTCCAAGTTTTCATACAGTTTCCACATTTCTAAGTCTGTCCACTGGGGAATTTATCTAATATCGGAAATATTTACGCGAGTGAGAGTTGCAAGTTTGACGTGAAATAAGTTTCAAGAAATCTGAAGTAGGTCAGATAAATAACCAATTGTGAGCAAAGGTGCTTCTCCTACTATGTATGTGATTGATTTTGATGATTTGGTTGTATGTACATAATAAAACCCGCGGGAGCAGTGGTGGCCCGGCCCTGACTTATGTGTCGGTCGTGGTTTCGAATCCAGGCAGGCTCTTACGTTAGTGTAAATTATTTCATCACCACTGCTCTTAAAACGGTGAAGGAAAACATCGTGAAGAAACCGGCATGTCATGTGACAAACACCAACCCGCACTGGGCCCGCGTGGTGGATTAAGGCCTATTTCCTCTCTCACAGAGAGGATGCCTGTGTCCCAGCAGTGGGAACATTGCACGGCTGATGATGATAATGAGGTCTTAGTCACTGGGCCACCATAACATCAGTGCTCCTTAACTTTTATTCATTGTTTTCTTATTAAGAAAACTTTTTCTTGCTTCATAAATTCAGAAACCGTCAAATTGAATGAACGCACGAATTATCAAACTTTTCACGTTTACAGAGTTTTTTTCTGAAAATGTGAAGGAGGCCAAATTCGATTTATTTTGTGCTTATCTCTTGAGCACAAGGGTTAACATTATGGGGATTGTTACAGATTTTTGTATTATCATTGGCTCAGACTTATGTAGAGCAGCGGTGGCCCAGTGGTATCGGCCGCGACTTACAAGTTGTAGGTCGTGGGTTCGAGCCCATGAAGGCGCTTTACTTTGTGTAAATTATTTCTTCACCACTGCTCTCAAAACGGTGAAGGAAAACATTGTGAGGAAACCGACATGTCCTAGAACCAAAAATTCTAAGACATGTGACATCCACCAACCCGCACTGGGCCCGCGTGGTGGATTACGACCCATTCCCTCTCACATAGAGGAGGCCTGTGTCCCAGCAGTGGGAACATTAATAGGCTGATGATGTGATGTGTGATGTGATGTTGTTGATTACTATTCAACGTATAAAGGTTTTTGTCACAAGGTGGATGTGTAATTATACGTAAGTACCTATTTTGTCTTGATTTTCAGGGGTTTTATCGTCAAGTGTAACGTAATTATATATTTTTTTTAATTCATGATGGGTTTGCTCTTGACACTAGTTCTAGATCAGAGGTGACAGAGACAAAGTCGACGATGGAGTGAGCTTACCCAGAGGAAGCCTGTTCACTCAAACTTTGAAGAGATTCGGGTTGTATGCATTCGGCAACACAGACGCAGGCAGTGAGTTCCACTCTTTAGCTGTGCGCATTATGAAGGATGTTTAGAAGCGCTTGTTGCGAGTTGGTGGAATGACAACTAGGTGAGGTTGGTAACTTGCAGTGCGTCTAGATGTCCGATGGTAGAAGGGGGCCGGTGGGATGAGGTCGTGGAGTTCATGAGCACACTCGCCGAAGTACAGTAGAGTATGTCTAATGTAGTGTTAGACAAAGACAGAGATGAGAATACAGTATCAATTTGGTACCTTTACTTTTTCACAGGAGCAGTGATGATGACTGTCGCCCGATTTCTTAATTGAGAATTTGGAGTACTTGAATTTATGTTCTATACCGCCCCTAGATTGAGCATAGGATTAATAAAATTGTCTTTGAGATCATGAAAACTTCATTAAAATACGCCCGCTTTTGGTGCGATTGTCGTGATAACTTTAAAATTTAATAAAACTCAAAATGTTCATACATCAAATTATTGAAAAAGGTCTAATGTAACATAAATATTTTTCCCAAAAGATTGCGACTAGCCGTTGAGACGTGATTCTCATTTTTTAAATCAGTCAGGGGCACCTACGCCTTAAGCTTTTTTTAAGCGGTTTACTTTTACTTCACGTTATTCCGATGCTCGTCAATTCTGTCAACACGGTGCGACAGCGCCGCCATGTTTAACGAGGACGACCACGGTTTCTTTTCCCTGGAGGATTCCAATCCAAAAACGCTTCGAATTTAGAGATACGAACGTATTAAACTTTTACTAACGCTTTAATGCCAAAGTTTAACGGATTTTCATACTAAACTAGAGTTTGACAAATACACAAATTCAAAATTTTAACCTTCATAAAAGATAGCTAGAACTCTGCGATATATGTCAAACTGACGTATATGTTATTGTTACAGTATTGTTAGCCTGTCAAACGCTATTGTTACTTTATTGATACTGACAACTGTCGCAGTGATCAAA
Organism: Orthosia gothica; assembly: GCA_949775005.1. Classification (NCBI taxonomy): domain Eukaryota; kingdom Metazoa; phylum Arthropoda; class Insecta; order Lepidoptera; family Noctuidae; genus Orthosia; species Orthosia gothica. The sequence goes on from OX459064.1 coordinate 11,001,891, forward strand.
ATATTTTTATGAAGTACTAGCTGACCCGGCAAACTTTGTTTTGCCATAAAAACACCAAACATTTATCTACCCTACCTACCCTACCTTACACTACCTACCCTACCCTACCCTTCCCGACTCTACACTACCCTACACTACCCTACACTACCCTACACTACCCTACACTACCCTACACTACCCTACACTACCCTACACTACCCTACACTACCCTACACTACCCTACACTACCCTACACTACCCTACACTACCCTACACTACCCTACACTACCCTACACTACCCTACACTACCCTACACTACCCTACACTACCCTACACTACCCTACACTACCCTACGCTACCCTACGCTACCCTACGCTACCCTACACTACCCTACACTACCCTACACTACCCTACACTACCCTACACTACCCTACACTACCCTACACTACCCTACACTACCCTACACTACCCTACACTACCCTACACCACCCTACACTACCCTACACTACCCTACACTACCCTACACTACCCTACACTACCCTACACTACCCTACACTACCCTACACTACCCTACACTACCCTACACTACCCTACACTACCCTATACTACCCTACACTACCCTACACTACCCTACACTACCCTACCCAACACTAACCTACCCTATCCTAAACTACCCTACACTACACTACCCTACACTACACTACCCTACACTACACTACCCTACCCTACACTACCCTACGCTATACTACCCTACCCTACACTACCCTAGCCTACACTACCCTACCCTACCCTACCCTAGACTACCCTACCCTACACAAAGCAAAATTAGCTTATACAATAGCAATAAAGCTCAAATTGACTCTACGTTTTAGTTCGAAAACTTTTGTATGGGAAAAAGAAAAAGGCTGTTTTTATTTTAGAATTTTTGTCCCCGTAAAAACCATCTTTGAACTTCAACGATCATTAAAAAAAAAAAATTGGCCATATTGGTCCAGGTGTTGTTGAGTTATGCGCTTACCAACACATTTTGCGATTCATTTTTATATTATAGATAATTGTATTTCATAGAAACAAAACAAATATTAAACTTTCCTCTGACCCTTGTGTCTCCGACTGAGAACTTCAGGGATTCTTTTATTAACTATTCAATATTATAGCCATTCGATATTTAATATTATTCTTACAATGAACTCTTAATTTTACCTAAATAATTATTTGCATTCCACCGTCCGTCCCAAATATGTGCCAGGAAACTCGAGCATTCAACTGAATAGTTCACCTTGAAAACTACCGTAAAATATTTCAAAACTGGCAGGCAATAATTATAGCTGGCCAGTTTAATATCGCGATCAAACAAAATAATAAAAATAAATTAAAGAACGCTATTTCCTGAGCCGTAGATAGTATTACAAACAGTCTGCTGTCTGGTTTATATTAAGTTTCAAATTGATTTATGAACGTAATAATATAGGTTGATCGAAGACGGCCAAAAAAAGATGGATGGATTGTGTGATATGAAAGAAAAGGAAGTCAGACAAGGACAGAACGGTATGGAAAAAGAAAACGTGTTGCGCCGACCCCAAGTAACATAGGACAAGGGCAGGAAGATGATGATAATGATGTTGATGTCATACTCTTTCATGGGGTCAAACACTTTGTCTTGCCGAATTTACTTACGCAATTAGGCTGCAGGTTCCTAATAATTCATTCTACTTTTAAAATGTAGAATGTATTTGTGTTTCTAGAAAGTATTATTGTATCTACATTATGTTCATTGTTGGTATTGTCGCACCAATGACAACCCCATGTCATGTCCAGGTAATCTCTGTCCATTCCAGGTTGCCTGGAAGAGATTGCGGTATGCGATAAGGCCGCCCATTGTATGTTTTTAGTATTAAGTTTCTTTCCCTTGTTTATTATGGTGTACAATAAAGTGTATATAAATAAATGTGCTAAGCAATGGCAAAACAGTGTCGAGATTTTTATAAATGAGACGTTCCTGTTTAATTAGTCCTGTTGGTGTTCCTGTACATTTAAGAAGACTCCATATATCTACACGCAGTCCAAGGGGATCATTGAAAGAGATACCAACCAATGAATATTAATGCGGGTTTGTCCATAAGATATTACGTCAATAGATTGCCAGGATTATCGAGTTAACTCGACACGGCCGTCGGTCTAACCGCATTAAGGTTATGCCGCTAAAATGACGCTGTTTTTACTTTATGTTATTGGGTTTCTATTTCATATACTGGAAAACGTCAAATGTAGGTGTTAATTAAAGAAAAAACGATACTACATTTAATATTTCCCTCTCACAAAGAGGAGGCCTGTGTCCCAGCAGTGGGAACATTAAAATACTGAAGACGATGACGACATTTATTTGTGGTCCGCAGAGGAGACACGAGAAATAAAAGGAGCCCGTGCGAGACCACAAAGGCGCAGCTTAATATTATTCAAATATCGGTGCTGATAATGGGGACTCATAAAACGGTGTAAATTAAAGAAAAAAAAATACATTTGTTTGTGGTCCGCATAAGAGACATGAGATAAAAGGAGCCTGTGCGACACCAAAAAGGCTCAGCTTAATATTATTATTTATTAAACAACTTCATAGCTTCTGCAAACATTTCCAAATTATGGAGGAGGACTAAAGTCATTGCACTACCAAAACCAGATAAGCCATCTGACGTCCCCAAAAGCTACCGGATCATTTTTTTATTATGTCAAACATATTATAAGCTGTTTGAAAGATTAAGAGCTTTTATTAAACCACCTCACAGCAGAAATTGACTCGGTTCTAATCCCTAAGCTAGCAAGCTCTAGACCTGGTAAGTCTTGGTTCTCCGACTGACAGAATATAAAGGGGATGGGTATGAAGCTATCAGAGTCCCTGGTGTCGTACTCGTTGATCTTTCGGCAGCTTACGACACCATCAAAATTTCATTTCCATTTTTTTTTCATTTTCCATTCCATTTCCAGGTGTGCTTCACCTAGAAATGGTGCCTGCTTTTGTGCGACGGCAAAAAAACGGTCTCCCTCGGGGCAGTGTGTTGGCGCCGACGGTTTTAAACGTCTACTCGAACGACCAGCCCATCACACATCACACGGAGCGGTTCCTATATATGGACTTGGCCTTAGCAACGCAAGCAGCGACTTCCGAAGACGTGGAGCATACACTGACAGTGGCACTCGACGTGAGAAAACTATGACCACAATGCTCTGCGTCCCAACCCATCCAAGACACAGTCGTGCGCATTCTACCTTCGCAAGTTGAATGCAAATCAGACACTTGCTTTCACGTGGCGAGGCACTAAGGTCGATCACTGCTTGAACCCCAAATACATGGGTGTGACGTTGGATAGGGCCTTAACATATAAGTCACACTGCTACGTAACAAAGCAGGAGGTTGAGAATCGTAATAGTTTGCTCCGTCGCCTTATTTCCACCAACTGAGGAGTGGCACCCGATGTTCTCCGCACAACTGGTATGTCTCTATGCTTCTCTGCTGGCGAGTTTTCATGCCCAGTGGCACCGATCCACTCACGCCAAGCAAGTAGACATTGCCCTAAATGAGACGTGTCGGATAATATCGGGGTGCTTAAAACTCCACTTAATAAGCTATACCCGCTAGCAGGCATAGCACCACCTGCCGTACGAAGGGATGTCGCATGCGCGATGGATAGAAAGGACCAGGAATCCGATTCCCGACATCCCCTCTCCGACTACTCAACACCTCCGGGTAGACTAATAAGTCGTAAGAGTTTACTACGAACTACACAGGCAATCCAGAACAGGCCGCCTGAGAAGAGGAGAAAGTTGTGGACAGAGAAGTGTCCACTACCCCATGACTTTGTTGAGACCAAGGCATATCTGCCGCTTGGTCATGAATTGTAGTGGCCTATATGGATGGCATTGAATCGGCTACGTACCCAAGTAGAACGCTGCAAATATAATTTGGCAAAATGGGGGATTATTGATTCGTCCAACACCCGGTGCGAGTATGGTGCCCCTATACAGACTATGTCCTATTTGCTCCTGTCCTGGCTGTCCAATCACTTGCACCCTGGACGACCTGTACAGTGCTTCTGACGCTGCAATAAGCGTGGCCACCTACTGGGCCCAGGCAATCTAAATAAATGTGCCATTGAATCGAAAAGAAGAAGAAGAAGCTTAATATTGAAGTTGGTATTGAGAAAATCGTAATTGTTCAAAGTGCAGGCGATTGGTTTGATTTTTTTAATCGTATGTTCATGGTAAATGAGGTATACTGGTGAAGGCCTCGGGTATTCGAAGGATGCAAGAAGCACACACGGTCGGTATGGTGACGCTTGGGAGATGGTTTTGACCAGCAGTAGACGTATTTATTACGGTTTAGATTCAGAATAATTTTTGTATCAGTTAAAAAAAACACTTTTTCTTTCTTTTCTAAATATCAAAAGTAAACGTGGAAACACCTGGCTTATTTACAGCATTAAAATTGCTATTTTCTACTTTAAGTAAAATCTCAGGTATCTATTACAATAAAGGCGGGCAAAGGCCTCGCTTTTTTAATAAGTTGCCTTCCTTTACTCCGGAAAATGTAAAATCGGGCTCTTGTTAAATATTGAAAATTGCGTTCCTTGTAATTTCATTATTGAGATCTGCCCTTCTTCATGAAAATATTATTGCCAAGTTCAACAATCAGTTTCTCATTTGCCGTTCCAATTGAATATAAACTGTGTTAGAGTTTAGTTACTTACAGATTTTTGCTGCTTTAATTAAATCAGAAACCGTACCTGAAAGTTATTTTATTGGCAAGTTTGAAACAGTAGTCATCTAGATTTTACAACGAGTCTTCTATATACTTTGTTTACCTTTTTGTACCTGCCGATTCGATGACTTATATAAAGTAGTAAGGACAGGGTGTATTGTGCGTTTTTCAGACTCCGCAATTCGATCATAGAAAGGTCACCGAAGACCGAAGTGAGCTCGCCATGCGGTCGGTTATCTGGGGAGCGACCGTGAGCGCGAGACAAAAAAAAAACAAGTGAAATTTTAAAATAAACTCCAACATATTTTTATTTCATGCTACATAATTTATCTCGTATTAGACACCCTTCGACATCGACAATCTATTGAACACGTAATTATGACACGATAAGTTGCGAAAACACCCCGATTCAAACAGTTAAACGCCCTTAACTTTTGAACGGCTGAACCGATTCATCAAACATGGCTCAGAACACTCCCGATAAAGTAATCTTTCAAACAAAAAAAACTAAATCAAAATCGGTTCATCCGTTTAAGAGCTATGATGCCCCAGACAGCTACACAAATACACATACACAAACACACAACTTTTTCCATGGGGGTTAAACAAATTGTGTATCTTGTATAATGTGCGGGCAGCAAACGTTCGAACGGTTGTATCTTTATTACTATTTAAACAGGCAGTTCGGTTGTGGAATCTATTACCTATTGAAATAAGACGTGCTCAAACACTGCCAACATTTAAGAAAATGGTAAAGGAGCATTATCTTCCACTATAATTTGTATTTTCTCCTTTCTCTGTTATAAATGTTATATTTATTAGCCTATTATGTAGTATTGTATTTATTTATTTTATTTTATTATGTGTAAGTAATATTATTTATTAATGATATTAACTGACAGCCGTAAATTCATCTCCTCTTGTTCATTCCATCCAAAGGTTGTCTGTAAGAGATTGCCTAGTGCGATAAGACCGCCCATTGTACACTTGTTTTTGTAAATGTTTGTCCTGTATGTTTTAGTGGTGTACAATAAAGTAGGTATATAATAATACTAAACCTATGCCATCATGTTGCCGAGAATTGAGATAAATTCCGTGCGTTTGGAGAATCCCATGTCCAGCAGTGAAGCAGTGACTATGTTGAGTGAAAATCAGTCTGGAGGATTGTTCTTACATCTTCGTATGTTAGCGCCATATTAGTGGCGCCAATACACCCGATAACACGAGTCGATGCCAAGTCTAAACAAATGCGATTAGTGGGGAACTGCCTTTTGATCTCACCACCAAAACATTTTCCTTGGTATGGGGCAAAGGGCGGGGTACAGGAGGGGGGCGAGGTGTGACGTCAGGCAATCAAGTTACTTTTTATGACGCTCAAGTACGAAGCAAAGAAGATATTACGCGTTTATATAAGAAGTGAGAGTGCTAAGGGGTTTAAATTTTTCTCTGTGGAAGCTGACCTAGGCTTTTGAAAGTTGCGGTGCCCGATGAAACTGATGTAAAGGGTAGAGGGCATTTAAAAAGGGCCTCGTTGTCGAGATATTTGAATGTAAAGTTCTCATATCGCGATCTTTGGGGCACATTTATACCAGAACTTGTTTTGTTTGCTCTAATTGGTGGTTTAACTTAGAAGTATCTGTGTCATTGTACGCCGCAACTTTGGAGAAATTATCACTCATGTCTTAAATACATGACTCCTTAAATTCTGAGTTGAGCTGCACGGTTATTGACAAATGCGTGCACTGACTGGACAGGTCCACTCAATCTGGCTGGTTCTTGCCTCAAAAGACCATTTCTTACATCAGTCTACATGGTCTTCACACACATGATCTAACCAAGATTTGACTTTAAAAGAGACTGTGACCTTTGTACAAACCAAATAACAGAAATAAAATCATTTGTCATGTATTTTTATTTAAGGCAAAAGCACTGCCAATTCTTAATTGAATACCAAAGACGCAAATACGGCATTCCATAAATAACATTAACTAGCAACAAAGTATTTCCAGATTATCTCCCTCAAGGATTAGTTGTTATAGTGTATTTCCCAGAGGAAATGGCATAGGCATGGCGAACGTGACCCATACACTTTCGACGAAGCGCCAAAATATATACGCAATTTAATAACAAGTAAACTAGAACTTTGAGGGGGTAAAAGTTCTTCTTTTTAACCCCCGCCGGAAAAAGAGGGGTGTTTTACGTGTGTTGCTGTGTATCTGTGTGTATATGTATCTGTGTGTCTGTCTGTGGCATCATAGCGCCTAAACGGATGAACCGATTTTGATTTAGTTTTTTTTTGTTTAAAAGGTGATTTTATCGAGAGTGTTCTTAGCTATGTTTGAATAAGTTATGGGCGTTTTACTGTTTGAATTGGGGTGTTTTCGCAAGATAAATGTGTCGGGGGTTTTTAAATTTTGAAATTTTACTTGTCTCCCTTTAAAAGTCGAAATACCTAAATGCAAAAATTATGGATGCAAATAAAGCAAGGATCATTTAATTTTTCAAATAAATACATGCTTATGCTAAACCCTTAGCAGTAGTATTAGTAGTACTTAAATTAAGTTAGTAAAGACGAGAAATAAATAAAACAATAACCACCTACATTTACCACCTACATTTTGTATAAAACAGAAAAGAAACAGGGTGAACAAGATGCCAGGCAGATGAATGTCGTGATCGTAGCAAAAAGGCTTCCACTCAGCATAATACTGTGCCGTGGGGGACCTACAGCACGGCGCTGATTTATTTTTTGATTTTTTATGCGAGCATTTTCGCTATTGCTCAGTGCTCTTATATTACAATAATTTATTAATACGCTATCGAAGAACCAGAAATTCTATAGCAAAAGTCTCTTGCTTGCACAATCTGTAGATTGAGCACCTAATTTGGTAAAAAACTTCTTTCATACAGTGAAAACGTATTCGATTTTGCTGAAACGCCAACCGCAGAATTTTGGGAAACGTTTGCAAAATTCGTGTAAGTACAAGAGATGCAAAGTAAAAAACATTATTTTTTTTTTTTTTTTAATTGTTTATACATATTTCGACAAAGATGGTAGGTATGCATCTTGTGCCACTTTCACACATCGGAGATTGCATCTATTGGATAATCCGATCGGATCAGACTTATTCTTGCTTCGACACAAGTCGAGTGGATCTTGATTAGATTTCATATAAAAATATCTCCCGTCTCTCAACCTACGTAGCTACTAAAAATATATATTATGTGGGTAGGTATTACAGAATACAGAGTTAAATATAACCACGGGCACCCAACGCGAAGATAGAATATTTGTTTCAAATAAATTGCACTAGATGGCGTGATAAGCTTCGATTTGTTATTGAGTTTTGTGAAATATTAAGATTTTCTAGAAACGATCATAAAAAATGTATATTCTTGTTTAAATTACTATACTTAACACAAAATTAAGGAATATTGGGCTCTTAATTCACATTTCAAACATTGTTTGTATGGATCATTTAAAATGGATTACAATAGATGGCGCGGTTTTTAAGTTTTTGGGCATCTACTTGATTTTTAAATTAGTTTTTTAACACATTTTGGTACAATGCAACTGTAATAACGTGCAAAAGAAATCTATAAAAAAAAACATGTGTAAAAAGTATTCATGAACCGAGTAAACCCTTTTACTTGCAAGTCGCTGCTAACACCATCTACATCCGTGGAGCCCAATCGAACGCGATCGATGTTCTTAGGCAAAAATAATCAGAAGAAAAACGCAAGTCGGCACGGTTGCTTTGTATGGTATGAGGCATCTGTATGCTAGTATATTATATGTGGTATAACTTACAATTGCAGTTGTGTACAATTGTAGTATCGGTTGGATTTATATTTGAATACCTCAGATTCGAACACAATGGTGTCAAAAATAGTGTTAACTCCAATAATGTAGCATTATATTATGCTAGCTTAGTGGGTTATCAATTAAGACATAAAATACCATAGTATGCAAGTTAATTAGCATTTCTTTGTTGTAGGACCAGTTAAAAAGAAAGTTTGATTGTCAAGAAAAAATTAAAATTAGGAATCTCGACCAAATATTTTCAAACGCCTTAAGAAGCTTATACTCGTATGACTGCGTCCCATCTTTTTCTCTCATATCGAACTACGCAACAGCTATGTTATCTCTCCGCCATCCTTGGTTGGCAGTTAGGCATAGAATCCCTAAGACATTAAGGCTCAGTTTTTTATCCATAGTTAACTCAACCAATGGTTAAATATGTTAACTAATGGTTTCAAATTACGTTTTCGTATTTTCCTCAATTTTAAGCCTTTCAAATGGTCAAATAATAAACTCTCCAATGTATTTGACCATTTGTGAGGCTAACAACTAATGAAAAAAAACCGGACAAGTGCGTGTTGGATTTCGCACATTTAGAGTTCCGTACCAGACCGCAAAATAAAGTTGGTTGTAATAGGAAAAATGAGGGATTTTCAAAGAAATATTCAGATTTATTAATGTATTAGTATTTTAGTAAAATATACGTAATAATAAACATTATCACCAAATTTGAAGTTCATAGGTCAACGGAAAGTTAACGAAATCGGAACAAAGTTTTGTAAAAAAGCTAAATTTGGTGGCTTAAAACAAAAATTACAATACGGACAGACAGACAAACACGTGAGTGACAACAATAAGGCTCTATTTAGACCCTTCGGGTACGGTGTTTTACCGAAATTTGCAACCACAGGTTAGCTTAATATTTAACCATTGGTTGAGTTGACTACGGATCAAAACATTTGGCCTAAGTCCATATTTGTACCGTTTGTGATGAATGAAGTTTAAATAATCGTAATTATCATTATCCGCCTGCACATATCCACAGTATAAATATGGACGAACAGTACGGAAACTACCTACAAACGTAGCGGCGTCGGCTACCTTAGAGGCGTCGACGAGACCTCTAAGCGGCACGCACTGACTAAATTGAATTGAGATAGTTTCCGTAATATTCGTCCATATTTATACTGTGCCATATTCCAGTATATTTTGGGTCGGTGCACATACTTTCTAGGAATGTCCTGCATGAAATTTAAACAAATAAACTTAGCTCATACCCTGGTCAAAATACATTATCCAATCTACTAAGTGGTAGTGGGCAGAGTGAATCCGACGTATAATTTAATATCATCTCTCGTGGAGGCTACTTCAGGTATGTTTACTAACGTGACAGATGAAAGTGTCATGTTTAAAGTACCTTTTATATGATGGAAGTACAGAGGTGGAGAAAATAGATTCGTCACTTTAAGGTATATTTTTACCGACTACAAAAAAAAAAAAAAAACAATTCGACCCGTGTGTATGTAATATGGTTGGAACTGCATAATATTCACATATGTTACTCTATGTGAGCTTCTAAAAACGCGTGCCAAATTTCAAATGTGTATGTATGTTTGCTGCATAAAGTTACGATAAAATCTGTTTTACCTTCATGATGGTGATGTCACAGAATGAGAGTCAGTTGCTAGAATAAATGTGACTTGATTTGATTTGTTTTTCTAAACTGGTCAGGCCATTTATAAGGTTGTAATTTAATACTACTACTCCATTTGAAATAATATTAAATGTTTGAATTTTCCTTTTTTATCCTCCGTTCAACAAATTTTGACTTCTATTGCGTTGGTGATATGACAAATGGAAGCTGTGGTAAATATATGGTTTTGGTAATAGGTTTATGCTTTTTATGTCATCCTTATGTTTATGGAACCATAATCATAATCATAATATTTATTTCACCAAAAACAACACAACAGATTACAGCAATCTTACAGGCTATTACTAAAGGTTAAGACTTTACAAAGGAGCATCTGTAGCCGAACTAAGACGAATCCTGTATCTCGGCATACAGCGCCGTACCCTCGAGAACAGACAATAATGTGTAGCCCAAAATACATGCAAAAAGATACATCAAATCATGTTTATAATATATTCATAAAGTTATAGGTTAAAAGGGTAAAATTAAAGGTTAAAAATTATAAATCTACTAAAAATTATAGATGAAATATCAACAAAAATCAAATCAAACATTAATAAAATAAATCCAAAAATATTATATCATCATATTTATATAATATTCATAAAAATAAAAACTAAAAGTAAGATAATTGTACAAATAAATCATTTTAATACCTAATTATATATGTCAAAAATTAAAGTAAAATATACAAAGATTGAAGATAACAAATAAAAAAATAATAAATTAATTGCCAATCCAAAATCCAAAAATTAAATAATAAAATTTTCATATTCAAAATCGAACTCAAAATCGGATGAACGGAAATTGGTTCTAAAAAGGATTGTAAAAATGTTGGTAAAAGGTTTACACAATTTTGACCTTTCAAGTGATTTTTAAGCAATAATCTTCTGAGTGCCTTAGCATCAGGAATTAGGAGTCCTGAATTGAAAAAGAAAAAAATGAAATTTGATGTAGGTATAAATATCTTGACTGTACAAGGGTACAAAGTATATTTTATATGACGGAGTTATGAAAACTAAAACACATTTTAAGTGTGCATACCTGGTCTTGATAAATGCTTTCCGGGATGTATGCACGCTGTACTCATATTTCATATTTATTATGAAGATATGAATATCCACGCCAGGATATTTTCACCTGTACACCTGGTGCTTACTTAAATATACATATTTTATGTAGAAACTGGAGAACATTTATATTATTTAAAGTAGGATTAAAGTTAGTGCAGAAATAGATAAGTGCTTCGGAGTGAACCTAGCCTAGCCATCGGCACTATTTTAATTCGTACGTAGTAAGTAAGATGGATGAAAAGAGATTGCATGTAGCAGAGATGATAATGTTTAGATGGATGTGCGGTATGACGAGTTTGGATAAAGTGAGAAATGAGTATATTAGAGGGAGCTTGAAAGTGGCGCCAGTGACAAAAATATAGGTATCGTGATGGTATGATATTCACAAGCAAAATATAAGAATTTTAAAACCTCCAACATATTTTTATTTTATCTAGTAGTAGACACGCTTCTATCGACAATCTATTGAACTCGTAATTATGATGCGATATCTGGCAAAAACACTCAGATTCAAACAGTAAAATGCCTATAACTTTTGAACGTCCGGACCGACTTTCTTCAATCATAACTAAGAACACTTTGGATAAAATCACCTTTCAAACAAAAAAGACGAAATCAAAATCGGTTCATCCGTTTAAGAGCTATGGTGCCACAGACAGATACAGAAATACACAAAAACACAGGTACACACGTCATACTTATAACTTCCCTCTTTTTCCGTCGGATGTTAAAAATACTTAAAAGCCTCGCTAAAAATACCAAAAGCCTCAAATTAGTACCTAATGTCCTCATCAAAAATACTTTCATCTAAAAACCAGACGAAGTTAATTCACTCAGTAATTTACTGAATCCGGATGGCAGAAAGTAATTGGTGGAAAAAATCAAATTTCGAACCAAATCAAAACGTTAATGTGCGGGCCGGGATGTTTACCGGAAACCAGGAAATCCTTTTATAACTTTTTTTTTTACCTTATTTACAGCCTTTTAGGCCAGGGACAGGGTGTCAACCTGAATAGTAGAATATATAATAATTATGCATTATGTACTATAAGGGTCAAAAGTGCAGTCACACTCTACCAAAACATAAAAGGCAATTTTTTTGTAGGCAGCAGAATTTCAACTTTTCGCGGTTAGTAGGATAACTATACTTTAATTTCTATACAAAATATTAAATCAGTTGTGGATAATTTAACTTCTTCTACAAAAACTAGCCATTTGAGTTTTGGGAGTCTATGACTGCACTTTTGACCCTTGACTGTACATAATGGAATTGAGAGGGAGCACTTAGCCTAGCAGTGCGACATGACGGGATTATAAGATTAGATTATTATTCATGTTAAATGTCCAGTAATACACCAATTTTAGTATATCTCTTTTAAAATTAGTACTTGTGGTCAATTCTGGGCGACAGTTGTCCTCTATCTTCAAATATTGTCAAAAAATACACTTGCAGCGGCACCAATGCCGCCACTAACGAACTAATGACATGACGTTACACAAATCCTGCATCGCGCAAGCAAAGTTTTCGGCGCTATTAGAACACATACAACAGTCCGACAGCAACCGTCGGGCTGTTGCCCGGACCAGACACAACACCCGTCTGGTCCGAGGATCCTCCCTTTTCTATGGAGGTTTGTGGGACTTTACACCCTGTTCCACATACCCCCAACGTTTTTCTTTTTTGTTCCTAGTTACTAAGTTTTAAACTGGTGCTATCACGAGTCTATCAATGTGTTTATGTGTGTGCTATATATAAAAAAAAAACGCTAAAATCAAACTACATACTAACATAACAGCATTCCCTAAGCAAGAAAGATGACGAAAACTATACAATAATAAACGTTATTGTCAACTACAATTAATAACATCTCCAACTAGTTAAAAACCTATAACTCTTGCATGATTTTATTTATTTATTTATTAAAACTTCATGCAACATACAGGTACATAGGCGGACTAAATGCCTGAGGCATTCTCTACCAGTGAACCAAGGGTGGTGATTGGCTTTATTTAAAAAATGTTGAGAATTTTTATACTATCACCAGGTTTGAATTTTGAATCTAGAATGTGTCAAACTTTACTTTAAGGTTACACTAGTCGAAATTTGTTCCATACAAACGTAGTCTAGCGATTACTCCACTGTTTGACGATGTACGTTCGAAATAAAAAATGATATAAATTTGTCTCATCATTATCTAGCCCTGTATGAAAACAAAAAAGTTATAAAAAAAAATGGTATGAGCATCTATATTTCAACACTAATTTTAACGCATATTTGGGCGGAAATAAATACCATAAGAAGAAGGAAAATTGCAAAACAGCCTCCATACAGGGATAGATTAGTAATTCAACAATGCAAATACTTTTATTTTGAAAATATACATTTTGTCTTTTTTTCATGATATCTAGACTCCCAAAGGTCTGTTTATAAAATTTCGCAAGCTCATTGGCGTTCTAAATCATCATCCGTTTCGATACAAATTTGCAAAAGTGCTAATTCGTACGCGAACTTGCTTCTTACTGCTCATCACGGCGTCTATATCTTTCGCACGTGTTGTCGGATGAGATAGCATGCATTTTAAACTCGCGCACAAAAGGGAACCTTAATGTCAAAGTTTACAGGCCAAAGCTGTAAAGTTTGGCATATATTTGCGGACTGCTGATTGTAAATGACAACAAAACGGTTTTGCTGCAGCACAAAATACATGGACCAGCAGCAAAACTCATCAGTAATTCATCAAGAAATCTTGATGCTGTGTAGCCAGCCTAACCCAACACAGAATACCGAATATAGGTCGTTTGTAACCAGACTTAAACTTGGCAATTGTGACAATTTCCTGCAACCCGCGCCGTGCCGCGGTATTAGTTTTATTGCTCGACTTTTGAGTGAAATAAAGGCGAATTTGAGCTTTACTGCTACATAAATTGCTAATGTTGAGGCGGTTTTTATTATTGCAAGCTTTTATTTAACTTGCAATATATGTATGTTCGAGTCAATATCTTGCAACTGAATTTTAACGCAGTTATCCTATACATACATGCATACATGTTTAGTTTGGATGACAATGCATGGTTAGCACCATGCATTGTCATCCAAACTGACGTCAAACGTGACGTCAACGTCACGAACAAAGTGACGTCATAATAAATCCAATATGGTTGACGGCCCGAGATGGCGGGTTTGTTATTTTTTTGTGCACTGCCATGATATAGGTATCAAATGAAAGGGTTTACTGAGAAGAATACGAAAAAAGCTTGTTTATAAAAAAAAACAAAATATCTTCTGTAATATAGTCCTGGCAATTAATTAAGCTGAGTCGTGCCGTACCTACTTATGTAAATTGAAATAATACGGTACCATGGAGTTGGTCTCATGATGGAACCGGAAGATAGCCATAGCAACTCCTCAACCAGACCAGATAGCACCATCGTGTTTGGGCTCATTGGATATGTATTGCTAAGCGATATCACATTTCAAATATTTTCGAATTACTCCTTTAAAAGCTCGATTTGAAATAGATTTTTACATTATTATGAGGACTGAAAATAGTGTATTTATCGAATGTTGTAAATCTAACAATTTGGGAGAATTAAAATGCTGAAAGGAAAAAAAATAAACAATTAATACAAAATTCATTTTTAATATATAGTTCAATAGTATTAAATAAAAATACAAAATTTGCGCAGCGTACTAAAAGTGACGTTAAAAATTGCACAGACGAGGATGAACTGGCCGAAGAGACTGAGTTGATTAGGGCCAAGAGAAAGAAGAAGAGCAAGCTTAATACCTCCATTTCTCCAAAACAAAAACCCCGCAAAAGGGTCCAACAAGAAAAACAACAAAAATATGCAAAATAGACTTCCGTCAAAAAAGTGGTTCCACCACTGCCAATCATAATAAACGGAGGTAAGAACTACCAAACGTTCTACGACTCACTAACTGAAACAATACCAGCTAAATAATTTTTCACTAAAATTATGAATGGGGATTTTGTGAAGGTGAACGTCAAAACAGAAGACTCTCATATAGTAATTGCCAGGCATTTGGCAGAAAAAAACTACCATTGCCATTCGTATGAGAATAAGCAGGCTAGACCAATTAGAATTGTTGTGAAGAAGTGACATTCCTCTTGCCAACCTGATCGAATCAAAGACGTTCTAACATCTCTCTCTCTCTCTCTTAGTCGGTCCGTCATGTCTGAGGATCGTGATCAGCATCTGGGTTACATCTGGAGCGGATGATCTGCCTCCACCGGTTTCTGTCTTGCGCCTCCCTTACGACCGTGTAGAATTTGGAGGACGACGAGGCTTTCACTTAATCGGTCAATCTCGTTGCTGAACGACTGCGCGATCTTTTGCTTTTGGTGTTCCCAATCACAATAAGTCTTTCCAGATTCTCGTCACCTCTGCGCATTGTGTGGCCGAAATACGAAAGTATGCACTGCTGACATATGGTGGACAAGTGAGTTTTTACTCGGAACTGGGTCCGTATCGATGCATTGGTACGTTTCGCAGTCCAAGGTACTCTCAGAATTCGTTTCTAACACCACATCTCGAATGCATCGATAACATCAATTGACAACAAATTGAGCTGAAAGAGTAAAGAACCACTCAATAGTTCCTTTTATCATTTAAAAATGACGAAGATTTCAACAAAATCTATGACATAACGTACATTTTAGAGTGTTAAATTGAAATACACGCACTTAAATCCTAAACTCATTCCCCAATGCAAGAGATGTCAGGCATATGGACATCTCATAAATACTGCAGAAAATTGCCAAGGTGTGTAAAATTCACTGGCAAGCATATTACAGCCAACAAAATATGTTCACTGAGGTCTTCCTCAGCCTGCCAACTATAGACGGTGAGAAGTAGCTAAACACATGAAAATTATGATAAATAATAAAAAGAAACTTGTAGTAACAACTACTCAACAGTCTCTTTCTCTAAAAAATCTTGATAAACAAGCACAGAAAGCAAGTGTCCAGTCAACTGCAAAACACATACAAGTAACCAACACTGGTTCTTATGCAGAAGCTGCAAAACAAAGATCTTGTGAATCTAGAGGATAAGAATGATCAGATCTTAAAGTGTATTATTACCTCACTTGACAAGAGATTAGAGAGAATCCAGCACTAAAACAGCTGTTTTAAATAATTCAAAATGAATAACACTCTTAAAATAATGGCGTGGAACTCTAATGGGCTACTCTAACATATCACAATGAGCTGCAGGCGGTCCTAGACACAGAAAATATAGACGTGTGTTTGGTCTCCGAAACGCACTTCACTAAGCAATCTTTCGTCAAATTTAGAGGATACATGGTATATATTCGCTGCACCCTGACAACTCTGCCAGAGGAAGTTGTGCGGTTATAATCAAAGACCACATAACACAAGCTTTTCAATACAGTCAAAAACTTTAGGAGAGCAAAGCATGCAAACAGTTCACCATGGAAACTGCACTGTAGAAAGCTATGCTATATTTGTAGAACATTAGTTTGTAGTAAAAAGTAAACGTCGCAAAGATGGATTTGTCTTAATTTATTCAACATTCAAGGAACATGTTCTGTTGGAACAGAATGTTTCGTAACTCTATTTAAATTTCCTAAACGAGATGTACCTACCTCAGAGACAGATTATTTAGACAGATTATTTAGCTACATCCCTACTTACTGGTAAAGACAAATTGTAAAGTAGTAAATCGCCCATGCAAAATTTCCTGGTTCAAACTCTAAGGATTAAGTTATGAGATGTCTGTTACTGAAGAAATGATCGAATTTAAGATTTATATTAACTAGATACTGTTTGGCTAAACTATAACGAAGTCTCGACCCAAATCTGCGCAGTCTCAAGTCAAGAGCCCAAACATCTTCTCAAAATGGCTTCATCATTGCTTTTACCTTAATAACAAGTTTGAAACTCAATTAATATTTCCCCAAAGTCTGTCATGGTCCACGAGATTACGTCTGACTAGCTAATCTGCCATGTCTTTGAAGAGATTCCTCATCTCACGCTTTCTAAATACATTTACATTTTGGTCTTAAATTTGTTTACCGCCTTAGAATAAAATTCGTCGTTATTTTTTACGTAGGGTACTTATTTTTTGGTACAAAGGGAGCAGAAGCCAACGGGAAATGGGATCAAGGTTGTTGATTACAGTAATACATGTTTCATACACTTTGTTGATAACATTTACATGTATTTAGGCCTTTTTAACCGACTTCCCAGAAAGGACGAGGTTCTCAATTTGGATGTTTTTTTTAAATTTTTGTTCGGACATAACTTCGTCATATATGAACGGATTTTTTCGAAAGTAATTTTATCCGAAATAGTTTCATTTAAAATAAAAAAATAAATGAGGCTATTGTAAAGATCTGATGAAGAACTTTGGAGATACACAACAAAACTCTTCAATAAATGACGGCAAATCTCTCGGGATTGCACCAATCGCATGTCTGTTTATTGTTTACACCATTTTATAAGATACCATCACGCCAGTATGCTCTAAACGGGTTCGTAGATGTGTGTGAAGTCGGATGTATTTTTTGAGTTAACCAGTAAATATTTGGTTTCATCGCAAATATCCCAAACTGAGTGCGTGCAAATCACCGCACTTATAACTTGTTTGGTTTTTTCCCGTGACTTCGCTCCTAGCCTGCATCCCAACGATAAGGTAACTTTATGTCGGTAATAGAATTTTTGAAGTCATTATTTGTCTTCCAGAGACCAAAGATCAACAAAAAAGTCAACGAACAAACAAACATTTCACCTCTTTATAATATTAATTTAGATTTTACACGTGTCCCAACAAATTATTTACGTTGCAAGAGAAGATAAGGATAATAATTGAGGAGCTCGTGGCTAAATATTGAAGGCCGCACGGGTCGTTCTTCAAGGTTAAGCAACGCTTGACAAGATCGGTCCGTGGATGGGTGACCATCTCAACATACCGAGATTCCTCCGTGCCTCGAAAAGCACGTTAGGCCGTTGTTCCCGGCTGTCATTTGTATAATATATCTTTGACAGTCGTTACGGACAGTCAGAATCTGACACCAGTTTTTCTAAAAGGGGGTGTCGTATTACCCAGTTACTGGATTCACTACTACTATTACTGGGTTTGAAGGTTGTGGAAGTTTAAAATTCAGTTGCAAGATTTGACCTGAACAATCAGATTGACCCGTGCAGCTGTTTTAATTTTTGCCACAAGCTTAACTTAGCTTACTCTTAACACAATCAACGATCTCGCGAGCGATTGAATACGCAATACACCGCGCACCCTTGCTTACCCCTTAATGGGCCGATATCCTGTTTTTACCCGACTGCCGAAGGAAGGTAATGTGTTTATCAGTCTATGTACGTATATATGTATGGTTGTTACTTTAAGGCGTTTTAGAGACCAAACGCGTTGGCCGATTTTGATGATTATTATGTCAATCGATTCGTCTTAACTTTGCGAGTGTTACTGGCTACATATAAATTGCAAAGTAGAAAAATGACGGCTTTTGGGCGCCATAATATTATGGGCGCCCAATTTTTTTTTTTCTTCCAACCCTTTCGTATTGGGTATCAAAATGAAGGGTTTTAAGGAGTGATAACAAAAATATATAATACTCATATGTTAAAATGTACCTAATTCTAAAAAAAATAACTAAAAAGTTGTAAATAAAAAATATATATAAAATAATAATAAAACCTGACCGCTTGAAAAGCCAACTAAAAAGACGTAAACAAGAAGAAAATCATGCTGTACAGTCGGAAGATACAACTGGTTTTGGTCAGCCAGCTCGCGCATAATGTATTTTTAGTTGGCTTTTTAAGCAGTCGGGTTTTTTTTTATTTTGATTTTTTTTTTACCATATTGCCTACTGCCATTTGGGAATTTTATAGTGACATATAGTGAATACAATTTATTTAATCGGTAATTTTCCGGCCGTTTTTGGGAAATCTATAGATTTTCCTGTTAATTGTATAGAATTCCTGATTTTATATATTTCCTATAACATATATACGTATATCACGGAGTTATGCGCGTTTACACAAAAAAAACATCCAAATTGTGAACCGCCTCCTTTTTGGACAGTCAATTAAAAACTATTCATTCGTGGTGGCCCAGTGGCTAAGACCTCGCCTCTCGTGTTTGAGATCGTGGGTTTGAATCCAGGCTTATCACCTATGTGACTTTTTCAATTCATTTGTACTTTCTAAGTTTATCTTGGACATCGCTGACAACGGTCAAGGAAAACATCGTGAGGAAACCTGGACTAATAGTGAGTTTATTATAAGATTGTGCTCCATTGGTGTAATTGCTGCAAGACGTTCCAGTGCGAGGATAAACTAATAAATAAATAATACCAATATCATACAGAATACGGTCAAAAGTCACACATAGCTTACAACAGTGTATTTTAATTAAATCAGTTTTGATCCGGAAATAATGATTTCAATCGTCAGTAAAGCCGGTTAAATCGTTCGTCGATAATTTTAGAGGAACGTGTATGGTAGGGTGACGAATGTTAGCCGAGTTTTATTGTTTATTTTACTTTAATGTGGTTAGTTATATTTTAATACTAACAGGAAAATGCGTCTGGTTTTTTGATCGGATTAAAAAGCGATTTCGATAGATTATACTAATATAAACAGGAAGATGAATATTTAAAATTGTAGGAAGAATTTTTCCATAATTTGAAGTTGTACATCATCATCATCATTTCAGCCGAAAGACGTCCACTGCTGGACAAAGGCCTCCCCAGGCGTCGCCACATTGACCGATTCCGTGCGTCTCGCATCCAGCACCTGCCCGCAACCTTAACCAGGTCATCGGTCCACCTAGTGGGAGGCCTTCCAACGTATCGTCTTCCGGTTCGCGGTCGCCATTCCAGAATTTTTCGGTCCCTTCGGCCATACGAGAAATGTGCCCTGCCCATTGCCACTTAAGTTTGGCAATTCATCGGGCTATGTCGGTAACTTTGGTTCTGAAGTTATACATTAAACCCTAAATAGATGGCCAATTCTCATACCCACTCAGAAGCCACAACTCAAGTTGCAATTTCATCTCGGTGACAGTCAATTTGACATTAAATACAGACATGACAGTTTTTGAAAGATACACCAAGTTCCTCAAAAATATGAAATTGCCATGATATTTAAATCAATCCATCTGCCTAGCCTTTTCCCAATAATGTTAGGGTCGGCTTCCAGTCTAACCGGATTCAGCTGAGTACCAGTGTTTTTACATGGAGTGACTGCCTATCTGACCTCCACAACCCAGTAACTGGGTAACACGGTACTCCTTGGCTAGACTGGTGTCAGATCTCAAGTTTTTGATTACTCGTAACGACCGTTAAAGATCTTCAAATAACAGCCGGGACCAACGGCTTAACGTGCTTTCTGAGGCACGAAGGCAACTCGGTATGTTGAAATGGTCACCCGTCCATGGACCGACTTCCTCAAGCGTTGCTTAACCTTGAAGATCGATCCGTGTGGCTGTTATTATTTAGCCATGAGCTCCATGATATTTCTACATGATTATAAATTTTGATATCCAAACTCAAATTTAAAATGAATAACGCAATTTAATGTATGCATTTTACGATAGTATTGAGACATTTTATCTTAACTTTTCCCTGTTAGAGTATGATAATTAAGCCCCGATTTCTGAATTGAGAATTTGAAGATGACTATAAGTCAAAGTCTACTTTAGTCTGAAACCTATCAAACTTTAGCATTAAATTAGGGGTTAACACGTTCTTAAATCAAAATTATAAAATCAGCAACCTGATTAAAATGCGTGTATAATAATATTCAGAAACCACAAACATATAATTAAACGCAAATGTACCGACCGACGTTCAGGTTATTACCAAGGGATTATAAATTCCAATACGTCCCAATTAATAGGGAGTGCTTCAAAGTCCGAAGTTGAGATCTTCCCTGTCTACGTAAGATTTAAATAATTAACGGATTAATTCAATTAATGGTTATCGGACGCAAATAACAAGGCTTTTCATTGGTTTCCGAACTTCTGATCCCATTCAAGGTTCTGTTACATGAATCTTAAAAGCAAAAGCGTTAAGCTTAAAAGTTATAAACAGAATATCTGTATATTTTGTATATAACTTTTAATCTCAATTTAGGGATTGAAAGTACTCATGAATATTAATAACAATTATAAAAACCTAAAATTACTAAATCTAGAACCCGTCAGGAACGAAGTCCTTTTCGCATTACAAGGAGAACGAAGATTAAAAAGAGGGAGCTTGCGGTGTGCCTATATGCTCAGAGAAACAAACACGGAGAGAGAGAGAAAGGCGTTATGTAGCTTTGTACCAACCAGATTTTTTTGGAATTGTATTAGTACTTCAAGAGATTGTCCTTTACAAACAAATAAACAAACAATTTTAACCTACCAAGGCCCGCTTGTACGAAAAACTTAACTCAGAATTAGTTGCTAACACGGTTAAATTGACAATATTATATGACAAACTGTCAATTTAACCTCGTGCTAGCAACTAACTCTGAGTTAAGTTTTACGTGCAAGTGGCCTTTATAATATAAGTTGACGCTATTTTTTTAAAACCTATAGGCTCGCGCTTGACTACAATCTCACCTGATGGTAAGGTATGATATGGTAAGGTATGATACGCTGCAATTAACGTGGCCAATTACTGGGCCAAAAAGACTGGAAAAGGAGATGACAATATTAGTTTTTATATGTAGGATTGTATGGCAAAATAAACGAGTAAATTACTTGAAACTGTTTTATTTTTAGAACGCACAAAAATCAAAATTACACCGTAAGTATATTCGTAATACACCTAATAAACTCCATTCTTACCACAGACACACTATTCCACAGATAACTCAAACTTCTCTTTCGTCCATCCGCTGCGTTTCGTTTGAACTCTTTACAATATTTTGATCCCACATATATATATCCTCGAATCTGAGCTCTCAACCACATTGAGTAGCCAATGATTGCGGTCGCTGTGGCCAAAACCGGCTGGATAGCATCATATTCTCGAAAGTGATATACACGCTCAAGAATTTGTAAATTTCTGTACCAGCAACCAATTAAAACTACTGAACCCTTAAATTCTTCGCCGTCACTCGCTTCTGGTTTATTACACGCTTACGTTTCAGCCTGCCCGACTGAATTTCACTTTTCACATATAAACCCAATAACAGTAATAAAGGCTTTTAAGCAAATAAAGGTAAAACTGACCGAAGATCTATGGGGCATGTCCATCAAAGTTTGAACCTCCATTATTCAGACTATAGCGCCGTACTTAGCTTTGATTTTTAATTTGTGTGTAGATCAAGGAGTCTTTCCGGATTTAATGAAACATAGTAAGGTTATACCACTTTTTAAATCCGGGGACAGTAAAGACACAAATAATTATAGACCAGTGTCCGTGCTGCCGGTTTTCAGCAAGGTATTTGAAAAGATAATGCTAAATCAAATGCTCATTCATTTTAATACGAATAAAATCCTACACGAGAAACAGTATGGTTTCACCAAAGGACGTTGTACAACCGACGCTGGTGTCACCTTATTAAAACACATCTTTGATGCGTGGGAGGAGGGGCAAGATGCCATAGGTATTTTCTGCGACCTGTCTAAGGCGTTTGATTGCGTTGATCATAAAACATTGCTTTTGAAACTTGAGCATTACGGGCTAGGCCTTTTAGCATTAAGTTTAGTAAAATCCTATTTGAATGATAGACAGCAATTAGTCCAAATAAACGGTGTCAATTCGTCGGGGTTGAACGTGAAAATGGGGATACCCCAAGGCTCAATTTTAGGTCTTTTCTTATTTTTAGTATACATTAATGATTTACCCCATCTATTGAAAAACAAACTAAACATGGTGTTATTTGCTGACGACACTTCTTTGATTTTTAAGATAAATAGACGTACGAGTAACGTTGTCGACGTAAATAATGCATTGCAGCAAGTTCTGAATTGGTTCATCATCATCATCATCATTTCAGCCAAAAGACGTCCACTGCTGGACATAGGCCTCCCCCAGGCGTCGCCACATTGACCGATCCCGTGCGTCTCGCATCCAGCGCCTTCCCGCAACCTTAACCAGGTCATCGGTCCACCTAGTGGGAGACCTTCCAACGTATCGTCTTCCAGTTCGCGGTCGCCACTCCAGAACTTTTCGGCCCCATCGACCATCCGTTCTGCGAGCAATGTGCCCTGCCCACTGCCACTTAAGTTTGGCAATTCTTCGGGCTATGTCAGTAACTTTGGTTCTCCTGCGGATATCATCATTTCTGACGTGATCACGCAAGGAAATTCCGAGCATAGCCCTCTCCATTGCCCTTTGGGTGACTTTAAGCTTTCTGATAAGGCCCATTGTGAGCGACCACGTCTCGGTCCCATAGGTGATCACTGGCAACACACACTGGTCATAGACTTTTGTCTTGAGACTCTGCGGTAAATTGGACGAGAACATACCACGCAACTTCCCGAACGCCGCCCAGCCGAGTCGGATTCGACGGTTGACCTCTTTCTCGAAGTTGGACCTACCCAACTGGACCGTTTGTCCCAGGTAAACATAATCGTCTACAACTTCAAGTGTAGAGTCTCCGATCTTGATAGGAGTGGGTGTTACATGGGCGTTCACCATGACCTTGGTTTTGTCCATGTTCATTTTAAGACCCACTCTTTCGGAAGCTCTACTAAGGTCATCGAGCATTTTACTGAGGCTCTCCATGGTCTCAGCCATGATCACTATGTCGTCGGCAAACCGAAGGTGAGTGATGTACTCGCCATTAACGTTGATGCCAAGCCCCTTCCAGTCCAGAACCTTGAAGACATCCTCCAGCGCAGCAGTGAACAGTTTCGGAGAAATTACGTCTCCCTGTCTTACGCCGCGCTGGAGAAGGATAGGTTTCGAGGTCTGATCCTGAAGACGGACTGACATGGTGGCGTTTTTGTACAGACACTTCAACACCTCAATGTACCGGTAGTCGATCTGGCACCGTTGGAGAGACTGTAGTACAGCCCAAGTCTCATTGAAGAGATTAATAAACTCATAGAAGAATTGGTTCACTGCTAATAATTTAGTTTTAAATGCTAAAAAAACTAAGTGTGTAAACTTTGCCTTGCCGAATGTCAAAAGTTATGATTGTGACATTATATTAAACAACGAGAAGCTAGAATTCGTCGACAAAACGGTTTTCCTGGGGATCACGCTAGACTCAAGGTTACAATGGGGTCCTCATATAATATCACTTGCGGGGAGGTTAAGTTCGGCAGCTTATACTGTTAGAAAAATTCGTCAATTTACTGATGTAGATACCGCGAGGCTGGTCTATTTTAGTTACTTTCATAGCATAATGTCTTACGGTATATTACTATGGGGAAGGGCTGCAGACATTCAGTCAATTTTTATTCTGCAAAAACGAGCCATCAGAGTGATATACAATCTTCGCCGGCGCGATTCTCTAAGGGAACTGTTTAAGGACATTAACATCATGACGGTACCTTGTCAATATATTTACGAAAACATCATGTACGTGAGAAAGAATTTACATCTTTTTAGTAAAAACAGCGATAGACATATTTATGTTACTAGAAATAGGGACCAATTAATTCAACCAGGTTTCAGGCTGGCTAAAGTAGCGTCATCTTTTATGGGGTACTGTATAAAATGTTACAATAAAATACCGCCTCACATTCTAGAACTGAATGAGGCGAAATTCAAAACTTTTATAAAACGCACACTATGCAGGCAGGCATATTATAAGTTGGGGGATTACATCGCTGATAAAAATGCTTGACTCAGCGCTAGTCCAGCTCCACAGTCACTAGGGCACAATAACAAGTTATAAGCAGAAAAGTTCTGAAGTATTGTTGGACCTGCTGAAGACTGTATGAATGTATTTGTGTTGTATAAACTCAATTTATTTTTATATTATATAACTGCACAGCACATATGTGAGTACTATGTACCAACTGTAAATCTACCATTTGCTATACCTTTGTGTCGTACGTTGACTTCAGTGTGCCCTGGCAGTTGATAGTGTGTCATGCTCTCTCTAATGTCTCTCTGATGGTGGCACATGTGTTGGATCATTCGGTTCCCTTCATGATGGTTGAGCTGAGTGGTGCCGATCCATGTGTCATGTTCGTGAACGGGCGCCATCACTTGGGATTGGTCATAACTTAGCTGCCTCCGCCTGTTTTTAATTACCTATTTATTGTATTTTTAATTGTTTGTTTTACTGTAGAAGCTTTTAAGTGCGTAACTTTTTTTTGTTTTTTTTTACATCGTTCTCACATGTATGTATTTTTTTTTCAACAAGATAATGTAACCAAATACTTGTAAAACACATTTGTTTTTTAAAAGAGTATGTGTGGAGTTTCTTGTCCATTCTTCTCCACAACAAGCTACATTTCCGAATGGACGGTAGAATCAATTAGTATTAGATTCAACTTTTTTTTTTTGACGTTCTAAAGAAGAAAAGAAAGAAAGAAAGAAAACTTGTTTATTTGGCACACACAGATACACACAATGTACAAATGGAAAAAGAATTTAATACATACATAGCCTTGCCTTAGCCTTATTGAATAAATACATTTTGATTTTGATTTTGACACCGTATCCCCATATTTTCTATACTCCAATACTAAGACCTGGTTATTCAAGCACAGCTACTTGTATAATTTGTGTAGTTACGTAGGAGTTTAGTTGAATGTTATTGTTTACCCCCGTGGCCATGTTCGCGTAGGTCTTCAGCCAGAACACCTGCATGTGAGTCACGTTGGTGGAAGTGAAGGCTTACTGTGAATTGACGGAAATAGGTGGGAGCACACGTGGGGAACGTGGTTTAATTCTGCTTCCTGCTTATGTATTTAAATGTGAAACTCTGTTTGTTCAACGCAATCAATCACCCGTCAAAGACGATCTATTCTGTTCTCAGAATTTCTTCTTCAGAATTCGAAGACATGACTTGTCTTCGAATTTTTTTCACTGTACTTGAAAGTTTATATAACAAATAATATACTTAAAGAATATGGTAGACTACCTTCCGCCCGCGACTACGCCTACGTGACAAGTGTGTTATTATTCTATGGTAACATAATACCGGGATGAAAATATCCTAAACTTTAATTCTGCAAAATGTTATCCAAATCCAACAAAAACTGACATTTCAAAGTAAAATTATTTATTTCAATTAGGCTACTAGGCCGAAAATGGCAATAGGTATTATATTTTTTAATGTCAACAATTTTAAGGTAAAAAAATAATGATATTTGATTCTACTATTCAATCGCAATGGTATTATGGAGAAGAACGGACAAGAAATTCTATTTAAAATCTTAGTAGGATTTAATTTCTTGCACGTGCCGGGAGCCTTGGATAAAGAGGGCGTAATTTACAATAGAATCAAAGAGATTACAAAGAAAACTGTTTGCAAACAAAACATTGCCGGCGTTCTATAAATGATTTTGTAAGTGAATCCATTGTTGTGATCGCAGGCAAAAGGAATAAAATTTATTCTTGTGTCAGTCTCTTAAAATTACCGTGAGATGCTCAACAGATGATACACTGTTTTTTTTTATTTCTTTTTTTCATATAAAATGACATGCTTGTCCTTCATGACTAGAGTCTGGCAAACAAAAGTAGCACTTGAATTATTTGCAAACTATTTATATGGCAATGCTATACTAATGTCAAGATGTCAACCTCAATCATCAAAAACAAGAAGGCGTGTTGTTGGTGATCTTATTAATAGTATTTATTAAGTGAAAAAATATATATATGTATATATATATGTTTTTTCGCATGAAGTCTAAATATCAAGAAAAACAAAAGGAGAAAGACGCTGAATTCAAACTAAAACAAGATTGTTTACGTGTGTTGTTAGATTGCCTAAGTTAGTATGACGCAAATAAGTTGATACTTTGTTTTATTCGTAATTACTATTGATGCAATGACTATTTCTCAGTTATTATTCACATTCATTTTATAAAAAATTTGGGGGCCGAGTCACCCACGTCCGTAGGAGTGTACCCTTTGATTCCCTACACGTGGTCCCCGGGTGGTGCAAATCAGGTGACACTTACTGGTGGTAGGCTTCGGCCGAAGGCTTGTGACCACCCACCGGGCAAAGACGTACCGCCAAGCGGCCTAGCCGTGTTCCGGTACGATGCTCGGTGTAGCCACTAGAGGAGTTGTGTCGAGATAGCTGTTCCACTGCAGGCTGACTAGTTCTGACGCGCGCTGTTTGGGACGTATCGGGAGACTGGTCGCGGAGGGTAGCGGGATCCGAGGCACGGTGCACCGCTGGCCGACCGCAGGTAGTTGGGGGCCCAAGTAGTGTGCCAGCCACACATGAAAGGCTGCCCCGCCAAATGTCGAAAAATCCCGGAATGCACCATCGTGCTGGTTGGCGACCAGATGGGGAGGGCCCGATGGACATTCCGGGGGGGCTCGGGCGTCCCCGCAGTCTCCAGACTAGTTACCCAATGATGGCGTCCTTTCAGTGCGTGTCTGTAGGTTAGCAGCGTGGAACCTCGTCTCACTTCCATCTCCTCTCCTCCCTTCACTCACACACAATCATGGCAAGGAAACAAAATACTGGAGTTCAACAGCGGCTGCACACCCTCCCCCACAAAGTGCACCTCACCAACATTAGAGGTCTGCACTCAAATCTCTCTGCAGTCCACTACCACCTGGAGGCTGAGAAACCAGCGCTGTTTTTCCTTACGGAGACGCAGATAGCGAGTCCGCCAGACGTGTCGTACTTGTCTTACCCAGGGTTTACCCTGGAGCACAATTTTAAACCACGCGCGGGTGTGTGTATGTACGCCCGCGACGACACTTGCTATCGGCGTCTCCGTAACCTTGAGGACTCCAGATTCTCAACGCTTTGAGCTCTGGTGGACACAGGTCTGGATAAAATTATCTACGCCTGTGTCTACCGGTCGCACAGCGGAGATCAGGAGACAACCAGGCTCACAGAGTACCTCAGTGAGGCGGCTGATGCGGCACAGCAGCGGTACCCTTCCGCCCAGTTAGTGTTACTGGGGGACTTTAATGCCCACCACCAGGAGTGGCTCTTCCCATACCAGTGCACTGACCATGCTGGACGGGAGATGCGTAAGCTTTCGCTTGCACTAAACCTTACCCAGCTGGTCCAGGGGGCAACAAGGGTGCCGGATGTTGATTCGCACACGGCCAATTGCTTGGACCTTCTGCTGACAACAGATCCAGACCGATACTCTGTGTCGATAACTTCACCGTTAGGTAGTTCCGACCACTGTCTGGTGAAGTCTGTGTCCGTCTACTCCCCGCCCGATCCCAGCCCAAGAGGCACCCGGCGGGTTTGGCGGTACAGGTCAGCAGATTGGGATGGCATGCGATCTTTCTTTGCATGCTATCCTTGGCAGCCTACTTGCTTTTCTTCGGCTGATCCTTCGTCGTGCGCGGACGCCGTGACGGATGTGTTGCGTCAGGGAATGGAGTACTACATTCCGTTCTCTGATGTGACAATGACAATGTCCAGCGTTGACCGGCCATGGTTTGGCGCCGAATGTTATCGCGCCGACGCGCTTAAGCATGAGGCGTACCTGGCATGGGTCGACGCTCGATCGCGCAAAGCGGGTGACGTGGGTCAGAAGAAGAAGGCCTTCAACAGGGCTGCCAAGTCCTGCAAGTCGGTGTTGCGAAGGGCTCGTTTCGACCACATTGGCCGAATAGGGACCAAACTTGCTTCTTACCCAGCAGGTAGTAAAGCGTTTTGGTCCCTGGCTAAGTCGGTCGAGGCGAACTTCTGCCGTCCCTCACTACCACCACTGCTGAAACCCGACGGGTCGTTGGCCCACTCCGCTAAGGAGAAGGCAAATTTATTTGCATCTCTTTTTGCGGAATCTTCGCGTCTGAATCCTGGTGATTCGCGGCCCCCTCCTTCTCCTGTTGGATGCGAGACGTGTATGTCGGACATTCGCATCCATCAAAAGGACGTTCGTAGGGTGCTGCGTAACCTCGGCGTGAACAAGGCTAGCGGCCCTGACGGAATACCAGCAATAGTTCTTAGAACCTGTGCGCCTGAACTGTCTCCGATCTTGACTCGTCTATTCCGCCTTTCATATGAGACTGGAAAAGTGCCGAATGCTTGGAAGCAAGCCAACGTACAGCCTGTGCCCAAGAAGGGCAGTCGAGCTGACCCGGCCAACTACAGACCCATCTCTGTAACGTCCATACTCTGTAAGAGTATGGAGCGTGTACTTAACAAAAAGCTCCTGGCATACCTAGAATCTAATGATATCCTTAGTGACCGTCAATACGGCTTCCGCCGAAATCGGTCTACTGGGGATCTTCTAGCGTATGCCATTCACATATGGAGTGAGGCCATCGAGAGACACGGGGAAGCGCTTGCCGTCTCCCTCGACATCTCGAAGGCTTTCGATAGGGTCTGGCACGAAAGCCTCATTGGTAAGCTTCCTTCATTCGGTTTGCCCGGTGGTCTGTGTGATTGGATTGCAGACTTCCTGAGAGATCGGTCCATTCGAGTGGTTATCGATGGCTGCTCTTCGGACCAATTGGATATTAATGCCGGGGTCCCTCAGGGGTCAGTACTCTCAGCAACATTGTTCTTGTTGCACATTAATGATCTGCTAAAACCCGGCACCTTTGGGTATGCTGACGACAGCACTGTTGCTGAGAGATACTTGTCCAACGCACGGGCTACCGGGCCGCAGATCCGGTCTCTCCGTGAGGCCATGGTGGAGCGTTTGAACCTGTCCTTGCAGGCAGTCTGCGAATGGGGCGATGCCAATCTGGTCAGGTTTAATGCTGCTAAAACCCAGGCGTGTCTTTTTTCCGGTAAAAGGAGCCAATTCTACCCGGCTCCTTCTTTCCGTGGTGTAACCGTGCCGATAACGGACCATCTTGAGCTTCTTGGTGTTTCGTTGACATCGACTCTCAATTTTGGCCCATACATTGAGGGAAAGGCTCAGCTGGCGGCCAAAAAGTTGGGGATCCTTTCGAAGGTGAGACGGTATTTCACGCCGGAACAGCTGCTCAACTTGTATCAAGCGCAAGTTCGATCATGCATGGAGTACTGTTCTCATCTCTGGGACGGATCTGCCAAATACCAGCTTGATGCACTTGAATCGATCGAAAAGCGGGCCAAGAGACTCATCGGCAATGAGGCACTGGTCAAGTCAAAGCTCCAAAGCCTTGAACATCGTCGCCGAGTTGCCAGCTTGTCGGTTTTTTATCGGTTGCATTTCGGGGAGTGTGCGATGGAATTGCATGATCTGATTCCGCCCAGTCCGTTCCATCATCGGACTACCAGACGTACGGCGATGCGTCATCTGTACATGGTGGATATCCCACCCATACGCACAAAACGTTTTGGGGACACTTTCATTATGCGTACAGCTAAGGAGTGGAATTCCCTGCCGGAGTCTGTGTTTCCCGATAGCTACAATCTTGGGGTCTTTAAGTCAAGAGTGAATAGGTTTTTTCTAGGCAAGCGTGCTTCACCTTCGACCACATCATCGCTTACCATCAGGTGAGATAGTGGTCAAGCGCAAGCCTATTGATGATAAAAAAAAAAAAAAAAAAAAAAATAGTTAAATACTTTCATAATAATGCATTATGGTTATTTATCATACCATAATGAATGTTGAATTGTAATTTCTTTTTTTTTTTATACAGGCAATCTATAGGATGTAGCAGGAGTTGATGTGATAGTGATATGATTGAATATTGGCTTGTTTGCAGTGGAGTTAGAGCAAGTTATTAAAGAGTCGTTAGAAAACATAACTTCAGTGGAGTGAAATAATATGACTGATCCATGTCATGCATGTTGAAAATAAATATAAAGAAAGGGACAGGATAACAGAAAATAATGTAGGGAACAGTGATTCCAGTGACTCTAATGAATCTTTTCACAAGTTTGATTCAGATTTTGATTATGGTAGTGAATAATTCAAAATTATTATGGTGTAATTGCTGCAAGGCGTTCCAGTACGAGGATAAACAAATAAAATAAATAATATCTAAAGCATTACCTACCTAAAGTACTTTTATTCAGACGAAGTAAAATAAATAATTCTAAAGTATCAAATTAGGTTATTCCAGGTATTGCATACTAGTTTTGGGGTTACTATACCGATATTTTTTAAATTTGCCGCGCTTTTTCAGTCTCTACTTTCGTTTGCCAGACTCTATAAATTTCTATTATTTTCTCCGCTGTTCAAATTGCCTACAAATGTATGTTAGTATTTCTACACTACCTACGCAAATTGCTTTCCACCATATTTCTATGTTCACATTTTAATTTTTCTATTTTCACTTATCTCTTCTACATGCTCGCACCGAATAAAATATTTATTTTGGAATAATTTTCGAAAGCAATTTGGACTATTTTACAATAATATTTCGAATCACTTTAAGGAAGACCACGAATCGTGACCTATGATCGATTCCATTAATCTTATTGATGCAAGCAAATATGTATAAGCCGTAATTTAAAAATTACAGTACAACTATTTATAAAGATAAATGTGCAATGGGCAGTCTAATGGCACAGGGCAATCTCTGATCGTAATCTACGGTGGATATAAAAGTTTTAGTCAACATTTTATTTTAATAGTAATGAAAATAACTCTAGATACGTTACAAATACCCTGACCAAAGCATTTCTTTTATTCCATCTATTTATTTATATGTTTTTATATACACTTTATTGTACACCAGAAAATACAGGAACAATTGAAACATAAAACTAAAAATATATACAATGGGCGGCCTTATCGCATTCTGCGATCTCTTCCAGGCAACCTGGAATGGACAGTGAATGCGTGGACATGACATGGGGTTGTCAGTGGTGCAACAATACCAACAAAGAATACAATGATACAAAAATAAATATAACAATGATACAAATACAAATAGATATATATGCCATATAATAGATACATAAATACATACATATTTGATATATAAGCCGTGAAAATAAATGTCGTATGACAATCATAGACAAAGTATAAGTCAAAATACTATGAGCACGATTACAGCGATAAGTAATGTTCCTTGACAAGTCTTTTAAACACAGGCAACGACTGAGCACGTTTAATCGGGTCAGGCAATGCATGCCACAGACGAGCAGCCTGGACAGTAAAAGATTTATCCATGAAAGTTGTGGAATATATTGGCATTTTAAGTCGCAAGTTAACTGATGACCTTAGAGATTTCGTGTGGGAATCGCAGATAAACTGAAAACGATTCTTGAGGTAAAGAGGGGTGGAAGGAGTAAAGAGCACATTAAACAAAAGAGAAAGAATGTGAGTATTCCGGCGAAGGCGAATTGGCAACCACTTGAGCTTTACACGGAATTCGGAAGCATTGTCATATTTGCGCAAACCGAATATGAACCTTATACAAAAATCATCATCTTCAGTTCAAATTTGAGTGACCTGTAATTTGCCGAGAACTATAAACCAATGGCTGCTTATTTTCTATTCGAGCCTGTAAATTATAAACATTGCTTAATTGTCTAACCATCACAATCGATTCGAACGTAAATAAGCATAGAAATAATGGTCGATGGCACGTTACGCGCTGTTGTAGCAATACGTAGTCAAAGTTTGACCAGTGGCACATCTTGCATGGGCATAAAAAAAGCTGCCAAGTACGACCCACACCGGCCCCACATATCTGTTACGTTACGACCAGCACTGCTCAAGGGGTCTACTCCCTATCGCCGTCAAAGAAGTTACGAGCCGCGTCCAAAAGTATTCCGAAACTTCGGAGTGAAAAAAAAAACAATAAATGTCAAATTGTGTTGTCATTCATTCTTAGTTTGGGCTACGAACGAATCATCGGTTGTGGTATTTATTCCACATCTACTTACGTTTCACAAAACTCTTCAAACCATCTTCATATCCTTTGATATTGTATCAATTTTTGTAACTTTTTTATAAGTATTCTTTGATATTCTTATTACCTGTAAAGCATACTTTTAGTTATCTCTGGTTGATTTGTATTCTTTAACTTAATTTATATTACTTATTTATAAAATTACGGATTTTTTTATACTCTGACATTTTCATCCGACATGACATCTGTCTATTTTATTTTCTTAAAGCCATGGTACCATAGGTACCATGGACTACCTAGACCTTTCCTTAAGCTAGTTGTACATTATTGTAAGGTCAGCGCAGACTAACCCGCCTTTGTAAAGCCGTTTTTATTCGTTCTGATCTTATTGAGATTTGAATTTGAAATTTAGAAGGGATGGCAGAACGAATGAAAAACGGGCTTCAGCTTTTTAGTCTGAGATCTGGTCTGAACGCCAGGAGTGGGTTATACTGTGTAGTAGAATATGAAGTGTATTTTCTATTCTGAAACTCTTATAACTGCGAATTACCAGCTCATGTAAATGAATTACTTTCTGAAGTGCAATAAATAAATATATTGTGTGAGTTTAAAAAGAGGATTATTTCTTGGAGCCTTACCCTCAACAGTCATCTCTTGGCATCAAAGGCCTCGCTGTTTGGCTTATTGAGTCATAGCTGGTCTCCACACTCCTTACTGCCAACTCTACAACCTACCTGCCCGATTGCATGTTATGCCCCTGCCCGTGGTCCTGTTCACCTGCCTACCTGCCCGATTGCCTGCTTGTCCGTCCTGGTGCCTGCTCACCTGCCTACCTCGGGCATTCCACGCCTTCCTGCCCGACCTGCTCCTGGTTAGCTGCCCACGACGTCTGAAGCCGGCCTATAGTTTATACTGCTATATCCTTTTTATTAATTTTATTTTATTTTTATCTTAATTTTATTAACGTGGCTTACGTATAGCTCCACTGAGCTATACGTAACGCTACACGGTCCGTAGGTGATTTGGAGTAGAAAACGCCCGTTACAAAGGCCGAAACGACGGACTTCTTGCTTAGTGAGTAGACAACCAGGGCCAGTTTCTCAATTGAGAAGTTAGAGTTCAATGCTGTTAAAACTTTGACAGGCTAAAGTAAAGTTGAACAAATACTTAAATTCCGATTCTTAATTCAAAAATCGCAGGTATGACAATCACATACAATCAATGTATATGAACCTACAAGCAAAGAAGAAATTGAATAAAAGTTTAAATTCTCATCGGCAAAAATGACGATACATTAATTTCCTATTCAAGACACCTTAGTTATAAATGATAAATGAAAAAATCGTGCCATCCTGACGATAAGTCACCTGCGCCAATGGT
The DNA here is from genome assembly GCA_949775005.1 of Orthosia gothica. NCBI lineage: Eukaryota > Metazoa > Arthropoda > Insecta > Lepidoptera > Noctuidae > Orthosia > Orthosia gothica. The sequence continues at coordinate 11,036,424 of OX459064.1, forward strand.
AACAGAGGCCGTTCATTAAACTGACATTCTACCGGCGACAGATATTATCAAACGCCAAAATGTAAGGGCTCTCGTTGACATTTCGATAGGCTTGGCAGTACCTTACAATTTTGACATTTTACCAATTACTATGCACCGTTTGTTTTGATAGAATGTGACTTGTCAGGAGACACAAATGATAAATTAAGGATGATACCTAGTGTGAGGGGGTAGCTCAGAGAGCTTTAAATAATATTCAGAAATTACTTTCATACGTTACATTTTATCAACAACGTGCCTGCTTTCATGTGTTTTTCGGTCGTGTGTTTGAGCCCAAGCAGGCGCTTTACTTTGTGTAAATTATTTCTTCAACACTGCTCTCAAAACGGTGAAGGAAAACATCGTGAGGAAACCGGCATGTCCTAGAACCAAAAATTCGAAGATATGTGACATCAACCAACCCGCACTGGGCCCGCGTGGTGGACTACGGCCCATTCCCTCTCACAGAGAGGAGGCCTCTTTCCCAGCAGTGGGAACATTAATAGGCTGATGATGTGATGTGTGATGTGTGCCTGCTTTCAGGCGGGCACGTACCGACGTCACCAGCCAAGCTAAACAAAAACATATTCAATTATTTTACAAGCGTTCCGATTTCAACCAAAAAACTAAATAGTTATCTGTTGCCTATCTTACAATAGGTAAGGAGTATGTCTCTAAATAGGTGAGTTCTCACAGTACTGGCAGTTTAAAGGTATCCTAACATTAAGTACTTACAGTTCATTCTTGTAATACATTGTGCGAAATTCTCAAGGCCAATTTCCAACAAAAATAAATCAACAAAACTGACACACTAACCCAGAAATACAGTGTCATTACGAATAATGCCATTCTAGTGTCCTTTCAAATGTTAAGGGCACTCGAACTAGTAGGTATAATAGATGGTAGAACAATGGCCTCTCTAGCCTTTCATAGATGGTAACAATGTTCAGGGCTCTCGAAAACCGGTGGAGTGATCGGGCCAACTACTTGTTTTATGCAGAAGATTAATTGTGTGGCTTGGTGCTAAAAGGGCCAAAGTACATTTTTGATGAGTTTGTAATGCCGGTTGTGATGACAACTCGTCACACTAGCTATGTCGTCTCTTTCCATAAAAGGTCACTTTCACTAATACATAATTTTGTGCATGCAGTCAGCTTCCCAATTTGTCTCAAGCCGAATTACGTCTCTTTCCCAACTCGTCCGACGCTATTAACCTTTCCTATTCCAAAATTCTAGTTATTTGCATCAATCAGTCATCCAGAATCACCTCTAGACGTTTTATGACGGTACAGAAAATTCAATATGGCGGCCACTGGACTTTGCCCGCTTTTCTTCGTCAGCGAACAACAAAGATTAGTATTTATCTTTCTTATTTTTCAATTGAAATTACAGACATGTTTTAAAAACATCCTGTGTGCTAAGACATACCACAGTTTCCCTGTTCAGAATAAACTATCAGATAATAATTGGCTGGAAAGGCATTAAAATTCATCGTTGATAACAGACAGGCTTATTGATAAGACACAAATTGATTCTCATTACGATGCAAGTAGTGTCACCCTCGCCTCTCAGTCGGTAAACGTGGAACCACAGAATAAATTATATTGCAAAGAAGTTTTGCCATGTTTTTAATTAAAGTGTTAATTTATTTATTGGCTGGGTTTTTATAGGGTTCATTAATAGCATTGGTTGTGTAAGATGAGTTATATCAGTATGACAAGCTCGTAGCAGGCGCACGGGTCGGTCTTCGACGTTAAGCAACGCTTACCGAGATGGGTCCGTGGCTTGCTTAATTACATACCGAGGCTCGCCCGTGCTAGTTCTAGATTTTTAACCAACTTTCTAAAAAGGAGGTTTTTTGTTTTTGTTTTATTTTTTTGTGTATGTTCACCGATTTCTCCGTCAAAAATTAACCAATTTTGTGTTTTTTTTTTGTTTGTGAACTACAAAGTGAAAAATAACTTTGTTTGGAAGTCGGTGTCTTTGGTAGGTACCATTTTATGCGTTATGGATATTTATTTTTTTGCGTTGCGTTACTTCCAAAAATAAACTAATTTTTCACTTTGTAGTTTTATTTATTTGGAAGTATTTTTTGCAAAAAAGTTTTTATTTATATTTCACTTTTTATTTTGTACCTACCTAATAAGCAAGTAGTTAAGGCATTCTGGCATCATAGGTACCTTACCTATGATGCCAGAATAGATTACCCAAATATCATGAAACTGAAGATAACCGGTGAAATGAGAGTGTACCAAAGTGAACTGTACACAACTGCGTACCCCTTTAGAGTGTACTGACGTGATGTTATTATATGAAATGGTATAGACAATAAAACGGACATGCGAGCGCAGTAATCCCGAGGGATTTGCAGTTATTTATTAAAGTTCTATTGTATATCTCGAAGTTCTTCATCAGATCTTCACCAAATTAAAATGGGACCAATTTCGAAACATACTCTTTCAATAAAAAATAAGTTTCAAATTCGGTCCACAATTGACGGAGATATCGGTGAATATACAAAAAAAAACAAACATAATGTCGAACATAGAACCGTTCCGCTTGGTAAGTCGGTTAAAATATATCAAACCACCATGTTTACCTATTTATATATTTCTTCGAAAAAAGTTATTGTTCGGTACAATATGTGCAACCGAACAGCTCAGCACTATTGCCTGCGTGCATTTCCATAAATGCATGTATTGCAACTAGCGTCAGTTAGTGCGTGTTCGGATACCAATCGCGTAACTCGAATCAAACCATTTTAGTGCTACTTTAGCTTAGATTAACCATTTACCATTATTTTAACCATTTACTAGTATTCAATATAACTTTTAAAACCATTATTGCGTATCATTAAACCAGTGATCGTAAACCAATAAGCAAACCATTACCATTCTAGTATAACGTCAACCATATCAACCAACTCAGAATTTAGTGCTAAACCAAACAGGCGCTAACTTCTTCAGTTATCTAACTATTGAACGAGCAGCCCATAGATTTTAATATTGTACGTGGCTCTTGTACTTCGAGCCACTAACTAATGCAATATTTGAATTCTGCTCTACGCCTAATTAATCAATGTAAGGTATAATCAAAGAACTCCTCACAGAATTTCAAATGAGATTTAGATTTCCTATATTAATTGCATGATTAATAACGTTTGACTTCAACGGCTGTGTTCCTTAAATTAAATTAATACGAATAGATTTACGATTTACGGCAAACTCATGATTTAGTGAATTTATTGATAAATGAATGAGTAAATTATTATTTATATAGATTTAGGAAAAGAAACCTGTAGATGTTCTGTTGTACAAAACACATTCAGGATTTGTACAGACAAGGGTCAAAAGTGCAGTCTCCCAAAACTCTAATGGCTAGTTTTTGTAGAAGAAGTTAAATTATCCACAACTGATTTAATATTTTGTATAGAAATTAAAGTATAGAGTATTCCCACTAAGCGCGAAAAGTTGAAATACTGCTGCCTACAATAAAATTGCCTTTTCTGTTTTGGTTGAGTGTGACTGCAAATTTGACCCTTATGGTACCTAATTGATCATTATAATTTGATTTATTATTTTATTATGTTGACATTTTTAATATTTTTGTTCTGACGTTCTGGAACGTTAATTATTATAATTTATATTATTTTATTATCATTTTTAAATAATTTTGACATTTTTCATAATTTTACTGACATTCTAGAATGATAATTTTAACAATTGCACATTTTTTTTTAAATTACTTTACTAAATATGACAATTCATATCATATTTAGTAATATATAAAGTCTGGAATTATTATTTTGATTTGTTCTTTATTCTACTATTCAAATTTGCATGCAATTATTAAAGCCCAACATGACGCTCTGTATTTTTTAACATCTCTTACATATTGGCAATTTATTGTGTGTAATGTACTCATGTTTAAGCAAATAAAGATTGAATTTGATATTTGAATTTAAGACTATCTTTCGTCACTGGTGTCGCCCACGTGAAAGTCGATTATTTTTCCATGAGAACGTACCTACTACCGGCATAAAATAATGTTATGCCTAATAAGGTCATGGTCTACCCGTGTGCCAAGTTTCATCTAAATTCTTTCAGCTGTTGATTGAGTAACAAACATCCAGAGTTTCACATTTAAAACAGGAGCAACGTGCCAAGAAGTAAATTCATTAGGTTTTATGATTCTCAGTCTCCCCAGGGACTTGCCCTACCAGGCGTTGCACAGAGTGGGTTCTGGAGTGGTATTTTAAGAGGTAACGGGGCCCCTTCCAAGTGCTGTCCCCCGGTGATCACCATCATCGTTGGTTTCAGTAAGGTAAAAATCTCACAGTCCATGGTCTTTCCCCAAAAGTCCAAACGCCTTTTGAAGGTTGCCTCACGTAAACAAAAACAAAAAAGTTGAAATATACAAACAATAAAAATCGTGTCGACTGAACAAGCTACATTTCAAACAAGTAAGGACACAGAAAGTCTGTTACATCAGAAAGCCCGTCCCACGAATAATTTTGTAAGTCGTAGCCGCAGGGAAAATAAAACATATCCAATATTGTACAGCAACTCAATGGAACCCTTTTAAACCCTTTGAAGAGTTGACAAGTCCCGGATAATCCGATGTTTCGCTGCTTCTGCCTACAACTTCGGGTTTGTGAACGGGTAAATTTAACAATAGTGTACTGTGTTTTATTTTTGGTATACTTATTGAGTGTTTGGTTTAGGAAACATGTAACTTAATATATGACTATGTTCGTGGTAAAAATAGTTCGGATATTTTCTCATTTTGATTTTTTTGTTGTCGATTTTTTTTGGTGTCACATAACGTATTTTAAATTTGGCCACGGCGCCGCGGCGTTGTCTGAGATAGTGCATGGATCAATTTAGCTGTATGTCTGCCTGCTATTCTTCCTTTGTGCTTAAAGCAGGTGGACTGCAGGATTATGATCATAAACAATTTTTACTAAAATGTGTCACTCTATTTTATATTTGCACGCCAAAATTAAAGGCAGAATAAGAGAACAATTTTGTACATTTTACCCGTTGCTGACTCGTAGTCACACCAGATTATCACACCAGTATGACAAACAGGATTTTTTTTCTCGTTTGTCACACCACTGATTTTCCCACACCATGTATACGATAATTGCTAGTTTAGTACCTATATACTCTAATAAAGGCGATCTGCTGATCGGCGTTTGCCGGCTTTCTTTCTTTGCCGACTATTTAGATTTTCTACTTTTAGTTATATTTCTGCCAACTTTTTTCATAATTAAAGGTACAAAGTGTTTTCATTTCTTAGAAAAAAAAAACGAATACAAATGGAAATATATATCATATTTTGTGGTAAGTAGCCTATGGCTATAGCTATAGCAGCTGTGGATGTCCAGTGGATATGATAATGCAACCATAACTAACCATACTAAAATTATTAACAGCATTATTCAATCAAAAGGAAATTGAAATCGAAAAAAAAAGGGTCGACCAAACTGATAAAGATAATTTTATCATTTCCTGCCAATTAAAACTTTTAAATGGTGAAATATCATTGGGACATTTCCTTGAAACATTGTGTTAAAAACGGAATTTGAGTATTTTAATTCGGCCACGCCCCCCAAAAATCTACCCGCGCCGATTGAAAAACCCTTTACTTAGTTATAAAGGGTTTTTCAAATAGCGCGGGTAGATTTTTGGGTGGCGCGGGCGTATTTAAAACCTGTCAAAAGGAAATGGTCGAACCTTTTTTTTTTTCGATATCAATTTCCTTTTGATTGAATAATACTGTTAATTATTTATTATTCAGTTACGTATGCCAAATCACCATGGCAAGTTACACGATTGAACAGCACGTTCAAATGATAAAAAATCTACATGATCGATTTGAGCGTATGGTTATCTCTCGCAGGGCTGATGTGAATTGGCCACCAAGGTCATGCGATTTGACACCGCTAGACCTTTTCTTGTAGGGTGTTTTGAAGTATCATTTCCTTAAACATAATCACAAAAAGAAATATGACAGTACAAAAATCCGAAAAAATGCCAATTTTTACCGCCATGTTCAGAAGACTTTCAGACAAAATTTATAAGTTTTTAACAAAAAAGGAAATGGTAGGAGCATAGATATACTTTTCCTCTAAATTTTGATATAAGAATTTTTTAGATCAGACCAGTTTTCATGAAGAAAACAGCAGAATACGAAACGTCTTTTAGTTAGAGTTTTTGTAGGTAAAATCAGCCTGAGCTGCAGTTGTCCCTTTCGCACTTTTCGGGGTGAGGTTGGAGGTGACGCGACGGCAATAGTTTCTTCAAATACCTATTTTTCAAATTCCTGTTGACTAGAGTCCGCTCTTAATGGCACAAGTAAGCCTTTTAAATAAAAAATAATTTTGTTAATGCCTTACCGACAGCTTCTATTATTGAATTTCAACATCTACCCGCCCTTATTGAAAAAAAAACGAAACAAGAAAAACAATCCTGTTTGTCATTGGTTTGATAATCGGTGTGACTACGAGTCGGTAAGGTTGAAAAACCGTTTAGTATAACTAGGACAGCACTAATTATGTATAAATGGTGTGCAAAAATCAGTGGTGTGACAAACGAGAAAAACATTCCTGTTTGTCATACTGGTGTGACAATCTGGTGTGACTACGAGTCAGCAACGATTTTACCAACCTTCTGTGCCTTGTTTATGCGAATAAGTTAATTTTGAATTTTTGAATTTGAATACAGTTGGCAACTCAGCTTCACATCCACACACTGCTGCCATTTTGCCATGCAAGCCCCCACAGGCCGACGGAAATCTTAGACCCTCCAGAAAGTTGGTAAATAAACCTCTCTCTATCATAAAATAATTATGCTGTGCCTTCCGTACAAATCTAAATTTCCCTAATAGTAATCACGTTAATTTATATTTGCCTAAACAATTAAACAACAATTCTGTCAAAAAGCATGACTGGCATACAATTACTGCGATGTTATTAACCAGTTTAACTTAACCATTAAATTATACCAACAGTTATTAAATTATCCAAATTGAGTTATTGCATAATTATCACGTTTACTTTAGCAATTACTTGGCGCCATTTTCAGAATCGCCAGTGGCGCCACTGCATACCATTAAGTTAATTAAATCCTGTTGAGTTTTCTACCGTGGAGTTTTGACTATAGGTAACCATAGATGTAGAGAATAGACTGAGCCAAATACCCGTGCAAAATTTACCACTCTGTAGGAAGAGACAAAGCGAATTTGCGGCCAATACCTGCCTCTTTCAAAATCTCTGCCTATGTGCAGAACTTTGCCGCTCCTGCAAGCTTGTGATGTGACCAGTGAATCAGAATTTTATAAAAAGACAACTACTGGCCGTACGATCGTTTTATCTCTTACACTTTTCTGCCAGTATTCACTTTTTGCCTGGATACGGAATGCTCAGTCCATTCTCCACGATGAAGTTTTGCCTACTACCGTCAATCAGGAAATAAAACCGGCAAATTAAGAAGGTGATTAAAAAAATCTGACGTTATTATTATTTCACAGCTTCATTTACCATAATTAAATAACAAGGCACGTAATGAGTAGACTTACCTAAATCTTGAGTACTTGAGTAATAGACCTTAAAAATAAAGTATGCGACCTTATTTTGAAAAATGCTTCTGTCTATGTAAATGAACAACTTTCTTCATGAAAGTCATAGACAATCTTCAAAAAAAAATATTACCCATACAAATTTTGTCTCTCGCACTGGAACACCTTGCAGCAATTACACCAATGGAGCACAATCTTATAATAAACTCACTATACGTCGAGGTGTCCTCACGATATTTTCATTCACCGTTGACAGCGATGACCAAGTTAAACTTAGAAAGTACATATGAATTGAAAAAGTTACATTGGTACTTTTTCGGATTCGAGCCCACGACCCTTAAGCACGATGGCGAGGCCTTAGCCACTGGGCCACCACGACTATGTTTAATGTCGGGACGCTCGTGCTCACACTGTCCTGCTCTTTGCACTCCACTGCCCTCGCGTTCACACGAGTCCAGCCACAAGGCAGACGAGAAAGGAAAGGTAGTGGGGGGAGTAAACTGGGCCGAAAAAATAGACCATGGAGTTTCTTGTGCGTTCTTCTCCATAACAATCTACTTTCCAAATACAGGGTAGAATAATTTTTTATTACTTGTAAATTTTAATTTTAATTTATTTGACGTTCACAAGTGACGTTTATTGGCCTAGTTGAATAAATATATTTGACTTTGACCAGCGAGCTATTAAATTTTCTGTCTTGGTTACTGTCAAGCAAGTACTGTTCTGTCTAGGCGTGTGCGTTCTAACAGTAGCAGCACTGCGCTGATCCCATGTGAAACCAGCATTACACCCAGTAAAGTTAGAATGGTTTTGAAAGAAATCAGAGGCAGTGATAGGTGTAACTTAATTTGGTGTTAATGTACTAAGGACAATTTCAATTTATTTGACGTTCAAAAGTGCCGAACTTCCGTTCAAAAGCCGATAATTGGCCTAGTTGTTTTTTTTTACTTTTTTTTTTCTGGGCACGTTTCCCATTGACATCGATGTAGATGAATTTTTTGATGCACAATGAGGCCTTTTCCGTACTCTTTTGTATTTATATATAGGTTTGTTTTTGTTTTTAGAATATTCAATTGTATATAAATGTTAATAAAATCTTTGCTTTTCAGGACAATTTCTGAATGACTTTACTTACTTTTACATTTGAGTGTCTTTGAAGTTAAAAACGTGTCAAACCCTACTATAGTGACAACATTTTCAGGTTAAAGTATAGTTTGATAAATACTCAAGTTCAAATGTTTAATTCAGTAATCGGGCGTCTCATCAACATCATCATCATATCAGCTGAAAGACGTCGCCATATGTACTGGTCGCGTGTGTCGCGCATCCAGCGGATCCCCGCAACCTTCACCAGATCATCGGTCCACCTGGTGGGAGGCCTTCCAACGCAATGTCTTCCGGTTCGCCGTTGCCACTCAAGAACTTTTCTGCCCCACCGGCCATCCTTTCTGCGAGCAATGTGCCCTGCCCACTGCCTCTTAAGTTTGGCAATTCTTCCGACTATGTCGGTAACCCTGGTTCTCTTGCGTATCTCTATATTTCTGATTTGATCACGTGATCAGAAATCGGAGTTTAAAATAAATAAATAACTAGGTTTGTTACTAAATTCTCTAAGATTACTAAACTAAATCAAATCAGACACAACCATATCTCGCTTATTTCTCAGTTCAGTCACGACGTATATTTAAATACCCCATTAAAATTTCAAGGTGCGCCGAGTTATTTCGAATAATTGACCCGTTTTCATGAAGAAAGCTGTAATTAAGTCTGTGTCGTACAATTTAGCACTGAAATATAATTAAAGCCGTGTATGATTTAGGTTAAGATTATTGATGATTAATATGTTTAGGGTTCATTCAATTATTTTTTAACCGACTTAAAACAAACACAATTAAGTGAAAAATAACAAAAGGGCGGTATACATCGATTTCGGATGCTTTTAAAAAGAAACAAATTTTTGGGCCCCACAATATGGCGCCCAAAAGCCGCCATTTTTCTATTTTCCAATATTAATGTAGGCAGTGAAACTCGCAAGGTTAAGACGAATCGATCGACGTAAGAATCTTCAAAATCGGCTAATGTGCTTTTTTGGTCTCTAGAACGCCACATAGAAACAAACATACATTCATACATATACTGATAAACACATCCTTCGGCCGTCGGGTAAAAATATACTTATAAGAAATATAAATCTAAGATAGATGTCAGTTTTTACCTACTTTTCAACTGGACCTAGTACTAGATCCAGCTGTTCTCACAAACATTACTCACACGGAACACTGCTTTTCCTCTTTAATTTATAACTAAGCCTAGCGCTGAAAATCCAAGCACTCAACGAGTTGGTCACGATTCTTAGAATCGTGCGAATTTTGAACTGGCACACTTTATTTCAGGCAGAACCGATATCTGTGCTTCTTTTGAAACATTTATAGTTTGCTTCATAGCTAGCTGATATATACGATGAACTTTTTACTGTATTTTGTGATTAAATGCTGAAAATATTTTTTTTATTTACATAGTTACAAATTTAAATAGTATAAAAATACTTAATTAATAAAAACTATCTATATATACCTAAACTTAAATATAAAACTACGAACGCGTATAAAAAAGACAGGGTTTCTTTGGGCATCAAAAAATTCGTCCACATCGCTGTCAACGTTAAAAGTGCCCAGAACGCTGGCAGCATTGCCACGTTGGATGGCAATGCTGATTCTCCAGCCGAAGAAAACCCCAGCCTTCTGGTCACGTGAAAATTCAACTAACCGTTTGCTTAATAGATTATTCATCATCATCATCATCATTTCAGCCGAAAGACGTCCACTGCTGGACATAGGCCTCCCCCAGGCGTCGCCACATTGACCGATCCCGTGCGTCTCGCATCCAGCGCCTGCCCGCAACCTTAACCAGGCAAGCTTAAAGTCACCCAAAGGGCAATGGAGAGGGCTATGATCGGTATTTCCTAGCGTGATCACGTCAGAAATGATGATATCCGCAGGAGAACCAAAGTTACCGACATAGCCCGAAGAATTGCCAAACTTAAGTGGCAGTGGGCAGGGCACATTGCTCGCAGAACGGATGGCCGATGGGGCCGAAAAGTTCTGGAATGGCGACCGCGAACTGGAAGACGATACGTTGGAAGGCCTCCCACTAGGTGGAATAGATTATTAGTATTACTTATTAGAATTCTTTGTTTTACTGTATTGGTTATCGCCGAAAAGTTTTGTCAAAAGTGCTGTAAAACGGACCTCTGTGTGAACGATCACTTAGTCATGCCGATACCCTAACGATGTTTTCCTTCACCGTTTTGAGAGAACTGTTGAAGAAATAAATTACACAAAGGAAAGCACCTGGCTGGGTTAATTGAACTAGTGATTCCGGGAACCACTGGGGATTTCATAGAGACAAAAAAGATGCAATACTTTTATATAACCAGTGTCCTATACGGGTCCTATTTATAAAACTGACAGTATGACATATTCGTCTAATAATGACAAATATAGCAGAAAATGTAAGAAAGGTAATTAGACAATTGAAAGATTGTCACCTGTCGCCTGTCAATCTTTAAATCAAATTCAAAGGTGTTTTTTTTAACGTTATCAGTTAAAATTTACAAGTAATAAAAATTTATTCTACCGCATTCGAAAAGGTGGTTGTTATGGAGAAGAACACACAAATGGGACTCTGGTACTTTTATTTTATAACGAAAGGCGCTTGTAGACTTATTATCCTAAATATATTGGACTATTTACCGTCCTCTAAGACCCATCGTCTTATTCTGGCGACACGTGTACGGAATTAAGAGAAAACCTTGAACAGGTGCGAATAACACCTTCCTTATTGTTACATCAAAAACTTGATTTACTTACTATTAAAGAAGAAAATATTTTCCTGTTGAAAACTCTTACTATGTACCGTACTAAAGTATAGGTAGCAAAAATTGTCACTTACATCTTAAAAGCATTAAAGTACGACATTATGTATAACATTAAATGTTGAGAGTAGCAAAAAACCTGTTTGGTCGGGGAACACCAGCCAGAAAAGAAGTTTCTCATGTCTTTTCTTCGACTCCGAATTTAATTTGATATGGATATTTTTTGACATCAGACCAAAGTCAAATTTAACAAACTCATGATGTAAACAAGAATGGTGGCCAGCGCTTGACCATAATATCAAAAGACAAAAGACAAAAAAAGACAAAAGATATTTATTTCAACTGGGCCACCAAGCGGCACTTTTGAATGTCACAATTTAAATTTAAATGGAATAAAAGTTGATTCTACCGTGCATTCGGAAAGTAGCTAGTTATGGAGAAGAATGCACAAGAAACTCCATACTTACTCTTTTTTAAAAAAAATATTCTACCGTGCATTCGGAAAGTAGCTTGTTATGGAGAAGAATGCACAAGAAACTCCATACTTACTCTTTTTAAAAAAAAGATTCTACCGTGCATTCGGAAAGTAGCTTAAGCGTTATGGAGAAGAATGCACAAGAAACTCTATACTTACTCTTAAAAAAAAAAAAAGATTTTTACAATATTTAGGTAAATATTGTAAAAATCATTCAAAGGTGAGGACAATGCACCCAGAATAGCACTACACACTATACTATGTAAAGGTATAAAGTATTAAAAGTACTCACACATGTACTGTGCAGTTATATAATAGGTACTAGAAAAACATCAACATCCGAAGCAGTTAAGTTATGACCAATCCCAACTGACGGCGCCCGTTCACGAACATCACGCATGAATCGGCACCACCCAGCTCAACCATCATGAAGGAAACCGAATGATCCAACACATGCGCCACCATCAGAGAGACATTTGAGAGAGCATGACACACTCAACTGCCAGGGCACACACAAGTCAACGAACGACACATAGGTATAGCAAATGGTAGATTTACAGTTGGGTACATAGTACCCACACACGTGCTGTGCAGCTATACAATACTAAAAGAAATCGAGTCTATACAACACAAACATATCATTTGTTTTTGCGCCCTAGTGGTTGTGGAGCAGGTCTAGCATTGAGCCAAGCATTTTTATCAGTGATATAATCCCCCAACTTATAATATGCCTGCCTGCATAGTGTGCGTTTTATACAATTTTTAAATTTTGTCTCATTCAGTTCTAGAATATGGGGAGGAATTTTATTGTAACATTTTGTACAGTACCCCATGAAAGATGAGGCCACTTTTGCCAGTCTGAAACCTGGTTGAACTAATTGGTCCCTATTTCTAGTAATGTAATTATGTCTGTCTCCGTTTTTACTAAAAAGATGTAAATTCTTTCTCACGTACATGATGTTTTCATAAATATATTGACAAGGAACTATCTGAGCTAGACGTCTAAACTAAATGTCTCTAGAGATATAGCTTTTTCGTCACTTGACGGTAGCTACCAGGCAACACCTACCCTACAAGCCCCGATTTGAAACTTCGTTTATATTAATGCACCACATTTTTCTGATACATACTTTTGAATGAAAATGTCACCTTTTCGAGACTTCCAACGGCGTTCATTCTGATGAAAGGACTGTTGGAAGGCGTGAAAGTCCAAGCGGTAAAAGGAGCAGATAATAAAGTAGAAGCATAAAAAATCGAAATGTGGAACTTGTTTAGTATAAGTTTGTATATTTTACTTTTGTTTAGTGTTTAAGTATGTACAATAAAAATTCAATTGCAATAGAGAAAGAATCAAGTAATGTCAGTAGTAATAAAACAATGGAACTTGAATCAAAAGTGCAACATTGATGGAAGATATAATGATAAATAACCAAGAGGCAAATTCCAGAAGCTGTTGATCCATACCTACATATACACATAATTTTACATATTAAGTTACAACGTTCGTTTATGCTCCTAATGCGATTCATTGATTCTAAAAATTGTCTTATATATATTAAAAATTTGTTATGTTTGACATTTCTTCTATTAGGAATCCTACCTCAGAGAGAGAGAGACAGACTCTAAGAGACCTCTCCTGACGCAATTTATATTGCATCGATAGGCGATATTGCGCACGTATTTTTACCCGACTGCCGACGAAGGGTAATGTGTTTATCAGTCTATGTATGTAAGTATGTATAAACAACAATAAACAATATTTATTTGTTCAAGACTTAAACCTAATTACAATGATTATACCTTAAATTAGAATCATTAAGTTAGTGGCAAGATACAAAATATGTGCAACTGGGCTTAAACTAGGAGGATTCCTGTGCTATAAGCACCAGTTACTTCTATCACCACCGTGTTCGAGATTCTATTACAAGTGTGGTACGGTGCTAAAGTAAGTATCAAAATTACACTAATTTATTTTATTACTATTATGCGTCAGAGTGTTAGAAGATAGTGTGTGTGTGTGGTATTCTGGTGTGTGGTGTTTTGTGTTTGTGTGTGTGTGTGTGGATGTGTATGTGTTAGCAGGCATGGGCTTGACTGGTTTTATTATTATTATTTTATTTGATTAATTTTATACTTTAAATACGTTTTAGTAAATTTTCAGTTTTTTCATAATTTTGAGAGAGAAGGAAGTTATCTATGGTAAGTTTTAGTTTTTTTTATCGGTAAATTATGTAACTGTGTAATTTTACTTATTTTATTATATAGGTATGGACCCATGTAGCACGGTTGTCTTCGGATGAAGTCTGTTTTATACGGTTTCAGGTCAAAGACAATGTCCTTCCTACGTTTGTTTTTCAGTCTTTCGGGGTCGTACGTTGAGCCTTTATGGCTTATAAGTAGAACCCTCCTGATATAAAGTTGTCGAACCGTTAAAACCATTCAATCCTTGTATAGCTGCTCCGTTGGATACTGAAAGTATTTTTTTGTGTATTACTTTGAGAACTGCTCTCTGGGCTCTTTCTAAGTTTAATATATGAGTTTTGTGTGTACTTCCCCAGACAGAGATACAGTGTTCCAATACTGACTGGCACAGGCATAGATAGATTGTTTTCAACAGGCTCGAGTCACACACCCTACGTAACTTCTTAAAAACTGTTATTAATTTCCTTACTCTAGAGCTTAGTGTTTTTACGTGGTGGTGGAAGTTTAGCTGGTCGTCTACTTGTATTCCGAGATATTTTATACTGCTTGATTTTCAATAGGAAGACATCTGCATTCAGTGATACTGTTTTGATTACATCTATGTGCTCGGACTTAAACCAATTCATTAGCAGACGGAGGAACCTTCTTTATCGAGAACATGAGATATTTTGTTTTTCTACGTTAAGGGTAAGTAAATTTAGGTTAAGGTATCCAAGAACTGTTCTGAGCCCGGCGTTTGTAAGAGTGGCAACCTCTGACCATGTGTTTCCATGGAAGATGATTGCCGTGTCATCTGCATAAGTTATTATTTGACCATTTTGTAGATTTAAGTTACATACCTCATTTATGTAGAATAGAAATAAACCAGGACCGAGTAAACTCCCCTGTGGTACACCAAAATCTATATTTGCACTATTACTTATGTACTTGTCAATTTTAACTATCTGAGTTCTGTTAGTAACTATTCCGTAAATAATTTAAGAGGAGTTCCTCGAATCCCTATATTCTCCATCTTTTTCACTAGCCTGGGGACAGAGACGGTGTCAAAAGCTTTTGCTAGGTCTAGAAATACTCCTATACATTTATTTTTGTTGTCTAATTTACCTGCAATATGATCTGTTAGTTTTATTACAGCGTCCTCTGTAGATTTGCCTGATACAAAACCATATTGGTTTGGAGAAATTAATTTATTTTTATTTAGATAATTTATTAGTCTGCTATTCATGAGTTTTTCTGTTGAATTGTTCCATGAGTTTCGGAAAGTATTGGGAGTACAGAAATTGGCCTGTAGTTGATTACACCGGCCCTGTCACCAGACTTGTAGATAGGATGGACTACAGAAAGTTTAAATAGTGTGGGGAATGTTCCCGAGTAAAAACTTAAGTTAGCAATATGAACATTAGCGGGGACTAGGACATCGCTAGCTAATTTAATTATTTTCACAGGTATATTGTCCCAACCTCTAGCGCAGTCTTCTCTTAGGTTTAAAAAAAATTGAAGAACTTCCTGCTCATCTGTTTCGAGCAAAACTAACGAATTACACACTTGTGGGTCGTTACTGTTTGAAGGGATGTCACTAAGTACGTTTATTTTGCTTGCTAGAGTTTCACCTACTTTGACAAAAAAGTTGTTTACAGTGCTTACAGCCTCCTTCGGGGTTTCCTCTATTTTGAGTAAGTCTAAATTGGGTTCACTTGTCAAATTTATGTATGTATGTATGTATGCTTGTTTCTATATGGCGTTCCAGAGACCAAACGCGTTGGTCGATTTTGATTATTCGTACGTCAATCGATTCGTCTGAACCCTGCGAGTGTCACTGGCTACATTAAAATTAGACAATAGAAAAATGGCGGATTTTGGGTGCCACGTTGTGGGGGCCCAATTTTTTTTTTCTTCCTTACCCACCGTGTGAGGTATCAAAATAAAGGGTTTTAAAAGGTGATTTCAAAAATATACAATACATATATGTTTAAATGCACGTAATTCGAAAAAAACTAACTAAAAAGTTATAAATAAAAAAAGTTATTTCAAAAAACCCGACTGCTTCAAAAGCGAACTAAAAAGACGTAAACAAGGAAAAAATCATGCTGTGTAGGCGGAGGATACACTAGATTTTGGACAGCCAGCCCGCGAATATGTACGTCTTTTTAGTTCGCTTTGAAGCAGTCGGGTTTTTTGAATTTTTGATTTAACTTTTCTAAGAAAATTTCAAGTGCAGATCGGCCGAATTGCATTGCATTTCGTCTATATTTAACATGCAATTTCGCTTAGCGAAATCGCGAATCGGTGTGAATAAATCGAATTGCGTCGAGACATAAGGATTGTTCCTAATTTAGTCATGTTGTACTGTCACCTCTTTCAATATTTCACACATCAAAGGTTTTACCCAGAGCAAAAAGGTTTGATTCTATCAATATCCATTTGTAGGTAACATTTTATGCTTTATTAGGCGTAAAAGAGGGATTTCCGCTACCTAAGTGGAACTGAATTACATAGGTACAGGATTATTGATAAAGAGTTTTCTTGGACATTGAGAGGCGTGTCATGACCTTTTTGTTGTTTTGGTTGAAACATAATTTTTAATGCTGATTGGGGCCATCAGCGCACTTATAAAATTAAAACTTCGAAAACTCTGACATCCAATAACCCACACATACATGGTGGATTACGAAATACTTCATATCACACAGATAGTCCTGTAGCGGCACCGACGCCGCCACTTACGAACTAATGACATGACGTCACACAAATCCTGCATCGCGCAAGTAAAGTTTTCGGCGCGATTAGAACACATACAACAGTCTGACAACAACCGTTGGGCAGTTGCCCGGACCAGACACAACACCCGTCTGGTCGGAGGATCCTCCCTTTTCTATGGAGGTTTGTGGGACTTTACACCCTGTTCCGCATACCCCCAAACTGGTGACCCTCGAACATGAACATCAGCGCAGCCTTCGTGCAGAGCTACTTCATCGTGACGTCATCATCACTTCCTCAAGCTTTCCAGCAGCGAGTCACACAGCCAGCCAGTACCTACTACGGGGGTATCCTGACCACCAGCATGCAGCGGACGCGCATTCCTGGTCAGCACCCTCAGCTTCTTTCATCACCGCTCCGACCCACTGGAGCCAGCAACTCTATCCCGACTCACTGGGATATCATCACCCCGACTCACTGGGGCACAACTGCAGACAGTTCCGACTCACCGCGAACACTGCGACTTCCGGTTCCGACTCACTGGAACCAACCTTCCACTGGCCAGGCACACATCACAAGATGTACAGACGACTCAACCTAACCTGCTATCGACCTCCGGTCTCCGGAGGGGAGTGATGTAGCGGCACCGACGCCGCCACTTACGAACTAATGACATGACGTCACACAAATCCTGCATCGCGCAAGTAAAGTTTTCGGCGCGATTAGAACACATACAACAGTCTGACAACAACCGTTGGGCAGTTGCCCGGACCAGACACAACACCCGTCTGGTCGGAGGATCCTCCCTTTTCTATGGAGGTTTGTGGGACTTTACACCCTATTCCACATACCCCCAAAGTCCTATGTCCCAGCAGTGGTAAAAACAGGGTGATAGTGAATCACGTGGCGTAGTCAGGCAAATTGATTGCTTATCACTTTGAAGTTGAATATCATTTGCAGATTATAAAACTCAGAGACAACGTTTATATGCCTATATGGCGATTATCTACATAATAATTATCCAATTTAGTTAAATTTCCATTCACTGTAAATTTTTGTTAAAGGTAACAATTTCTCTGACTTCACGTACACATAAATGACATTAAGTACCAAATTACTCCTTTACCTTCTCTCTTTATAAGACCACCACAGTAGTAATTCGTCATGCATAACAAAATAGCGGTGTCAAAGCTGACAGTCATAATTCAATGAATTATAATGGGATCAACCTTGAAGTTTTCGCAAGCGTGATAAAAATTTATGAAGCGGATTTTATAGATCGGGTGAAACGGCATACGGTTTTCCAACCTGGCGCTCAAGCTACTGAGATTCGGTAAATTAATTTGCTTCATAAAGTACGCGCAAAACGTATTGGGGACACTTTTATTATGCGTACAGCTAAGGAGGGCAATTCCCTGCCAGAGTATTTCCATCAGGTGAGATGGAGGTCAAGAGCGAGCCTACAGAATATAAAAAAAGACGTGGAAGAAGAAGGGTCAAAACACGTACACGCGATACAACATCGTATTGTGCGTAAAGTTGTGGATCCTTGATCAAAACGCACAACGCATTGGTATGCGGTGCCGGACACATAATCTTCCTCGTCGCTGACGACAACTGCGAGGAAACAAAAGACTGTTGTTTATTATTCTATAATTGTCGGCGAAGGATAACATCGTGACACAAGTAAAATTTCAAAATTAAAAAAACCCCCGACACAATTATCTTACGAAAACACCCCGATTCAAACAGTAAAACGCGCATAACTTTTGAAAAGCTGAACTGATTTTATTCAAACATAGCTATGAACATTCTCGACAAGATCACCTTTCAAACAAAAACAAATTTTCATCAAAATCGGTTCATCCGTTTAGGCGCTATGATGCCACAGACAGACACACAGATACACAGCAACACACGTGAAACTTATTACACCCCTTTTTTCCGGCGGGGGTTAAAAACCGGAAAATGTTTAAAAAATCGAAGACTGTGGGTAACATTCATCAATGCACACTACATCTGCGTAGGGGATTACAACCCGCTGCCCTCTCACAAGGAGAAGCCTGTGTCCCAGCATTACTAATCAAATTATGCTTTTGTCAACGCCCTAGAAATCCCCATAAGGTTAACATAAGGTTAAGGTT
Source organism: Orthosia gothica (assembly GCA_949775005.1). Taxonomy (NCBI): domain Eukaryota; kingdom Metazoa; phylum Arthropoda; class Insecta; order Lepidoptera; family Noctuidae; genus Orthosia; species Orthosia gothica. Next base: position 11,055,415 of record OX459064.1, read on the forward strand.
TAAAATCCGTTCTATTTATTAGTGCACTAGCTGTGCCCGCGGCTTCGCTTCCGTCAACTGCCTGCCCTACCCTACCTTTCTACCATTTTTTTTGCCGGATTGGGAAATCCTCAATGGATGTCCTCCGCCCTGGGCGGGTGGAGTTGTCTGTCAGACTCCTACTGCCTAAAAACCACCCCGGTTTTCCATCTTACACCTACGCTGTGGCTCGCGGGAACAACGATACTTCCGCAACCCCCGGCTAATGCTGGCCCGCCACTGTGGGCTTCGATCACGGGATGGGGTGAGAGTGAGGTGTTAGACTCCCACCGCGACGCCTAAGAGGGGCGCGCGTGGAACACTACGCGCCACCACCTCGTGTCCTAATGAGTGGGGGGCGAAGGACGTCCCCGAGTCCGTCACCCCTGGACCCATTTAGGGGGGCTGGAAGAGGGCTTTGTCCACCCTCCGCTGACCCCCGACACGTCTGCTGTGGATCCAGTGAGCAGATGAAATCTCGCTCTCCCTCTCCGCAGTCTCCTTCTGCGAGACGAATGTTTCGCAGAAGGATACCACCGCGTTCCAGGACTCTTCGCTGCCGATCACAGACTCGACTACGGCCGGCAGCGACTGATGCGGGCACGGCGAGGTTCCTCCCAAGCGGCACACTCTGCCAGCGTAAGCTGCGCCGTATCCTCCCGGCAGTCGACGTAGTGGTAACACCGGTCGTCTGGCTTCCTGTTCATGCGACACAGGTACTTCCCGATGCAACCATGCCCCGAGAGCACCTGCGTAACCTTTAACGACAGGGAGCTGTGCCGCCTCCCGAGCCAGCGCTCGAGCACTGGCCGGACCACCTCGTTGGTAACGAGGCTAGCGTTAGGGCGTGAAAGCCTGTCCCGCCATTCTGCCACCAGGACCTTGCGGAGCTGAGACCGACGCAACTCCATATGTCGCTGCATCAGCCCTTCACCCCGCGCCCGCGCCTCCAATACAGTGACGCGACCCACCTACCCTTACCTACTTACACTACCCTACCTTATCTACTCTACCCTATCTATCTACCTACCTTTCCTACCTACATATCTACCGTACCTACCCTACCTACCTTTTTTTTTTACCTTTTTTAAGTATTAGCGAAATTGGTAAAACCGTTCTCAAGTTATAGCATGACCAGGAGAAATAGGGGTTCACTTTTAAATATAGATAGTTAGTTGTCTGTCAGTTACAATTGTCTATTATAACATGACGGTTGAAAACTACACAATGAGGCAGATATTGACAACAATGGGCCATACACCGTTATGGTTGGCCCAATTAACATGCTGGCCCATTGTCAACCATGATTGCCGTATTATCGATGTATAGGGTACACAATTATGATTGTGTGTTATGAAACTTATGAATTACAGCGAAATGTAGGTGCTTTCATTGGCTATAATTAGCTTATTGAAAAAAGTTTACCGGTAGGTAAGTCTACGAGTATTAATATTAGAAATTTGATAATGTGTATGTTTGAGTTTCAATTACGGCAAAAGGGCTGAACAGATTTCAATTAAAGTTTGTACACAGGTAGTTCATAACCTGGATTAACGTATAGTATATTTTTTTTAGAGTAGTAGGTATAATTTTTGCCATACACGGCGGCATTTAGTTACATAATACAGGAACAAGCTTTTTGGTATTTGCATGGGGCAAATACAGACACCAGGGCGCATTTTTACTACTAGAAAACCAAACAGCACTGCTTAACAAATCATGCTGGTAGACTTACACCTGTCGACGCTCTCTGGCCCGTCTAGGGGACACAGGATATTACGGCAAGTCACTGTCCTAACCGGAAATTGAACCCGCCTGTGTACTTTTGTGTTGCATCAAGTTTAAATAAATAAACCCAGGATCCAATATGCTGCAGTCATGTTTGCAACAACTAAACGAACAAAAGAAAGTACTTTATTTTTTACAAATTTAACACAAGTTTTCTGAACAAACAAAAAAATAAATAAAGTAATGACAATTTCCATTTACAAAAATTCTACTAGAACCAAATTGTACATTTTGTACCTTGATTCAGATTTTAAGCTTGATACTTAAAAAACGGCTTTCTACCAGATTTGGAGACAGTAGCGGCTCTAAGCAGAAACGAGCGATGGGACCGATGTCAAAAATTACATTCGCGAATTCCCAAAAAGAAGGAGGTTTAATGTTCGACTGAACGTAACTTTTTTTTTGTATGTTCACCGATTTCTGCGTCAATTGTGGTCCGATTTTGAATTCTTTATGCTTGAAATGGTACTTTCGCGAGGTGGTCCCATATCAATTTGATGAAGATCTGATGAATAACTTTAGTATACAACAGAACTGTTCAATAAAAGACGGCAAATCACCCGAGATTGCAGCAATCGCGTTTGAGGACTACGAGAAAGCCTTCAATTCGATCGAGACTTGGGCTGTACTGTGCTTGAACGGTGCCTAATCGACTACCGGTACATCGAAGTGTTGAAGTGTTTGTACAAAAACGCCACCGTGTCATTTCAACTTCAGGATCAGACCTCGGAACCTATCCTTCTGCAGCGATGTGTGAGACAGCGTCAGGAAACTTGTGTCTGTAAGTAAACGTTAGAAAGCATAATCACTGGCAAGCAATGGGATGAAAAGAACACGAAAGTTTTGTATTATAGGGCCCCCATTTGAAGATCTTGCGCTACCTAAAAAAATTGCTAGGGCCGCCAACTGTTTGGATAATACTGAATGCTCGAATGTACATACGAGAACTAAGAACATGCACACACTTCATCATAATAATTTCGATGGTCTATTAAGACTTCGGTTCCGCTCGGCAATTGACGGGCTGACGCTAAACAATGCTGTTATAATTATGGCAACAATAGGGCTGTCACGTGCATGCTCGACTACAGTATTCGCGGTGTGGTGAGAGGTTCCGATGCAATTTTATCGAATGGAAGGACTTTTTTTTTGTTTACTCGTGGAATCCTTCAAAAGTTGCCTGGACTTTTGGGGAAAGACCAGGTTGTGCCAAAGGGCATGTAATATCGGAAGATTTTCAATTCCGATATTGATTTCCGATATCAATATCGGAATTGCGCTTATTTGTTAGATATCGCGCATTGTTTTTGTTATTTGTACAAATTCGGTATGCGATTGGATTAAGTTCAATAAATAAACACGTTTAGACAGAATAAGTTTTTTATTTGTGTCTCTCTAGTCAGCACCTATTTAACTAAACTTCACATTTGTTTTCCAGAAAGAATAACTACTATCGTCATGCCTTTCTGAAAAACCGGCCAAGTGCGAGTCGGACTCGCGCACGAAGGGTTCCGTACTTGGTAAATTGCGGTTTACGATTTATGACGTATTAAAAAAAAACTACTTACTAGATTTCGTTCAAACCAATTTTCGCTGGTAGTTTACATAGTAATGTACATCATATATTTTTTTAGTTTTATCATTCTCTTATTTTAGAAGTTACAGGGGGGGGACACACATTTTACCACTTTGGCAGAGTCTCTCGCGCAAACTATTCAGTTTAGAAAAAAATGATATTAGAAACCTCAATATAATTTTTGAAGACCTATACCCATACGTGTGGGGTATCCATAGATACCCCACACGTATGGGTCTGATGAAAAAAATATTTTTAGTTTTAGTTTCAAGTATGGGAACCCCCAAAATTTATTGTTTTATTTTTATTTTTGTTTGAAAATCTTAATGCGGTTTACAGAATACATCTACTTACCAAGTTTCAACAGCATAGTTCTTATAGTTTCGGAATAAAGTGGCTGTGACATACGGACGGACAGACAGACAGACAGACAGACATGACGAATCTATAAGGGTTCCGTTTTTTGCCATTTGGCTACGGAACCCTAAAAAGGACAATGCTAAAAAACAGAAAATAAATGTTTGTCGATTAATCTCAAAGTAGTCCCGATTAGTAAGTAATAATTATTAATAAATTCAGTATAAGTATCACTAGCCAAATCCATGGCATAAAGGAGATGTCAAATAAAATATTGCAATATTATTTCTGCTTATTCCTATTAAGTTTATTGATTTGTAATAGACTAGAATAAATTCTGAGCATAGTCTTCTTCATTTGACGCTTCCTAATCAGGAGAATTATTATTATATATTGATTGGAGTAGCTATCGTAGTGATCGTCGATAACCTTATTGATTTTTGTCAGTACAGCTTGAGCATTATTATTTAAGTTAAATGACTCCTGGATTGCCGAGATAAACTTATTTCGTAAAACAACTAAAATAAACTTAATAAAATATGTATAGCAATGGTAAAATATAAATATCCCATCTTTGTTTTATTCAAAATTAATCGAATCTCAATAAGATAATTAATTGATAATATTGTCAAATAGTAGATCAATACAACAGATTAGTGATCGGATAGACTAATTTGTTGTATTTACTACAAGCAGAACACTAAAAAATATTAAGCTTTAATTTGTTGAGGTTTTTCTAAGCAAGTAACAATAGAAATTTAAGAGAAAGTTTAACAAGGTATTTGTTCCGAAACAGCCTTCTCAAAAGTATGAAAAAGTATCTAAGCGTTCATCATTATCATCATCATCATTTCAGCCGAAAGATGTCCACTGCTGAATACAGACCTGCCCCAAATGTCGCTAAATTGACCGATCCCGTGCATCTAGCTGATTCCCGCAATCTAAGCGTTATTCAATGAAAATATAATTGTTACAATGAACCTGTTGAATATATATAGAACCCTATAAAGCTGGTGAATCCAGGATTCAGTTCAAGTAAATAAGCGCCCAATTATCCGATCACTGCTTATCACCGCAGTCAACGGGTTTAACCACGCTATCGCGTTCGGTGGTTAGCAATGTGCTAAATATTGGTGTTTTGCTGATTCCGAGATTCCAATATTGGATCACTCAGTATCGGAATTGATATATAGCAAATATCGTTGTAAGATGGCGAGATTATGATATTCGTGCCGTAGTGTGGGATTTTTACCTCGCTAAAACCACCCCGGTGATCACCATCAGCACTTAGTAGGGCCCCGTTACCTCTTAAAATAACACTCCAGAACTACCTCTGTGCAACGCCTGTTAGAGCACGTCCCTGGGGAGACTGAAAAGCGTCTCCCTTGAGTCTCTCTGTGCACGGCAGCACTTGATCACTTAGCCACCGTCTTACCTGGAGTCACTTGGTGGACGGACAGTCAGTCCCGAGTCTGAGTGCCCGCGACCCCGGAGTCTTGGGCATTGATGTGGTTGCCTCCCCGATGCCTTCTGCTCCGAGAGGAATCGGCCTTCTAACGATCCCGCTCGGTGGCCTCCTTCTGGATCATCACTGTCGAATTGAAGGACCTAATGGCTGTCATCAAATTGTGTTACTGTAGCTAAAAAGTTTACCAAAGAAAAATTTGACACACAAAATCTATTTGTCATCATAACCACGTCACAAATCTACTACTATTATTTACCACACATATTATAACTAAAGATGCCAAAAAATAAAAGGTCCGTTTTCACAGCTATAAAAATACTTAATAATAATTATAACTAAATTACGTGGGCTACAACCGGAGGATCAAAAAAAAAGCAAAGGTTATTTAATAGAATTTAATTATACTAAAAGTTACAAGTTAATTATTTCTAAAAGATTGACAATGATCGAAGTGTGAATCAAAAGTGAATCTGGGTCCGCGTTTCCGATATTGCGAAACCTCTGTTGTCGTCGTCGCGCGGCACGCTCCTGCTGATGCTGCACTGCGTGGTCGAGCCGTGTGCAGTGTTGATTTGGGTCGATGCTGTCTCGGCGATCCTCATAGATTAGCACCGCGTAACACCTCCCCCCGAAGAGCAGCCACCACCGATGATTTTCATAGTAAATTGAGGTGGGGGTTGGTTGCAGCTTATCCTCTCTTTAGGTTCTGGAAGAGCGTAAATTCTTTCTGGACGCCTTGGGTGACATTGTGGTTCCTCGTCTGGAGTCTTCTTGGCTTTTGACCAGTACCGTCGGTAGATAAAGTAACCCATGAGTGCACATGCACCGGTTAGTGCTATGTACATTGGAATCGTAGTGTGGTAGATTCCGTAGTCGTTCGTCGCTGGAATATGTGGCTGTTGTTGCATTATCTTCATATTGGCTGCATGTAGGTGGTCCAAGTTTATTGAGTTCAGTTTTAGTGTCGGGACTGGAGGCTGATTGTCTACGTCTTCTACAGGTAGGTCCATAATCTTCAATACGTGACCCTTCAGACGATTTTTCTTATTGGCGATAGTGATCTGTGGTGTCTCTATGTAACAGTCCTGCGGTATGGTGAGTAAGTAACTTCCTTGAACTTCTTTGTACAGGTCTTGTCCACAAGAGAGATGAACCTTCGTGGGAACCGGGAAGCTGATGGTGTAGTGTCTGTCGTCAAGTTCCTCGTACGCTGGCTGGTCCAAGGTGATAGCGACAGGTTTGCATTTAGAACTTTTCTTTTGCGTGTTGATGAGTTCGTGTATGCAATCTTGTGAGAAATGGCTCTGTAGACTTCGTTTCTCCTCGCATATGAACCACTTGTTGGTCTTCGGGCATTCAGCCTCTATGTTCTTAGAATCTTTCTGGAAGGTGGCTAGGAAAGGAGAGGATGGAATGAGGACTTCGTGATATTTGTTAGGTATTATTGATAACTTATATAGATCGTATGTTTGCGGTAGAAATATTGGAAACTTATATACTATAACTATATTATTTCTCGTATAATATGAACCTAACTTAATTATATTATAATATTCTCTTATATCTATGTCTACTATTTCCTCCCTGCTATATAAACTTGTTAATTTATTTAGTATAGCGCGTATTTCGTCTATGCTGAGAATAGAATGATGCATTGTAGAGGTCTTTATAAATGCTAGAACATTCTGTAGCCGGTTTAGTTCCTGTGAAATTGCATCTACGTTGTCGCTGAGGATAATAAGTATTTGGGCTAAATGTGCGTACTTTATCAAATCATTATCTTTATCTGCGTTGCTTTCGTTAATTCTATTTAGTAGGGCTGCCATTTTTCCCTGGTTATCTGCAATATCGTCGATCATTTTAGAGTATTGAGCGGACATCTCTTTTGTTAGACTAACATGCTGGTTGAATTCAGTAACTAATTTGTGTTCATCGTTTTCGAGAGATTTTATAGCTTGATTATAATGTAATGCGTCAGTATAATCTAAATTTCCTGTAATGCTTTTCACAACACTACCGAGGCCATCTATGAGCCCTCTTTTTATACGAGTTATCTCGAAGGACTTTAATTGTTCGGATACGCTATTGAGTTTGGATCTTAGATAGTCTATATGAGGCTGGAATAATGATTTGGTTTGGTTATTAAGATTAGGGCTGCTGGTTAGTAGTTGGCTATCAATAGAGTTTATTTTATCTTGTAAAGTGTCTAAATTAACGTATTGTATGAAGGAATGGTGGTGTGATAAGATCTTAGCTGGGCCTAATTTAAAGGGTACAATCCCGGGTCCATCGTCCAGGCTCTCAAGTCTTATTTCTTGAGACAGAGATGTTCGCAGAAACAGGTGCAGGATCAGGAGCTTCCTGCAACAATCGGGCGGTTTTAGGAACCCTTTTTAGCCTGGACTTCGCAACAGGACCGCGTTTCTTCCTTGTATAGATGTGGATAGGGAGGTCCGCCATAACAACGTCATGAGTGTATCGAGGAGCTAATTTTTGCCTGGAAGCAAATGGATTCTTTACAAAAATCTGTTGTTCAGGTGGGTAGTCGACTTCTGGTTCGCGTTGAAGGTTACGACTATCAGTAGACTCCTTGCGGGTTTCGATACATAGCTCGTGAATTGCATTATATGCAGTAGTCATTTTCTCTTTATGACTAGTCATATACTGCTGTAGCAAATGAGCGGATAAATCTAAGTCGAAGGAATCGCGGGGATCAAAATGTCCGGTAATAACTTCGATAGGTTTACATTTTGTGAAACTATGGATACTGCTTTTGTAAGCTAGGAGGGCGTAGGGCATGAGGTTAGTCACGGACGGTCGTCGCTTTTTGACTAAATTTAAGGATGCGAAGGTGCTCTAATATGGTAGCGTGGAATCTCTCAACTATACCATTTTCATTCGGGGTATGTGGTGCTACCTTATGGTGTTGAATCTTGTGTAACCTTGTGAATTCTGCAATTAGTTGGTTAGTAAACTCTGTCCCGTTATCAGTAACGATGGTAGATGGTATTCCATGGTGAGTGCAGAAGCTAAGAAATGCTTGTACTACACTTATAGCTGTTCCATCTCTTAAGTAATAAGCCTGAGCATACTTTGAAAATGAGTCTACTAACGTTAGGAACTTTTCGCTTTGAATAGTTAATAGATCGAGGTGTACTATTTCAAATGGTTTACTTGCTGGTGGAACTACTTTAAATTGTTGTTTGGTTGGATTGCGGTCGTACTTTGCCTGGCCGCAAATAGTACATTCATTAATAAATTTCTTTATATGTTCGCGCATTTTCGGCCAGTAGTACTTGTGAGATAGAGCTAAGTAAGTTTCGTTAATACCCCTGTGGTTAGTTTTCCCATCATGATGCTTGTTAATAATTTCCTGTTGCCTCAAGTACTCTCTAACGTTATCCAATTCCTTTTTGGTTAACGTTAAGTTCATTGATGAATTTTTAAAGTTCTTTTGAATAATGGGAATTATTGAGTACATGCCTAAAGTTGGATTTAATAATAGCCCTGTTTTAATTTTAGGATGGACGTATTCTTTTATCGCATTAACTACTTCCTCCTCTAGATTTGATTCTGACACCTGAATGTTAATTCGTGTGTGGGTGTCAAAGGGTTTAGTTACAATTGTTCGACCCTTTAAATCTCCTACTATATTAAAAATAATCTGTTTCGTAAACTTGTTTAATGGATCGTCAGAAATGAGAACCTCTAGGATGGGGTTCTCATTATCTGTGTGGACTGTAGCGGTACCCGAGTCATCCGCGGGTTCCGTAGCCGTAATGGTTCTAGAGTCATCAAGGGCAGGATTATTTTCTGTAGGGTTAGCTACAATAGACATTAGTTCTTCATTATTAATTTCAAGCCGTGATAAAGCATCCGCATTAGTATTGCATTTACCCAGTTTGTATTCTATTGAAAAATCAAATTCACTCAGTTTTAGCCGCCATCTTGTGAGTCTCGAATTGGGTTCCTTCAAGTTCATGATCCATTGAAGGGGCTTATGGTCGGTAATTATTTTGAATCTTCTACCGAATAAGTATGGCCTAAAATATTTGGTGGCCCAAACGATTGCTAACAATTCCTTTTCAATGGTACTGTAATTTAACTCGCTAGAGTTTAAAGTACGTGAAGCGTACGCTATGGGTTTATCTGAGCCTATTACTCCCTGGGATAGGACGGCGCCGATCGCAACGTTAGATGCGTCGGTTGTTAGAATGAACTCTTTATTGAAATCTGGATATTGCAGAATAGGGTCGTTAGTAAGGAGTTTTTTACAGTGCTCAAAGCAATTAATGTATTTTTGATCCAAAGTTATTTTGCTACCCTTTTTTAAACATTGAGTTAGTGGTTTAGTTAATTTAGCAAAATCCGGGATGAATTTCCTATAATAGCCGATCAGGCCGAGAAAACGTTTGATGTCTGTTGCTGTTTTAGGAAGAGGGTAGTTTTCTATGGCTTTAATTTTGTCTGGATTTGGCTTGACACCTTCGTTGCAAATGATGTGGCCTAGAAAGCTAGTTTCTAACTTTAAAAATTCGGACTTATCCATTTGAATTTTAAAGTTAGATTCTCGCAATCTTTTAAATACTTTTTCCAGGTTATTAATATGCTCCTGCAGGGATGTACTGAAAACTACAATGTCATCCAAATATACCAGACAGATGTGGTTTAGGTCTCTAAGGATATTATCCATAACCCTTTGAAATGTAAATGGAGAATTTTTAAGCCCCATCGGCATTCTAAGGAATTCATAATGGCCATTTTCCACATTGAACGCCGTTTTGTGTATATCTTCAGGGTTCATTTCGACTTGATAGAACCCGCTGGCCAAATCCAGGGTACTAAAATATTGGCATTTACCTAATTTGTCTAATACGTCTGTAATGTTAGGTATGGGATACTTGTCATCAATCGTTTTCTCGTTGACTTTTCGGAAATCCACGACAAGTCGCCATTTAACCTTGCCAGAAGCATCCGCCTTTTTGGGTACGATCCAAATAGGGGAACTCCAGGCCGAATCTGATGGTCGTATTATATTTTGATCAAGCATTTTACCTATTTGATCTCTGACTTCTTGTCTGTGGATATAGGGATATCTATAAGTTTTAGTGTGTACTGGAATTTCATCAGTTGTTCGGATGCTATGTTTTACTTTATTTGTGAATGTCAATGATTCGCCTTCGAGATAAAAGACGTCGGCATAGTTCGCACAGAGGTTTTTTAAGTTAGCAAGTTCCTCTGGGTTTAAATGTTCCGTTCTAAGACGAGAAAGTACGGCATTAACACGATCTGATGGAATTGCAGTATCTTCAACTTCAATGTTAAATAACTGGGCTTCTACGGGGCGGTCCATTGAAAAGATGATGTCGTTACACGTTGGGTTAGTGATCTCCACCCAGCCACGGTTATTTTTTACACTAGTTATGCAGTTTGAAATTAAGCAACTAGAGATGACCTGATCCTCGATCATTACTTCACCGTCCAACGTATTAATAGGTACTCTAACTAACTTGGATGAATTAGCTGATATTATATCCTCGTACAAATTGGCATTGCGTGAATCATACATCTGTATAGGTAGTTGTGCATTCTGGGTTATTAGTAATTTACGGTTAAGATCGATTTTACTTCCCCAATTTTCAAGCAAATCAAAGCCTAGGAGTCCGTCGAAGTAATCATGAAATTTGTAAACGAATAATGTAACATCTGAATGTTCGTTTAATTCTGAAAAGCATGGCAAAGTAATGGAATAGTCATTCTTAGACGTCCCGTGAACATTTGTTACTTCGAATGGCTCATAGTTTAGTGGCATATGGTTAAAATATTTGCTTACGGCTTCTGGGCTTATAAACGATTGATTAGCTCCCGTATCAATTAGTAACTTAAGTGGTGGATCCTGGATCTGAATAAACCCGAGTTGCCTCTGTATATGAAAGTTGAGCTCTATTTTGGTTTTTCTAATTTGGATACCTTCTGAAAATTTTCAGTAGGTTGGGTATCTTGGTCTACCTCTTTTACCGAAGGAGTGTCGTGGTAGGGATGTGAATCCTCATAATATCCAGGTTCGGGGTACTGTTCGTTGGTATAATAGCAATCTTGTTCGTAATCGGCATAGTACCAATTACTATAATCATAGTCGTAGTCTAAGTCGTTGAAATTAATCTCGCGTGTCCTGAAATGGTTGTTCGGAGGTGGATTACCATACTGTCTCCAATCGTGACCTGAGGGTGGCAAGGTTTTGGGCACAAAAGGACTGACGCCGCTCATTGGCTTAGGCGCGTTATTATAACTTGATTGTGGTTGTGACTGAGGTCTAGGAGGCATTTTAAAAACGTTACTTTGCGGGTGATAATTTGGCAAGGGGGCGCGCATCATTTGTTGTGTACGAGTTAAGCCACGGGGTTGCTGTTGCGTAGGCATGCTAGGTCTCCATCCTTGAACATAAGGCTGCATTGACTGCTGTCGCTGCGGGCCAGGCGTATTGAACGCAAATTGTCTCGATGGTCCAGGCATGACAGGAACGTTAAAAGGGTTTACTTTGGGGGTGAAATTGTTCAAGGGTAAATGATGATTTGGGTGCGGTTGAACCCAGTCCTTTCTACTGGGTCCTCCCTCATTGCGGTGTTGCAGGTAAAGCGTGTTTAGTTCATCTTGCACGTATTCCAATGCCTTTTCCATGGACTCTGGGCGCATGCAACGTATTCTAGAGCCTAGGGGGTCTTTTAGACCCCTCAGATAAGCTTGAAGGGTTAACTTTTTATATAGCAATCGTTTAGCCTCAATAGTGGTGTTAACTGTCTCGTGAAGCGAGATATAAGTCATTATGGTGCTAAATAAATTTTGACACCTTTCATAGAATTCTTGAGGGCTACTGGAACCCTGGGTTTGCAAGGATAAGTCGCTGTATAAAGCGGTCTCATCTCGATGGTCAGCAAAGTTATTGATCAGAGCGGATCGAATACCCTGCCAGGTATCCGGGATACCATTGGAATTAATATGCCTAGCAGCGGGTCCCGTAATCTTATTCAAAATTCCGTTAAGTAGGGCTAAATTCGTTAGTTCATAACCTTGTGCGGTTTTAAAATAAGTAACTACCAACTGGTCGCATATGCTAATGAAACGGGTTAGTACGTGCGGGTTTCCGTCGAACTCCGGCACTAATCTTAGGGATTTATAAATCGTGTCTACGTCGTCGCTCGACATCGCGCCTAAATTCCTGTTCTCGTCTGTAGCCGCGAGCCTACTCCTACTTCGGTCACTATTTTCTAACCTATCAGATCGATATTCCATAGGATGGAAAATCTTGAACGCTAAAACTTACACACACGCAAAAATTATAAGAAAAAAAAATAATATCATGAACATAGATTGGACAGGATATAAGAATATAGTAAGGATTAACTTAGGGCTTGAGATATTCAAGGAGACTTAAGAGTTAGGTAGGCAAGGACTTGAAAGATTCAAGGACTTACAGCATTGCTTCTTCTTGACGAATCGAGAGTCGGATTCTCCTCTGGACTGCAGCTCCCGTAGGTTCGGATACCCGTAGACTAATCGTTCGATACGACACTGACTCTACTTTACTGGTATCCTACCGACTGCGCCAATTACGTGGGCTACAACCGGAGGATCAAAAAAAAAGCAAAGGTTATTTAATAGAATTTAATTATACTAAAAGTTACAAGTTAATTATTTCTAAAAGATTGACAATGATCGAAGTGTGAATCAAAAGTGAATCTGGGTCCGCGTTTCCGATATTGCGAAACCTCTGTTGTCGTCGTCGCGCGGCACGCTCCTGCTGATGCTGCACTGCGTGGTCGAGCCGTGTGCAGTGTTGATTTGGGTCGATGCTGTCTCGGCGATCCTCATAGATTAGCACCGCGTAACAACTAATAACTTGATGCTTGCGAATGATACTCGTTGTTTTAGTGTATGGGTAACATAATAATTAATTAGGATTATGATTTTGATTTTTCAATTTATTACTTAGAAAGTTATCGCGGCATGTAAAATGAGAAACGTCAACGGACTTCTTATATTGTAAAGACATTATTAATATGTCACTCAAGCTAATTAATAAATTAAAGACGTGTAAAATTGATTCTAATATGCTTTTTGCGTAAAAACAATTCAATTTCTTCTAGTAGTATGTATAATATTAAAACGATGTCTAATATTAGAGAGTTAACAGGACATAAAATAATATGTGAACTCCAGTCCATGATATACATGACTAAAGTTGATCAGATCCGCGATCGGACCGTTTTATGCATCGTAAAAGTGTGCTTTGAAATTGAATGAAGTAAAATAGATTCTTAATTAGAAATTTATATCTAAGTAGGTTAATTACTCTTATTTAATTAATCAAATCTTATATCTAATAGGTGAATAAAAAATGTTTGTTTTTTATGCGCTGATAAATCATTCCGATTGTTGTAAAACTCTGTCAACTTATTGCTTGCACTTGCGTGAAAGATTATTGGCAAAACACAATTATTAAGTTACATTAGGTGGTACACATAATTATGAAATAATATTATTAGGTTCGGCTGAGTGAAAATGACTGCATTGTTGATGAAAATACCAAATTCGCTATATGTATGCCTATAATATTTGAGGCGTTCCCTCGTTTTCTCCATGATCCCATTATCAGATCCTGACTTGATAACCATGGGACCACCTGGGAAGTATACCCTTTCAAACAAAAGAAGAATTTTCCAAACCGGTCCAGGCGTCTTTGAGTAATCGAAGAAAATACATTAAAAAAACACCGACCAATTGGGAAACTCCTCCTTTTTTTGAAGTCGGTTAAAAATAATCATACACACAATTTGAAGTTACTATACAACCAGAGGTCGTTCACCTGTACCTGTAGCTAACCGTAGTAAGAGTTTACTTTTTCGTCAATAGATATAGATGTGATGGGTAACATCTGTGGCGTTTTGATAGCTAATTGGATCCTGTATTATAATAATACCATCTAGATTTTCCGCCCAGAAAACCAAATTACTTTCACATCAAATTTTTACAAGTATTTATTTAACTTGGGTATGTTAGTTAGTTAGTATAATTATATGTAGGTACTAGATGACCCGGCAAACTTTGTTTTGCCATAAAAAGACCAAACATTTATCTACCCTACCCTACCCTACCCTACACTACCCTACCCTACCCTACCCGACCCTACCCTACCCTACCCTACCTATAAACCTCACGGAGCCCGAGACCTTTCCAACGAATGCAAAACCATGGACATCGGTTCGTCCGTTCTCGAGTTATAGCGTCAGGGAGGAAAACCCGACTTATTTTTATATATTAGAGATGAGTCTTGTCATGTTAACTTGCTAAGTGATTTTAAACAGTTAAACCCAAGCGTATAAGATGAAATTTTACACACCGTGCCAATAACGAAACATCTTAAGCTTCTTGGCGTCACGTTGAATTTGCCCATACATTGAGGCAAAGGCTTAGCTGGCAGCCAAAAAGCTGGGGGTCCTTGAAAAGGTGAGAAGGTACTTCACGCTGGAACAGCTCCTCAATTTGTATCAAGCGCAAGTTCGATCATGCATGGAGTACTGTTCTCAGTTCTGGGACGGATCTGCCAAATACCAGCTTGATGTACTAGAGTCGATCGAAAAGCGGGCCAAGAGGCTCATCGGCGATGACGCGCTGGTCAAGTCAAAGCTGCAGAGTCTTGAACATCGCCGCCGAGTTGCCAGCCTGGCGGTTTTTTATCAGTTACATTTCGGGGAGTGTGCGATGGAATTGCACGGTCTAATTCCACCTAGCCCGTTTCATCATCAGACTACCAGACGTACGGCAATGCGCCATCGATGCATAGTGGACATCCTACCCATACGCACGAAACGTTTTGGGAACACTTTTATTATGCGTACAGCTAAGGAGTGAAATTCCCTGCCGGAGTCTGTGTTTCCCGACAGCTACAATCTGGGGGTCTTTAAGTTAAAAGTGAATAGGTTATTTCTAGGCAAGCGTGTTTCACCGTCGATCACATCATAGCTTACCATCAGGTGAGATAGTGGTAAAGCGCGAGCCTATAGGATATTAAAAAAAAATCTTTTAATTTGGATGACAATGCATTTGGCGGACTCCCAAATATTGCGGACCTATAATTATTAACTATGATAATTATGGATATCAAACGAAAGGAATACAAAAAGAATAGAATATACTATACTATATTGTATACCTACTAAAACAATTACACGTCTCTTTTAAAAAAAACTTAAATATATGGGTACAATGATGGAATCTATAGTCTTTTTAAAAAGCATGCTTTAAAAAATATTTTTAAATGAATGTTTTTTTATGTACCTACGTTTACTGAACCGAATAAGTCAACATTAACAGTAATATTCCAGCTCTCTTTAAATGACATTCGTCTCTTTGTTACCTTTAGACATGCGGAGTGACTGAAATAACCGGTTTACGCAGGAACTCCCAATTGAGTTGTTCGTGGTGACATAAATTTTAACATTACCATAATGTAGAACTCGTGTTTGTTAAAACTAATTAGTCTGTGACTGTTATGTTTTAATCTTGTTTTGCTTTAGTATACTCGTTGTTTTTATGCCTACATGTTATTTTTATCACACTTGCAGCCTTATTGCGTAATGAATTCGGCAAGGCTTAAGAGTATGAAAAATCGACCAATCACATAGACGGAAATCAACATCGCATCTTTCATCTCGCATGTGATAGGTCGATTTTTCATACTTTTTGCGCTTTCAATCAACAGCCTTTTTGCAGTAGCAGCAGTGGACGTCTTTCGGCTGATATGATGAGGATGATGACTTATGTCAGAGCAGTGGAAGCCCACAGGTAACCGTCCCGACTTACGTGTTGTAGGTTGTGGGTTGAAACCCAGGCAGGCATTGTGTGTAAATTATTTTTCACCTCAGCACCTCAAACAAGCAGGTTTTGCTGCTTAAAAACAGTGAGCAAAATTCGATTTTGCTGCGAGCGTGAGACAAAGTAACTTTTGAAATTATTTTTTTTAAATGCCGAGTCAGTGCTGGGTCTACTCACAACATTCGAAAGATTTGAACTTCACTTTGTTCTGTCACTTTCACTTCGATACGAAAAGAGCGAGAGATAGAAACAAGTCGATTCGAAGTTCGATTTTCAAATTCCATATATTATAGGCTCAAAAAAGAAACCAACAATAAAACGTTCGGAAACACGTCATCTATAAAATTTCAAATCAAGGTTTAAATGTAATTATTATACTTTTCTCTTAATAATCGAATTATATTTTTTTATAATCAAATAAAGAGATGTTGAAGTAAAAAATACGAAGTTTATCATGTATCTACATAATTATTTAAAGTTTTAACAATCTTTATTGTGACGGAATAATTTAGTAATAGTGCAATTTCCGAACGCATCTTTAAAAAATAGCGGGCTTTAAATTTTTATTGTTTTCTTCTTCTGTTCGCTAGCTACAAAGTGCGATACACGTTGGATATTATTAAAATAATAATAAATAAATATGAGTGAATCCAGTGATGATGTCTGCAATTTAACACCGGAAGAATTGAAGCAGTATGTAAAAAGCGAATCAGTGAATACTCAAACTGAAGTCGCTAAAACAACAATATCGGTTCCATTGGTTCCAAACAATTCAATTCAATTCAATTCAATTTTATTCATTTACAATATACATTGTGTTCGAAATTTTAACATCATAAAACATAACAATAAAATTAAAAGTAAACACTAAGCTTAAATCAAATTCATTAGATAACATGCAGACATAAGTAATAAT
The DNA here is from genome assembly GCA_949775005.1 of Orthosia gothica. Lineage (NCBI taxonomy): Eukaryota > Metazoa > Arthropoda > Insecta > Lepidoptera > Noctuidae > Orthosia > Orthosia gothica. The sequence continues at coordinate 11,072,410 of OX459064.1, forward strand.
ACGATTACAATTAATTAATTGGTAATTGACAACACAAAAATAACACAAACCTATAATTCATCTACAGAGTATAGACATTTTTCCAAAAGAAATACCTTGAGCTTTGCTTTGAAGGAGCCTGTATACAAAATGCTTTTCAAGTCAAGAGGTAATCTATTAAACACTTTAACGGCCTGATATTGTGGACTATGTTTAGCAATTCCAAATTGAGGCACTAATTTATTTCCAAAGTCTTTCCTTCGTGTATTTTCCCTAACCTGCCTATTTTCACCCGTTTCGAAGTTATAAATGTATTTTTTAAAGGTGCTTAATAGAACTAATATGTATAGGCTAGGGACTGTCAGAATGCCAAGTTCTTTAAAAAATGGTCTACAGCTCTCCCATTGAGGAATGCGGACAATAGTACGAATCGCCCTTTTTTGTAAAACAAATGCTCTCTGACAGTTATAGAGATATGCTAACCTCGTCCCTAAGGATTCTTAAAGCATAGCAAGCAGATGACAATGATGAATCCAGTGCCGCTAGTTCTCTTTTCCAGTTTAAAAGTTCATCTATATAAATGCCAAGAAACTTAACGTCCTTAACAAGGTCAATTTTAACGCGATCCAGTTCTATATTCATTTTATCATTGTTACGCGCAGTTGTTTTAAATAGCATTACGTTTGTTTTAGTGATATTAATTTTGAGCATATTTGCACTAAACCAAGAATGAAAGGCAGCCAGAACTGTATTCACCTTTACAGTAAGCTCTTGGATGTCGTTAGCTGCTACTACAGCATTGGTGTCATCCGCAAAGACTACCAGTTGAATGTCAGGTGAAAGATTTTGAAGGAAATTGATGAGGTCATTAACAAACAAGATAAATAATAATGGGCCCAAAACTGATCCTTGGGGCACACCAGTTGCAATATTCAACATAAATGACCTGTAGTTCTTTTTTAGACCATTCATGTGGGTGGAATCAACTTCAACAAACATTTTTCTATTTTTTAAGTATGATGAGAAGAGTTGTAAGGCTTTACCTCTAACACCATAATGTTCCAATTTTATGATAAGTAGGTTATGGTCAATCGTGTCGAAAGCTGAGCTTAGGTCCATGTAAATACCAGCCACTCTCATTTTACTATTCAATTTATTAACCACATCATTTAGCAAGGTATAAATAGCATCTCCTGTACCGACGTTCTTCTGATATCCAAATTGTCTTAGATGTATTACTTTATTTAAACCAAGATGTCTACCTAAGCGATCTTTTAAAACTTTTTCCAAAATTTTTGCGAGGGTGGGTAATAAAGAAATGGGCCGATAGTTTTTTGGATCTGTTTTCGTGCCCTTTTTATATATTGGGGCAATCTTCGCAATTTTTAATTGGTCCGGGAAAATGCCTTCTGCAATGCATTTATTACAAAAACTCGAGAGGGGTCCAGATAATACTGATAGATTATCCTTAATTACTGATATTGGTATTTCGTCAAAGCCACAAGATTTCTTATTTTGCATATTATTTACAATTTTAAAAATTTCTTCTGGGGTAGTAAGCGAGATGACCATTTCGTTTTCCACTCTTCCCGTACTTTGTTGAAGAAAGTCAACAGCTTGTTGGGTATTGTTACTAGGCATAATAGACTTGTGATGGAACTGGTTTACCAGAATGTCAGCAACTTCCTGAGGATTATCTATTAATTGGTTATTTATTTTTAATCTAATATCCCCCCGCATTGCTTTGATCCTATTTGTACTCCTATTGATTACCTTCCATATTTCTCTACTTGAATTATTAGATTGATTAATCTTATCACTGATCGTAATTTTTTTGGCACTTGAAATTACCCGTCTATAAATTTTAACATACTTATTTTTGTAGTTAAGAACACTAGCATCAAGTTTATTACCACTGGAGCATAGGAATCGTTTCATTTTGCTTGATGTTTTCACACCTTTAGTTACCCACTTTAATTGAAATTTACCTCCTAATTTAATTTTTTGTTCCCGTTTCCTAAAACTATACTGAAATGCCTTACCAAAAGTCTTAAGAAATGTATTAATACCCATAGCGCTCCAGTTATATTTAAGTATTCGTTGCCTAAAGATAACACCGTTCTTTAAATTAAAAACTCTCTTATATATCACGATATGATTGTTATTGTAAAAGTTATCAGTAACATTTTCCATTGCGAATTCACCCAATAGTGCCCCGTGCCCGTCTGCCAAACCGTTATGATCTACTTCACATCGCTCAACATAGTCCTCAGGCAAGTTAGTTATAATGTTATCAATGCAAGAAATAGAGCCATTGCGTATGAAAGTATGACTATTTATAAGAAATCTAAAGTTATAGCATGTCAAAAGGCTTAAGAATTCAGTTCGTTTTTTACTCTCAGTAAGCAGATCAACATTGAAGTCTCCACAAATTACACTCTTTCTGTTATATAATTGCTCCAAGAGATTTTCCATGCTTTTCATGAACTTGTCAAAGTTCTTTACATCAGGATTTCTATAGCAGCAACACAGATAGAGACCGGTATTAACATCTTTTATACAGCAAATTTCAAAGGCCTCTATTCTGTATAATTTATTTATTGCATCTACATCTTGAACTTTTCTGTCAGTGCATCCCATGATCAAAGTCCCACCCCTTAACTTTGTATTCCTTACATTGTAAGACACAAGATTGTAATTGTCTATATTGAATAATTTTACAGACTTATCATTTAAGAAATGTTCACTAATACACACATAATCCGCTCTCTTTTCAAGCGTTTCCAAATAAATTTGCAATTCATTTTTCTTATTGCTGATTCCACACACATTCTGATGACAGATACATATTTTATATTGAGGATTGAATGATACCAGATTTATGCTTTTTTGCAATGCTGCAGTGTCCAAGTCACTCACGAAAAAAATCTAACTGTTGTGGCTGTTGTACATCATCAGTCTGTGCCGTGCAGTTTACAAACTTTGCTTGATCAGGGATGATGCTATCAATAGTGAAATCGTTACAATATGTCTGTGTGGAAGCGTTTTTAAAATACTTCATTTTACCTTGTACATTATGATCATTTAGTTTTTTCATGTACATTTGGTAATTTATTTTGTAATTCAAATGCAAAATTTCTCTGTGTATTAGTCTACACGCTCGTAATTTGTTAAGTTTTTTAGGTTGCCTATCATAAAAGTTTGTATCTAATAAAACAAACGCTGAACTTTCACAGTTATTACATACAAGCCTCACTGAGTTATTTAGTGCTATAGTACTTACATAGTCATTTCTATAACAATTTCTACAACATAACAAAACTGGTAGGTACTTTTAATTTGCAAAACTGCAATAATTTTACTTTTAACTTTTAATTTTTACAATTATAAATGTGGTTTAAATATTACCAAGTTGTATTTTTTACCTTTAGATTATTTGGTCTCGCTGCTGAAGTGAAAAGTTGTATGTGCTACACGAGACCAAAGTTATTTGCATCTCGTGTCTTTGAATCCCTCGCTGCACTCAGGATTCTAACCTAGAATCACTCGCTACGCTCGTGATTCAAATATAGAATCCTTCGCTTACTCGGGATTCAAAATCAACACTCGCGGCAAAAACCAACTTTGCTCTCTTGTTGCACAAATAACTATTATAACCACTGCTCTAAAAACGGTCCAAACCAAACTCCAAACGGAGGAGTCCTGTGTCCCAGCAGTGGGAACGTTAAAAGGGTGATGATGATGATGATTTATGTCCTGAAAAATGCATGACTTGTAAATACGATGTATTAATTGGATGAAAACTAAAATATTTTATCAAATTGAAATTATACCTACTTATTGAATAAAAATCAAATAAAAGAATTTTCTCTGCTGACCAATACAAATAGAGATTTTTATGAACTTACTTTTGTAGAAAAACTTGTGTAATGAGCTGTTGAATTAAAATAAATGGTTTCAAAAGAATTTAATACGTTAACTTTCTATTGAACTTTTACGAAGTATGCTTAACTTATATTTTTGCGTTGTTATGTCTGAGAGGTACTTTGTGAAGTTTTGCATTTTATAATACCAAAATCAATATTCAACAGTTTGTAACGGAAAAGTGCGTTAAAAACTGCTACTGGCTTCTGCCCATATAAATGATACATTTTCTCAAGTAATTCTTAAATAAAACTGCTTCTGGCTTAAGCCTCTGTACCTAAATGATTTACTATCTCAAAAGATGTCTTAAGCAATTCTTAAAAAAAAGATGATTTTTCTTACAAAGTTGTCGTCAGCTGGCCAAAATTTGTATGAGAGATACAATTTTTTTTTAATGGACTATAACTTTTTGGAGAACGTAGTTTGTTTTTAGTGACAAAAGCAGTATTTAAAATATGATCGCAGCGTTCCGTTATACCGTCATCATGATTTTCCTTATCCCATGTTACTTGGGGTCGGCGCAACACGTTTTCTTTTTCCACACCATCATGTCCCCCGTCACGCTCTCAGACTCGCTTTTCTTTCATATCACTCCTCACACAGTCCGTCCATCTTTTCTTTAGCCTGCCTCTCCCTCTCTATCCCTCCACATTTATCCTTCCTTATTGTTACATCCTGAATACCAATATTATAATGGTTTGAAATTGTTTGTTTTATTTTAAAGCTACTACTACTACTTGTACTATTGTTGATAGTCCAGGAGAGCGAATTAATAGAAAACATATTTTGTTTCTACATATTTACACCTTCAAATTTGATATTTATTTTTCCGTATTTTACCTGTTTCACTTAAGAGGAAATATGCGCCGACTGAATGTCCTAAGTAAAAAGTCAAACATAGGGACATAGTATATATCTTACGTTACTAGTTTATGGAATATCTTTTAAATTGGTCTAATATTGAAGGAGGAAATAGACGAGAGCCAAACCTCAAATTATGACTTTTTACTTAGGAAATTCAGTCAGCGCTCTCTGCCCCCGTTTCCTCTTAAGAATAAAGCAAAGCAGGCTTGCGTCGTGAGTCGAGACCGTGGCCTTTCCTACACTTTATAGCCTTCCTACCTAATAGGCTACAGAACTGTATTGTTAAGGCTAAGAGCGGTTTCACACGGTGATTTTTTAACGCTGACAAAGGGCTTCAGACAAAGTACCATTATATTGGATAACAATTGTCGAGGCGTCAAAAAATTATGGAATTGATATGCGCTACCGAAAAGTCTCGACCGTACGTCAAAGCACCGAAATCTCAAAAATTTAGGCATTTCAACAATCGCTATCACCGCTATAACGAAACTTTGTCCAGAAGCTCAAACGCTATACTAGTGATAAAGAAAGAAGAACTGAACAGATTCATATACTTAAAGCGGTAGCAAATCTATTTTTTTTTAAGACCAGACCCCTCACTAGGAATTTCTTCCTGTATCGGAAGTCCGTTTACAAACATTTAAACTCACATACACAAGGCAGCCAGATCCGAAACAACTATTTGTAGGCCATACAAAATATTTGTTCCTTGCGGGAATCGAAACCACGACACGCAGCGCAACAGCCGATCGCTAAACGTGTCGCCGTGACTGTCAAAGAGTCCTCAATGAATTTGATTGACATGCGCTGACGAAACTTCACATGCTCAATTCTTTACTCTCTTCTACTTTACTCACTTCTACTCTAGAGCCCAATAAAGAACCCAACACCTGAAGACAAGTTGACAATCTACAATCGAAAACGCTAGTAGAAAACGACTCCATGTATGGAAATGACACTTCTGAACGTTAAGTCACGTGGTCAGATCATATAAATAGAAGGCGTTAACGATTGTAGAAAGAGATTCGATACGAAACGTTTGTTACTTGGCTAGGGGGGCTGGATTACTTTATTTATATTACAGCTCCAGTGATGTATACACGCGGCGTACTTATGCAAATTATGGAGAACAATACTTTTTCAACTTTTTGAATCGTTATATCTCAGAATAGACCAGGGCTGAAGCCTTTAAAAATGGTAAAACATCGTAGTAAGATTAAACCCATTGGAAAAGGAAGAGAATATAACAAAAATGAAAGGATAAATAATTTACGGGCGATCTGAGGTCTGGATCGGGAAGTGGAAGGGAGCGAGTTATGAGTACATTATCCCTTAACGGCTCGACCATTGCTTACACTGATACGGCAAAAAATCTCGGTGTCTTAATTGACAGCAATCTTACTTGGCGAGCGCAAGTAAATGAAGTTAGTCGTAAGGGTCATTTCTCCTTCCACTCTTTAAAATCTTATGGCGGAGGCTCCGTTATGTTTTGGGCAGGAATTAATTCAACGAAGCATACGAAGTTAATTTTCATAGAAAATGGAACATTAAATGCACACCGGTACATAATGGAAGTCCTAATTCCATATGCATAATCCACATTGAATGCACTTGGGGAAGATTCCATTTTTATGGATGACAATGCTCGCCCGCACCGTTCTGGCGACGTGGAAGCGTACATGCAAGAAGTTGGGATCCGTCGTTTAGATTGGCCAGCTCGAAGTCCTGACCTCAATCCAATTTAGCATGTCTGGGATGTTCGAAAGAGACGGGTAAGATCAGTGCAATCTGCTCCACAAAACATCAGGGAGCTAAAAATAATAATTGCAGAAGAGTGGGAGTGTATTCCTCAAAACGTTATTAAAAACATCGTGCAAAGCATGCCCAGAAAGATTCAAGCTGTGATTTTGGCAAGAGGAGGTCACACTCATTATTAGATTTTTACATTTGTAACTTTGATAATTTAAAAAAAGTGTAAAATCTTATTGTCTTTATTGCCGACCACTTCTTATGGTTTGGCCGTGTACATCGATTTTAATGAATGCATCGTTTTTTTTTAATTGCCAGAATTCACTTCACGCGTATTAATTTACACGATTATAAATTTACAGAATACGTCAAACAATTAAATTTGATTTAATTAACTCAAGTCGACCTTATAATGTAAATTGCCTTACGTGCCCGTTTTTTTTGCAAAAGAGTTTATATGTAACCTTGCACTAACTGTCTAAGTGTAATGTTTAACTTCACCGGGCTATAAGGTAGTAACGCTCATATTTCCCTAGTTACGTTTACGGCAGTCTTGCGAATGAATCACTTCTAAAAGTCGTAGTCTGAAATTGCTCTTAGCTTGGGCGACGTTAATTTACTAAACAATTTATGCAGGAAATTATTTCGGTTGGTATAATTAATTAAGCTAACAAGCTTTGTAGGTGTTGTAAATGGTATTTTTAAGGAGAAATATTGTAAATAAAAATAAAATAGAGAAATATTTATTTTAATTATTTATTTTTGCTTTTGAGTTTTATTTTAAAACGACGGCTTTGATTTCTAAAATACTGAATTCGTTTCTGGTTATTACATACCTTTCGCTTATACGTTTTTGCATGTCAGTGTATAACGTTTTTGACTCGTTAAAATGTTGGGGTCACGATAGACGTCGGTGTAGACAACTTTATCATTATTTCTGAATTGTACATTAAGAATTTCCGTAAAATAGGTATAGGTGAGGGAATGACCGCTATTGCCAATATTTATTTTAGTAGTCGGTACTACCATCTCTAGATGCTGGCTTGATGTTGGCTGATGTTTCTGGCTTGTAGATTCAGTAGGCTCTGACTTAGAACATCACTCAAGTGACCGCATTTAATACCAATGTAAATTTATTCTTTTTAAGAGGAAATATGGGCAGAGAGCGCCGACTGAATTTCCTAAGTAAAAAGTCATAATTCGAGGTTTGGCTCTCGTCTATTTCCTCCTCCAATATTGGACCAATTTAAAAGATATTACATATACTGGTAAAGTAAGATATATACTATGTCCCTATGTTTTCCTTTTTTCATTTATATTTGTCAAATTTGGTACACTAAGCCTCTGTTGACCACGCAATTTTGAGCATTTTTTGAGGGTTCTAGTGCTTCTAAAGATAATGTATCATCAAAAAGGAAAACATAGAGACATAGAATATATCTTTCATTTTCAGTTTATGGAATATCTTTTAAATTGGTTCAATATTGGAGGTGGAAATAGACGAGAGCCAAACCTCGAATTATGACTTTTTACTTAGGAAATTCAGTCGGCGCTCTCTGCCCCCGTTTTCTCTTAAGTAACTCTTGAAAACCAATTGTTCAAGAGCAAAGATTTTATACAAAAAACGAACTGTTTATTATTCCATTGATTGTTATCAATTTCAGAGTTCTTTCATTTGCATATACTGTTAACATCAAAGCGAAATATTATTAAAATATTCATTTTTGTCTGCAAAGTTTATTGCAAGCAAGTTATTTGTGGCATTTCTCTTTGTATTTATGAAAAATAAAGAATAAATCACTGTTTCGCATTATGTTTCAAGTTTCGATAAAAAAGATTTGAGACCTGACTAAGGGCGGATAAGTCAGCATTTTTGCTTGTTCGGGATTATAATTGCAATTTTGTGAGGGTTTCGTGGTCAAAGGATGAAAATATCCCATAATTGTCTACTTTACTTCTATTACAGCTCCAGTGTAGTATATACGCGGCGTACTTATGCATATTATGAAGAACACAACCTTTTCAACTTTTGAATCATTATATCTCAGATATGGTGACTGGAGAAAAAGCGTGAAGACAATTTTTATAGATAATTGCATGATCTACAATTTTTGTCTGATCTACTTTTATGATAAATCTACTTTTATGTTTAATTGTCTAGTAGGGGATAACAGCTAAACCCCTTTTGTTGAAAAATCCCCTTAAAGGGGAGTGCTAAACATTGACTATGGACTTATGTACTATAGGACCACAGATAGCCTAAATATCTCACAGATGACCTAAATTTGCAAGAAGCAAAGCCGAAATGTCTCATTTGCCTGTAATTAGACTGGCACTCACGATTATGTTCAGCTTTGCCGCCACATACTAACTAAATGAAGACCTGAAGCACACAAACCCTACATCTCGCTATCAAAGTTCATCGCGGGATTCGATCATATAAAACAGACCCACAACCACCACCTCGTTGTCCTTCTTATTCAATGGAGGTTGTGGAACTTTTGCATCCTGTTCTGTAGGTATATATATCTTTATATGTGTATGATAGTTATACTTCACAGGAGGAGCTCGTGGCTAAATAATAATAACCGCACTGATCGATCATCAAGGTTAAGCATGGCTTGACGAGGTAGGTCCATGGATAGGTGACCATTTCAACATACCAAATTTCATCCGTGCCTCGAAAAGCATGTTAGGCCGTTGGTCCCGGCTGTCATTTGAAGATCTTTGACAGTCGTTACGGGTAGTTAGAAGCTTGAGATTTGACACCAGTCTTGCCAAGGGGTACCGTGGTACACAGTTACTGGGTTGTGGACGTCAGGTAGGCAATCGCTCCACGTAAAACAATGGTACTCAGATGGATCCGGTAAGACTGGAAGCCGACCCCAATATAGTTATATATTTATATCATCATCAACGTCATCATCATCATAATTATCAGATGAAAGACGTCCACTGCTGGACATAGGCCTTCCCCAAGCTTCACCACATTGACCAGTCACGTGCATCCCGCATATAATATATATAATTACTAATAAAGTCGCTAGTATTATTTTGTATTTTTTGTTGTACCTACCTAATAGGCAAGTTGTTTAGTAAGGTACATATAACGCCAGGATAGATTACCAGAATATCATGAAACTTGAACATAACCGGTGAAATGAGAGATCTGCGTCCTTTAGAGTTCCCATTTCAGCACATAACATCACGCCAGTACGGGCGTGATGTTATGTTATGAAATGGTATAAACAATAAACTGACATGCGATTGCAGCAATCCCGAGAGATTTTACGTTATTTATTGAAGAGTTCTGTCTTCGAACAGACTCGAGTTTGACCTTCGAAGTTCTTAAGGGCAGGTAGTCTCACTTTTACATCTCTTTGATTCCTTATTAAACAAACAAATAGTGATAGTTTAAATGCAAAAATATATATATTGTAGTTTACTACATGTACTTTTCATTTCTGAGATTCAAAACATGATATCGAAAACTTCGCTCGATCAAAAAAAAACTAAAAAGGACTCTAAAACGATGTTTTTTTGATCATTTTCTTAATTACCTGGAAGATTATGAAAGATTCCCTACCTAAAACACATATCTGAAAAAAGTTAAAAACCTATAGAACTTTATTCTCAGGGTAGAATTTATAATATAATTTAATTGTTTAAATAATAAAATTATAAATAACACAGCGGCCGCCGTACGGCTCTTCAGTCGCCCGCGAGGCCTTGACGAGGCAGGACAAATGCCAGTTTTGCCCGTGCTGGACTTCTCGCTAATCTATCGACCGATTTATTATGAGACCATAGTGTAACAAAATCAGTAGGTTAGGAAAGTTTTTTAACAGACTTCAAAGAAGACCGAAATATTCGTCATGGGTGTATTTTATTTTCTTTTTTTGGGTTATTAGTCAAAATTAAAATAATAATTGCGAATATTAGAAAATAAAAATTCAAAATGACGCCAACCGAATTTTTTTTTGGTGCCACTTTCGTGGTTTTTGGGGTCGCTTAGTGCTAATATGGAGTCAAAATGAAAATACAAGATGGCGCTGGACAACGTTTTTGAAATTTTCGTCATGGGTGTCGTCATTTTCATGGTTTTGGGGTCGCTAGATACGAATTTGGGGTCAAAATGAAATTCGCTGGGAAAAGCTAGCCTTAAGCAGATCTTTACCAAATTAAAATGTAATCAATTTCGGAACAAACTTTTTTAAACAAAAAATATTTTTTTAAATCGGTCCACAATTGTTGGAGATATCTGTGAAAATAGACGGAAAAAAAACATCAAGTCGAACATAGAACCTCCACCTTTTTGGAGAGTCGTTTAAAAAGAACTCCACTGCCAGATCACTGTCAATCACTTGTAGCACTACAGTTTTACTGCAAATATTTTCGTAACGAAATGATATTCTATCTATAAACAGAGCAAGTCGCTGTAAACATGTCACCTCTCAAGAAAATTAATTAATTAAACAATTTGTGATTCAAATAGGCGTCAAATTGATTAAAGTTTCTCTCTCACAAAATAACACAGTTCTCTAAGATGTTCCGCAATCCGGGCATATTTCCGTGACGTATAATTGCTTGAGATTGTTGAATTTCTTCGAAGTCGTCTGTTGAAGGGTTCTTCGAATTGTTATTTCTGTAGGATTTCTATTTTGTATTTAATTGTTATTTTCTATCGGAGTCATGTCTATAAAACCTACATACTGACTGTAAATGAAAATTAATGTTGACGATCAAAAAATAGAGTAGTAATTCAAACCAAAATCAAATCTATTTCATTGCTACAAGAATGTATATATACTTCTGGAGATTCGTAACTGCTACGTACTTTCGTAGGAAACGCGTAGCGAGATGATATCGTGCTACGAGGCCTACGCCGTAGCAAGTACTCGTAGCAAAACCACCGCGGGTTGCAATTGCAACACTTTTCTCAAGACACAAGCCTTGTTCCGGACGAGATTTACCATCGGCAAAAATAATGAAAATCCTTACAAACTTACTTGAAACCCATAGGCCTAATTGCACAATAAAAATAACTCGGTTTTAGGTGCTATCACGTTAAATTGACAGATTTTCATACAATAAAATAAAATAAAAAGCCATTTCTTCTACTTCATTAAATTATTCGTGCATTGCATTGCACTTGTAAAAATAAAATTATATTGTAAAAATTTAATTAAAAATCATTAAATAAATAAATGTAAAAATTTCATTTTATTTAGAGTAAATTAAAAACCAACAACAATTCAATTTCAATAAGATTTAATTCAATTACAGTCTCAATTCAACTCAATTATCCAATACGACAATCAATGATTTCATACCATGATCAATGATATCATGATTTTCTACTCAATGTAATATATTTTTGCAATTATGTATAAAAACTATTTACAAATTCATAAAAAAAAATGTAGAACAGTTCAATTTAAATTACAGTAAATTACAAACCAATAAAAATTTAATTTAAATCAAATTAAAATTTAATTTAATTTCAGTTTCTTTATAATGATATATTATAATGATATATATGACGCCGCGTAGGCGTAAATTTGCTAATTTATTATCCTAATTAATCATTTTAAGTGTCAATGTCTATTTAAAGTTGGGTTTTGAGTTCAGCGCCATCTATTGGCTCATTGTGGAATCAGTTATCAATCTGTTTGAATGAAGATCATTTGTTATGCTAAAATAATAAAAAAAAACAGGAACACTTATTGTAGGACTTTTAGATTTGTTCTCATTAAGTTATTCTTATTAAGTTGTCAACAATGGCGGATGTTATAATTTCTATGACCAATAACCAGATTTAATAAATAAATACGATAACTAAACAAATATGAGTAAATGATTAAATACTAAAAAGTCAGAAGACTATTTTACACAGCTATGTAATAATGAGAAACCTTCTGATTAGTAAGATTGTTATTAGATGACTATTTCAATAATAATCTACAAACAACTTTGTATTTGTGAGTATTGTGGTTGTTTAATGTTAAAATAATTAACTGAGCAGCATTTATGTATTGTTTGCTAGCTTTATTCAACTATCCATGTAATTAGTGTCTAAACAAAAACAATATGAAGGTTCCGCCCACTTAAAACGCGCATGGCGCGTACGGTGTACTGTGTGTGTAAAAATAATAACTGTAAAAATGTTTAATAAATCTGCTGACTGATAAGATGTTTGAAAACCTAATAAACATGTAACGCTAATTGTCATAAAGTGATTGTGTAAAGATTTAAAAGAGTATCCTGGAGTTTCTTGCTAGATCTTCTCCAGCGATCGACGAGGGCTTTGCGATCTAGCGAGCCACAGGATGTGGTTTTAGCTTCAAGTTCATTTGAAAACTCAAAGTGCCTGTAACTAAGTCAAATAAATACTCTGAGTTTCAATCCAGTGTTGTGTGTTATTGAAGTTCACCCGCTCCAGTCAAGAATAAAGGAATTGCCTCTAGACATTGGGGTTAATGATGGCGGTCCTATGATTCATAGGTACTTTGACGTGACATATATATACCTTATCCCTCTTATAATGACATTCAAATTTAACCTCGTGTTAGCAACTTACTCTGAGTTAAGTTTTTCGTGCAAGGCCTTAGCGGGTGAATTTTCAATAATCCTTGCATTTTTGAAAATTACCGCTTGCCATATTTTGTTATATTTTTAAGGATGATCGTTTTACTCAAAATTTTGTGGATATACATTGAATTTTTTATATGACAGCAAATTCAAATAATGTTGGTCGCTAAACGTTATGAATATATTAAATCAGTTTTCCTGATTTCTGCGGATGCTAAGGTGTTACCATTTTAAGTTCTTTTGCAGGAATATGTCTCATTCCTAACCAACTAAGTCACTATGATAACGGAAAAATACTCACCCAATCAATTTCAATAAATAACAAGTTATAACTATCAAAATGGTTGAGTTAATTTTGAACCTTTGATGACTCAAACACGTGTTTCTAATACACCTGTATATCCTAACAATGTAACACCAGTGCAACTATGTATATCGAATGCTAATATCGGGATTACGGGCCGGCCCAGCGGAATGCCACAGCATAACCGGCGCAACCAGCCTGCCAATATGGCTACAATTTCACGGATAATTTGAGAGACGAGAAGCCCGAATTGCGTATCAATTGTAAGCGTGTGTAGCTTGTAACGATGTTATGAGTGGATGTCAAAGTCAACCGTCATCATAAAGTAATGGTATCATATTGAGATTCTTTAAAAATATAATTTCACACCATACAAAAAACTAATAAAAATACATATTTTTTTTAAAGATTTGAAAATAAATAGAATACACCTAACCTAGCTAAGCTAAGATAAGCTAGTTTTTTTACGGCCTAGGCATAATCTAAATCTCAACCAATATAATAAAGAGAAAAATATTATTTTGTATGTTTATACAACTTAATTTCTGGAAGAACTTGAAAATTATTTGACTGCTTGAAAACCACACTGTTGCTGCCATAGGCTACTTTTTACCCCGAAATAAAATGCCCACAACAACTACAACTTAATTTCTGTGTTATCGCCACGGGCAAAGCTAGTGTATTACAAAATAGACAAACCCAACTATGTAATTGACCGAAACTCAAATAAAACCCTTCAATACCCTTACCATCAAAGAACCCATAGTTTCCAACTATTTACACCCGAACCCGCATTCAGAACTCCAAAGCGGGTGGAAACTAAACAAAACGCAGTAATTACCAATTAACAAAGGCACTAATCACTTAAAATGCCCCTAACAAACAATTTTCATAAACTAAAGGGGACAATTAACACACCCTTGCAACATGCCATTAACCCAGTTTTGATCAAATTAAGGAACAGTGTCATTTATTATCTTGTTCTGGCTAATCATGGGCCGTTGGACTGTTTAAAACTCTGAGGTGTTCGTGGCTACGCTAAAACTGCCGCACGGGTCGATCTTTAAGGTTAAGCAGCGCTTGTCGAGGATGGTCCGTGGATGGGTGACCAGTCATTACATACCAAGACTCCTCTGTGTCTCGAAAAGCACTTTATGCCGTTTGCCTTGGCTGTCGTTTGAAGATCTTTGACAGTTGCTACGATTGTCAAAAGCCAGAGAATCTGAAACAAGTCTTGCAAAGGGGTATCGTGTTACCCAGTTTCTGGGTTCAGAAGGTCAGATCGGCAGTCACTGCATATAAAGCACTGGTACTCAGCTGAATCCGGTTAGACTGGAAGCCAGCCCAAAATAGTTGAGAAAAGGATAGGCAGGATCTAAAACTTGTCAAGCTTGTAAAATAAAGTCCGCCTTGTTTTGTTGATTAAGGTTGCCCTAGTCAACGGCACGAACTGTTTTGTGCGCGGTGTTACTCGTAAAATGCATGCTATCGCATCCGACAACACTTGCGAAAGGGATAGTTGAGGTAATGTTCACGTACGAATACACACTTTTGAAAATTTGTAGCGAAATGGAAGATCATTTAGGACGAAAACGAGAGCACGAAATTTTATAAACAGACCTTTGGGCATATGGATATCATGAAAAAAATACGAAATGTATCTGTTCAACTACTAAACTATTTCTGTATGGTGACTGTTTTGCAATGACAATTTCTTCATATGGTATTTATTTCCGTCCAAAGATAAAATTAGTGTTAAAATATGGAACGTTTGACGCTCTTAAATATTTTTTTTTTACTTTCTTGTTTCCTTACAGGGCTAGTTAATGATGAAACCAATTGATACCATTTTTTATTTTGACGAAGTCAAACAGTGTAGTTATCGCAACACTACGTTTGTATGGAAGAATGATTGACTAGTTCAACCTTAAGTCCGCCTTTGTACTTGTGCATAAAGTTTTAATAAATAAATTAATAACTTCATATACATGTTGGTTAAAAATCTATTTAACCAACGACGGTGGTGCCTTAGATAGATACCAGCTAAGACACATACATGTAGTATCGGGTTTTAAAGAAACAGGAAAAGATATCACAGGGTAAGGAATTAATATAAATGTATAAGATCTTTATTAATGAACAGAGGTTTCTTTTACATCCATTCTCGTTCAGGACTACTCTTTAAACATCGTACAATGGAACAACTCATCTTTTGCTTGCGCCCCTCAACCCAGCTTAATTACTCGCAGGCATACACATACTTCTAACAATATCTTACAAAGTACCGCAATACAACAACTACAATGTCCCACACAAATGGACATTCTTAAACTATAAACCTTTTTCAGTAAAAATACTTTAACTTTCAATTATTGATAAACATCTGCATTCGCAACTGTAGTTTTCAATTTCTTAATCCCTGCCATAAATTACACTCTTACACAAAAAGCACTTAAATGAGTCTACAAATTACTTTTCAATTCTACTTAAAATGACAAAAAATTATTGTTAAAATTCGCCTTCTTTTAGAAAGCACTTCGTTACCCGCAATTATGTTCTCACATAGACATGGGAAGGGTGATCATTACTTTGTTTATGAATCAAAGCGCAATTAAATGCCATTTAAGTAATTATTATTGTTTGTCCAAAATACTAATTAGCAATCCTTGGAAAAGAGATTAAATAGCAAGTTCAATTGAATTGTTCTGCAATTTGCCATGAAATACAGCTGTTAACTAACAGGTAGCTGAAGTCAAAATATTTACAGTAACTGCTAATGTTTGTCGGTCATTTGCAACTGGACTCATCTCAATTATCGCTTGAGGCTATATGAACTGATTTGTGTAACTTTCAGTATTTTCTCTATGCAGATAAATCTGCTGTGTAGATGCGTAATATTAGAGACATATTAAATATAATTAAGAAAGCAGTATTAGCCGTAGAACCGAAGACCGTTGGGATAGACGTGTTATCGAGTGGAGACTACGAATGGGTAAACGTGAAGTGGGACGCCCTCAAGCTAGGTGGAGCGACGATCTTCGCAGGGTGGCTGGTAGCAGCTGGATGAGACCTACCGAAAATCGAGACCAATGGCGTGCGATTGGAGAAGCCTATGTCCAGCAGTGGACTGCTATAGGCTGATTTGATGATGAATAGAAAACTAATACTTGCTTGTATAATTTATTGTTGACTAACATTATCCAGCCGCATCGACTGCGTGAATGTCGAAAGTTATGGAAATGTGCAATTTACTTGTATCTTATGTTTAATTCAGCAGCTTTCATTAGTGAAGATACTCTTTTCGAAAGAGTCCAATAATTTTAGGCAATACCAAATTATATAAACCGAATATGTCATACAATTTCCGGTGTTTTGTGGACCCTTTACCCTACCGAATTCACCGAATCCGAATCCCCGCAACCTTCACCAGGTCATCGGTCCACCTGGTGGGAGGCCTTCCAACGCATCGTCTTCCGGTTCGCGGTCGCCACTCCAGAACTTTTTTACCCCATCGGCCATCCGTTCTGCGAGCAATGTGCCCTGCCCACTGCCACTTAAGTTTGGCAATTCCTCGGGCTATGTCGGTAACCCTGGTTCTCTTGCGGATCTCTACATTTCTGATTCGATCACGCAAGGATACTCCGAGCATAGCCCTCTCCATTGCCCTTTGCGTGACTGTAAGCTTTCTGACGAGGCCCATTGTGAGCGACCACGTCTCAGAGCCATAGGTCATCACTGGCAACACACACTGGTCATAGACCTTCGTCTTGAGACACTGTGGTAAGTTGGACGAGAAGACACCGCGCAATTTCCCGAACGCTGCCCAGCCGAGTCGGATTCGACGGTTGACCTCTTTCTCGAAGTTGGCCCTACCCAACTGGATCGTTTGTCCCAGGTAGACATAATCTTCCACAACTTCGAGTGTAGAGTCTCCAACCTTGATAGGAGTGGGTGTTACATGGGCATTCAACATAACCTTGGTTTTATCCATGTTCATTTTAAGACCCACTCTTTTGGAAGCTCTACTGAGGTCATCGAGCATTATACTGAGGTCCTCCATGGTCTCAGCCATGACCACTATATAATCGGCAAACCGAAGGTGAGTGATGTACTCGCCATTGACGTTGATGCCTAGCCCTCTCCAGTCCAGAACCTTGAATACATCCTCCAGTGCAGCGGTGAACAGTTTCGGAGATATTACGTTTCCCTGTCTCACACCTCGCTGCAGAAGGACGGGTTCCGAGGTCTGATCCTGAAGTCGAACTGACATTGTGGCGTTTTTGTATAAACACTTCAACACTTCGATGTACCGGTAGTCGATCTAGCACCGTTGGAGAGACTGCAGTACAGCCCAAGTCTCGATCGAATCGAAGGCTTTCTCGTAGTCCACAAACGCTAAGCAGAGAGGCAGGTTATACTCTTCGGTCTTCTGTATAACCTGCCGCAGCGTATGTATGTGGTCTACGGTGCTAAAGCCTTTTCGGAATCCGGCTTGTTCGGGAGGCTGGAAATCGTCAAACCTGCGCGCGAGACGATTCGTGATGACTCTTGAAAACAGCTTGTAAACATGGCTAAGAAGTGAGATGGGCCTATAGTTCTTCAACAGGGCTTTGTCACCCTTCTTGAAAAAGAGTACCACCACACCCCCGCACCATGCCTGTGGCGTTTTCCCCTTGAGTATGACGGCACCAAACAGCTTCTGAAGGGCCTTAAGTATTGGTTTACCACCCGCCTTCAGGAGTTCGGCCGTAATGCCGTCATCACCCGGTGCCTTGTTGTTCTTAAGCTGTTTAAGAGCCATCCTAATCTCGTACAGGCTGACGTCCGGTATGTCTTCGGTATAGTGACGGGTCAATCTAGCTCTAGGGTCTTTTACTAGATTCGCGACGGGTTTACTGGTTGACGTGTACAACTGCCCATAGAATTTCTCGATCTCCCTCAGAAGCTCCGGTTTGGCGGATATGATTCTGCCATCGTCGGTCTTCAGTTTCGTGAGCTGGCTCTGCCCAATAGACAGATCTCTTGCAAAGACCTTGGAGCCCTTATTCCGCTCAATTGCGTCTTTAATACGCTCAGTATTATAGCGGCGGAGGTCGCTTTTCAAGGACTTTGAGATCCGTCTATTAAGCTGCCGGTATTTCAACGCATCGTCTGAAGACTGCAGGATCAGCTCACGCCTCTCCTTCATAAGTTTGAGAGTAGGATCAGAGATCTTTTTGTTTAAATCTGTAAGGCGGGTCTTGAAAAACTTAGACCCGTAGCTTCCACGAACCCGTCGCTGTATTCGTCCACGGAGCTCCCTAGGCACTCGAAATGATTCTGGAGTTCGAGCTGAAAGCTCTCGGGGTTTTGGATCTGGATCTGTGCTGGACGGAGCGTTGACTTCATCAGTCGAGACCTTTCAAGCTTGATATTAATGTTCAATGTGCCTCCTACCATTCGGTGATCGCTCCCGGTTTTCACCGAATTGATCACAGAGACATCATTGAACATTTGCTTCTTGGTTGACATGATGAAGTCGATCTCGTTTTTTGTTGCATCATCGGGGCTTTGCCAGGTCCACTTCCTATGCTCACGCTTTCTGAAGAAGGAGTTCATCATGTAGAGGTCCTCCTTCTCCATAAAACTGGCCAGTAGGTGACCCCGGTGGTTCCGACGTCCAACTCCAAATTGCCCCACTTGCAGCTCATCCTCGTCTCGTTTGCCCAGTTTTGCGTTGAAGTCCCCCATGACAACGGTGAAATGAGTTTTGAAACCATGCATGGCTATAGAGATATCCTCATACATGGTGTCTACCTCGTCGTCGGGGTGTGCCGAGGTCGGTGCGTAGACCTGTATGACCTTCAGCGAATATCTCGAGGATATTCTGAGTATAAGGTACGCCACCCTGGTCGACACACTCTCGATCTTCACCACGTTGTTCACAAGGGACTTGTGGACGATAAACCCGACACCACCCTGGGACTGCCGGTCACCCTCTCGGAAATAGAGCAGGTTATGGATTTGAGGATTATTGAGTCCTCCCCCTCTCTTCGGACTTCAGATAACCCTATAATACTCCATCGCAACCTGCTCAATTCCTCCTCGAGTTCGGCTATCTTCTCGTCGGTCTGGAGTGTTCGCGTGTTGTATGTTGCCAGGGCCAGTCGTCGGTGTTTATTGGGGTAGCCGGGTTCATTCCGGGGATTCTTCGCACCCCTTGCCACGCCATCGCCTCGACCGCTACCGTAATCGAGGGTAGACGGGCTGCCGGGTACTCGGGGCCGTTTTTTATTTGTGCTATTCATTTGGTTTGGGGGGGTTTGCCTTAATCGCCACGCTTGGCAGGCGGGTTGGCGATCGCAGTTTGTTGTTGAAGAGCACAGAGAACGCTGCTGCCCATTCTCTGGTGTATCCCTTAGTCGCCTCTTACGTTACCCACGGGAAGATATGGGATGGTGAGATTCTTTACGTCCGACACCATACGGAACAATTGGTTTGATCATATTCTGTAAAGTTAACTTTCAACCTCACTCAAACACAAAAAGTTCGACAAACGATAAATTCTATGTTCATTTCAGTTGTTTTTTTTAATCCTAAAAAACAACGCAGTGGGCGTTGTTCCCATACATTTAAAATCTGATGATGAAAGTTTATGTATAGTTATAAGCTATAGTAGTAAGACTACCTGTAACTTTAGAAAATAATGTCAAATATACTTAATGCTTAAATAACACGTAAAATAATGTATTAAACTCAGAAACAGAGTTGAATAAAGTCAAGTAGCAGTGTGTAAAATGGAACGTCGTAAAAAAAGGTACCTATACTTCATAAAAGATAGTTTGATCTCTTCGACAGCTGTCAGTATCAATACAGTAACAGTAACGCTTGACAGGCTATCAATAATGTAACCATAACGTTTACGCCAGTTTGAAATATGTTGCAGAGATCAAGTTATCTTATAAGAAGTATAGTTGAGATGCGTTCAAAACACAGTATTTTTTTTTACCATGTAATAAGCTTAATTAATATAAAATTAAATCAGCTGAATTTTAAGATTTCTGTCATAGTTGGAAGAAAATGGGAATTCTTCTTTACGCTTCAATACTGTTCCAACGAAGTGAAGTTCACAGAATTCAGTTGGTATCACGGTTACTTTAAGCTTGGTTTAGTTCTTGAGGATTTGCCGTCTGAGAGTTCTCAGTAACAGTAACAGCCCAAAAATAGACTTGCCACTTTTAGTAATGAATCAAAACAGTGAAAGCGACTCAAGAATATAATTTAGTGTGCACAGATGATTAAATAACATAACATCACGGTGGTGCCAACCTATAGTACAGCAATTTAAATTCGGTGAAAAGAAAGAAAAATGACTCTGTTGAAACATTTTAAACAAAAATAAAAGAAAACATTTTGATAAAAAAATAACGACACCAAATTTAAGTGTCTGCCTCACGGAGCAATCAACACTACACCGCTACATATGACAAAAATCTTACTTGCATATTATTATAAATGTGAAGGTTTGTAATTTGTGAGTATGGACAGATGGATGAATGTATGTTTGCTTTCAAGCAAAAACTACTAAACGGATTTGGCACAGTTTATAGCCTGGATTAATATAATAGGTTTCTATCCAGGTAGTAGGTCCCTTTGGGATTTTTTAGGCGAATCCGAAGCAGAAAGTATTAAAATGTTCTTCCACAACAAACTACCAATATTAGAAACATGAAAGTTTGTGAGGATGGCTGGATGTTTGTAACTCTTTCACGCAAAATCTACTGAACGGATTTTAATGACATTTTTTTCTTTACAGACATATAGCTTATACATCAGAACATAACATGGGTATAATATTTATAAACATATTGGGAGATGTAATAAAACAACGCGGGCGGCGCCGCGAGCGGCAGATAGTTGTGATATAATTTTGTTAATGTCAGTGACCAGCATAGAAATCAAAGAAAATTACAATTTTATTATCAAATTGAAATTAGATTTTCATGAAAAGCGTGTTTTACGTATTCTTTGTCGTGTTGGCCGTCACAATAACCTCAATAAAGATTTCACAAAAAAAAAATACACAAATTTTTCAAAAGAATGCCTTATTTCTTTGCTGCCTCTTATATAAATTTTGTTTTACAGCCAGAAGGTTCGTTATTCCTTAATTAACTTGAGTTTGGTCTATCATTTCTTAAATTTTATAAATTAAAATGTGAAGGAATTTGTGTGGCTCTGTATTTTGGAAGATGGCGTCTGTTATTAGTACAGGCATACTGTAGTCAGACAATTTGGAGTTTGATTGCAAAAATATAATAAACCAAAGACACTTGATCCATGGCCGTACGTAGTACTTTTTTTTATAAGCATAATTGTTTTACTAACCCCCGATGGAACATAGGGGTGATATAGGTATGACGTGTGTACCTGTGTGTTTGTTTATTTGTGTATCTGTCTGTGGCATCATAGCTCCTACAAGGGTGAACCAATTTTGATTTCGTTTTTTTTGAAAGGTGACTTTATTGAGAGAGGTGCAACGATACCACAGACATAATATTAAAATACACAGTCAAACTTGTAACATCCCTCTTTTACCTTTGGGGGTTAAACAGTAAGCTTCACCATCGCAAAGTGTTACAGTCTTTCGAAATAAATGCAGAGATCCCGTGAATGAAGCCAAGATGCGGAATATGCTAGTATTAAACATAAGAATCACTCAGAACTTAAGAATTATTGAAGAACTTAAGAAATAGCGCAGCAAGGTTTCGTTCCGCAGGATCCGGCTCGAAGGACCAATATTTGAATGTGTATGTGTGTGCGGGAGGTTAGGTATAAGAAATGATCAAAGATCACAATACAGAGTGTATGAAATGTGGACTGTAAATGAACTACGAAAAAACGAAAGCTATGACCAAAGGAGAAGAGATACCACTACTTGTTGATAATCAACACGTCGAATACGTAGATAGCTATATACGTTTGGGACAAAATATATGTTTTACAGATAGGACTGTAAAAGAAATAAAACGAAACGTTGCACGCCTCAAACGTCGCGCGCACACCATGTATGCGTATTGACGCGCCATGGGGGAATTTAACTTATTAGCGTTTGGATGACAAAATACTTAATACAATTATATTGTTGCGGCCTTGAACTTGGATACTTGATTTTGTAGGTTAATTTTAATATTTCTACACCGGCAACGGTAGTGTATGTGAAACTGTTTAATATTAAGATCTTAATTGTACCATATACTCAGAAATAAATAAATCTTTATCTTTATCTTTATCTTTGAAAGATAACTATTGCATGGAAAAATACTGGTCATTAAAGAAATATTTAAAGGAAACTTCTCAAACGACATCAAACATAAACTTTTTACTAACGATCAGGAGCGTGTGGTATTTATCGAATCCAGAGTTGATGGCTTCAGCAATCGCTTCTTAACATGAAAGAACAACAGCCTTGGAAGAACCATTCCAACACGATTTCAAAGAAAAAGATTTTCGTAAACATTTCTATATAAAACATTAACAAGGAGCACAAAACTATCCTAAACAAATGCAATCGACTTTGCTATCGATTGCTGGCCCAGTATAATACTAACTTTCTATGTGCTTTAGAAACATTTCGATGTATCAATTACTAGGTTGCAGTATCGTGTTGTTTGCCAACGAATGGTAGAAATCAGTGATGTGGTTTGTATTAAAGTAAACAAGGGTTGTTTGTGGACAGTCTGTAAGTAATACTAGTTGTCGTCTTACTTTGGTATATGTATGTCAAAGCGACTTTCATACACAATGTGTAAGCCTGTATTCGTCAAAGTAGTGATCAGACGAGGTATTTCTATAGAGTTAAACGAAACAGGTTGTTAAGTCCCGCCAACACCATTGAAAAAAAATATTCGTTAATATATTTTTTTTTTAAACAAGCTTTTTTTGTACCTATTCTTCTCAGCAAATCCGTTTATTTGATACCCATATCATGGCAGTGCTTAAAAATAACTAGTCCGCTATCTTGGGCCGTCCGCCTTATTAGATTTAGAATGACGTCACTTAGCTAACCAAGCATTGTCATCCAAACTAAACGTGTGTGCAAAATTTTATTTTAATCGGTGGAGGATAAACTGCTTACAAATTCAATTGCAAGATTTTACCCTAACACACTTACTTACATATACATACATTGCAATTAAAGTAAGTAAGTTAAAGTTAAATAAAAACTTATATAAACCCGCCGCGCGATTGCTTTAAAAGAGAACTAAAAAGACGTAAAGAAGAAAAAAAATATGCTGTGCAGTCGGAGGATACATATTCGTGAACTGGCTGACCAAAACCAGATGTATCCCCCGACTGCACAGCATAATACTTTTTAGTTCGCTTTTGAAGCTGCCGGGTTTTTTGATAGTTTGAATTATTCTTTTTTATTTAACACTTTTTAGTTAACTAATTATTCGAATTAGGAACATTTAAACATGTAAGTGTAATATATTTTTGAAATCGCCTCTTAGAACCCTTTATTTTGTTACCCCACACGATGGGACTGGAAAAAAAAAATCGGACCCCACAATATGGCACCCAAAAGCCGCCATTTTTCTAGTTTCCAATTTTAATGTAGCCTGTGACACTCGTAAGATTAAGACGAATCGATTGACGTACGAATCATCAAAATCGTCCAAAGCGTTTATTCTCTGGAACGCCACATAGGAACAAACATACATACATAGACTGATAAATACATTACCCTCTTTCGGCAGTCAGGTAAAAAAGAGATTCCTCCGACAAGACGGGTGTTGTGTCTATTGTGCAAATGCCTAATGGTCGATTGTATCTGTGCAAATATCTGGGTGAACTTTTTTTTACTTTAACGGCTCGATGTAGGATTTGAGTGACGTCAGCTCTTATCGTAGTTCGTATGTGGCTATTTGGATTCTATTACATGATGTCACCGTGTAAAAGTTTCATTTCTACCTTCTCGTATTGCAAATGTCCATAGGCGGTGGGGAATACTTATTACACTGACCGAATATTTGTTTTTACTGTCAGTTAGTAATCTCAACTGCAAAACCGAAACTACAGCTATTACTTAACAACTCCTGACAACCCTTTCCAACCAATGAACAAATATCATAATGGAAAAATCGTTGTACTTAGAAAAATCGATTCCAGTTGTTCTTTATAATCCCGAGCTTTTGGAATTGAATATTGATAATCCCCCGGGATTATGGGATAATGCGGGCATTCAGAGAATCGTAGACGGCTACCTAGTAAAAATTTACCGAAAAAAATCTGTTTTATAATTTATTACTTCTATGTTTTAAGGTCTTCTTCAGTTTTATAACAATTATTATTAATCCCGAAGCTGTATATTTTCGTAATTTTAGTAAAATAGCATTCTAGCCAGCAGATTTTTAGCAAGTATTATAAAGCTAGACACATTCATTTAAATACCTATGCAAACCCACAAAGGCCAAACTCCAACATCCCTGCTAAGCCCTTTCCCACCGACACGGTGAAAACCTTGACCAGACCCGGTAGGAATCACAACGTTTACATTGTGACACAGACTTCGCAAACAGCTGACAAGCTGTATTTGTTCACAACCGTCGGTTGACAGACTAATGGTTGTTCGCATTTGCTGCGGGGTCCAACTGACCGAGAATTGGCGTTCTAGGAAAAAGGGTTGCATTTGGTTTTTTGGGCAAAATTTAATAACTCACGTAAATCTTTTTTTGTTATCGTGGGGAAACCTTCAAAAGGCACCTGGACTTTCGGGAAAAAGATCAGTGTTTGTGGGATTTTTACCTCTTTAAAACCACCCCACCACCACACCAACGCCAGCTCAAACGCCCACGCAGGGGACTCCTCGAGCGTGCGTGTGCTGTGCAGAATCCAGGTCACTTCCGCAATAATGGCAATTCGCAGTGACTTCTCGCCCGATCCTATTCAGGTAACTCACCGAAGCCACCGTGCCCGGTACCTGAGTGAACTCAGGCTCGCACCTCCACCGGACCGCGTGAAACCATTCCTGCCACCTCAGCCTTTCCGCAGCAATTCCTGGCAGGCTATTGCCACTTAGATGGATGGCGCGAATTCGATCAATGACCGTGGTGTACATATCCACCAGCATATTGAGCGGTGGAAAGCGTGCCAAGGGTGTTGTCGTCTCAAAGGATGCCGTTCGGTATCCTCGTGTGATTCGTATGGCCATTTACCGCTGCTGGCTGTGATTTTAGTCCTGCTGCTTCAACACAGGCGCCCTGTAAAGGACCATGGAGGGGATGGCCTTTGATGGCAGTACATACACAGTGCACAGAATTCATTCGTGATGTTCACACAACTGGTGTACGACAAATGGGTATATACTAACTCACCACCGGCATGCATGTACGACGAGATATATGATCGTAAACGAAGCTAAAGGAGTAGCAGGTGGCGATCTGTTTTACTTTCTGCCATGAGAAAAAGGCGTGGCTTGTATGTTTTCAATTCAATTCAATTTCAATTCAATTTATTTCATCACAAATAAATTTGAGTACATGATTATCCTTTATACTACCACATACATAAAGCAGGTGAATGAGGTGAGCTGCAGCAGAGGGCAGAGCAAGACCCAACCCTGCGCTAGGAGCTAACCTGTGTTACAGGCGCTGGGCATCTACTCGACCGTCACACTTGCAACACACTTACAAACATCGAAGTAGCATAGAGGGTTTAAGACTCGCTGATTTCCCAGCTTAGGCAAGCCTGTACATAGGGAATCAGTATATTAACATTAAAATAATTTAAACTTACACACATACAGAAACCGGCCAAGTGACAGAAAAGAAAGAAAGAAAAAGTGTTTATTCGCCACAAAAATGATGTGCGTGTCGGACTTCGCTCATTTAGGTTTCCGTACCAAATGTAGAATATATTGGCATCATTACTTATGTAATGATAAACATTATCACCAAATTTCAAGTTTATAGGACAGTGGGAAGTTAAAAAATTCCCTATATATTTATATACGGAATATATGTTTGATACCGAGTACCAAATTTTATGACAGAGGACGGACATACAGACGGACAGATAAAATACTCACGCCTTTTTCTGCAACATTTAGGTAGTTATATTTTTTGTAGACCTTCTATACTTGAGTTACACTTGTGATCAGCTTATTTATGCCTAACAGTTTAATATTTTAAATCTTTTTTATTATGTGTTTTGGCCTGACCAAAACACATTATATATATCTGTGCGCTCTTTTATTTGTGGCGGTAGAATAGAGATTTTCTTAAACCAGTCAATAGGTTCCATTACTAAATCGCCAGAGAGTAGGACTTATTCATGTAAAATAATTGAATGGTTCTATTTTTAAAGCAATGAACGAAAGCGGTACTTCGTAATTCTGTTTGTGTAGGAAAGGTCGCGTTTGTCTAATACCCCTTTTTGGGCTCTATCTTCCCACACAGGCATTGAGTTTTTTTTTTGTAGGTATACTCTTTTGCTGGTCCAATGTTCGAAAAACTGTGACTGCTGAACATGAAGTTCGGACTCCCGGTTGATTAAGAGACAGACGTATGACTTCTTTGAATTTTTTACGTAACGCGATCGCTAGCAGAGAGCCCACATACGAAAGACAAAGTGCCGGATCTATATCGTGAAACATACATAAAACGCTTTCACACGAAAATACCAAACACTACGGATTTCTGTCACAGCTTGATATTGTTGCTAGTCTTGTTGCAATAGAACTTTGTTACAATTTCTAATCTTATACATTGTAAGATTCATGTTTATTGACTATGTACCAGTTGCGGTTACTTGCAGCCTTGTCTAATCAAGCCAGATAGATACATTGTATGTTAGGTATTATCATCATCATCATCAGCATATTAATGTTCCCACTGCTAGGACACAGGTCTCCTCTCTGTAAGAGGGAATGGACCGTTTTCCACCACGCGGGCCCAGTTCGGGTTGGTGGATCTCACATGTCTTCGAAATTTTGGTTCAGGTACATGCAATTCCTCACAATGCTTTCCTTCACCGTTTTGTTATAGCTATGTTCGGTCAGTTATGTTTTAAATGGATATCAAAAAAGGTATTTTTGGTACCGACTGGGAAATAATTCTAACTCCAGGATCCAGCTAAAAGTTAATAATAAGCCAATAACACTGCCCAATCCGGGAGTCAAACCCAGAACTGCATTCTCAGCAGCAGCCCTTCTTTTTTTTTTTGTTTTGGGAAATCGTTCAATGACTTCTCCCGCTCTGGGTGAAGCGAGAGGGCTTCAGATTTTTACTGATTAAAACCCACCCGTGTTCCTTTAGTTGCTTGAGCCAGGGCCGCGGTAACTCTCTTTCAAATTTATCCGCGACCCAGACAGGCATCGGCCCTAGCAAGCCCCGTCACTTTTGCAGACATCTTTGTGAGACGCGCGTGGAAAACTACGCGCCGTAAACTCGGGTCTGTTCCTTATCGGACGGCGAGCTACCCATTACATGCCGTCCGCAAGACCGCGCCTACGGTGGCCGGTAATCGGCTTGCGACTCCCAAGGCCCAGGGCGTCTCCTGCGGTGGCTAGGGGCGTGAGAGCGGCACCTTCACGCGTTTCGTCTCCTCCTTCGCAAGCATTACTGCTTCGCAGATGGAGGAGACAGCTTGCCATGCCCTCTCGCTCCGTATCATGGCCTACGCCAGGGTCAGACGCGAGAGGTCGCCACCGCCGATCGCCTCCACGTCACCTCTAGGATCGCTCCCATACCGTTGCAAAAAATGCCGTAAAGGGCCATGGATCGCACGACCCCCTCGTAGAGCCTCTGGAAGGAGGCGTCTGGACCATTTTATAGGGGCGTTCCCACGGATCCCTGATCAGAGTCCCCAGGGACTCCTCGCGGGCCAGTCCCTTGGCCCACTTGATCTCCGCTCGGAGGGCGGTCCTCGCTGCTATGTACCTCTCGTATAGCTCCGCCTCAATGGCTTTCATATCCGGAGGGCGGTTACGGAGCCTGCGGTGCCTGGTGTACTGGCGTCGCGCAACAACGCATGCCTGGCACAGAGCCGTAAGCTCCGGCGACCAATAGTAAACCTGGCGCCAGGAGCAGTCTGACTTGACCCGGGGCATTACCACGTCACATATCTCGGACATGGCCTCTCGGAATCACTCCGCCTCGTCATTGATATCAGCAGGCCGGTCCGGTGATGGCACCCAAGCCTGCACGATCGAGGCTTCCAGGAGGGGCTCCCGTTCCAGCTGCTTCAGCGTCCACTGCAGACCACTCGAGGTCTGTCGGACCGGCGTGCTCGAGGTCTGGGCGGAGACGTCGAACCGGATAAACCGGTGGTCGGAATAGGTCTCCACCTTTTCCATGACGCGCCAGTCGACGACACTTGGTGACAGAGCGGGGCTCGCAAACGAAACGTCCCCCATCGATTCGCCCTGCATACGCACACTCAGCAGCAGCCCTGAAAGTTAAGTAAAAAAATAAATATAGTTAATCTTTTATGTAAAAATAAAATGATAGGTTCCTACAAATTTATTTCCAATTTCGCTTTCATTATTCAAAGAATTTGAGTCAAAAGAATTGAAAATTGTTCCTAATGATATTTCACGTAATGGCCATGGAATTTTCTTTCGTGAACAAACGACCCCTAAACAAGGTTTGACTGAGTCTTACTTCTGATGGAAAAATGGACTCCGGCGGTATAATGAGGTGTTTGGTTGGCATTTCGTAGTAATCTACAATTTTGCTTTGTATTTGGATTTTTATTGTGTTCCTCGAATTTTTTTGTTTAGTGAGTATAAAATAATCAATTTTGACGTGGGATAATGTTTAATCGTATAATTTGAATGATATTTTTGCCAATAGAACAACAAAATAATATTTATACACTGTTTTTAATTGTAAGGTACCTATTTATTAATATTTGTGCACCCTGAGCAGATTAATAAATATTTGTGTAAGCAGATATTAGCTGGCTAACAAAATAAGCCATTTCGACAAGAAAAGTACAAAAATGTAAGTCCAATTTTCTTTGGTAGTATTTCAACCCAACAAATAGCCCAAACAAGGACCCACTGCCATAAGACAATACGACAAAAGGAGACAATCTTGTCTGCAGTGTCCCTTGAACCAAATACAACATATTATCATCGGAACAGAAAATAGGACACGAACCTTGATATACAAACTTTCAGAACACCCAACTTCTAAGCAAGAAACTCCTAACCTTCCCACACAACTTAAAATGTGATCACTTTAAGTTGTGTGGGAAGGTTAGGAGTTTAGACTTACTTTAGAATCCCTGCTTTCAACAAGAAGTAATTTTACTTAGTACACTGACACTTGTGCCTGAAACACTAAATTGCACGAGAAGAAGCAAGTAAGCACTTGTTCATAGTGATAAGCATACGAGGATGTTGAGGTAAGCATGAAAAATAAATCATTAGCTTTGCCCACACCATAAAAATAGGGATAAGAAATAGCTTATGACTCAAAGATTGTGTAGCTTTCTTTCCATGAAAGTATTTTCGTAATTGGTTCCAGCTACAGGGTTGTGGAGGTCAGATATGCAGTCGTTCCATGTCATACACTGGTACTCAGCTGCTTCCCGTTAAAATGGAAGCCGATCCCTAAATAGTTTAGAAAACGCTAGGTAGATACATTGCTTCTGTAACTCCAGAAATTTTTGATCTTTTACAAAAACGTAAACAAAAAAAAAACTCTTTGTAGTATTAGTTGATTGAATGAAACCTTCGCTGGCTTTCACAGTGAAGTGACTATACAATGAAAGTGAAGTGACTGACTACCTAGTATTATATTATCTGTGCGTGCCGGACACCTGGTACGAAGGAACTGAGCAAACATGCTAACTAGCCAGCTTTCGTCTATTGTTTTACCCTTAGGCAATTCTCTACAGTCTACAGCCAGCTGCAAAAATTTGCTATGCGTAGCTTGGCCATGAGTAGTAATTGACCACCTATATTATGTTTGGATGTTTTTTTGACAACCACGCCTTAACGGCTGAATGGATTTGATTATTAGCTTGACCGTGGGTAACACATGACGATCCCACCCATATTATGTTTGGATAACTTTTTAACAATCACGTCTCAACAGCTGACGGGACTTGGACGATTCTTGGCAACAAATGTTCTTTTTTTTTCTGGAGTAATCCTCCATGGATACCAACTAACAGAATAGAGGGTTATATCGGACTCCAACCAACTAAAACCCTTACCGCAATGAAATTAAATTAATAGTTAAATTTACACGCACCCTCGACTGGTATTAGGTCACCACTGGTAGATTGGGCCCTATCACCTAGTGTAAATGATCCAAGCACCGCGATTCCTCCCTTAAAAGCGCGCATGAAACAATTGCTCTGCCTCATTAGGCCTAATTGGCCTGGTTTAAGACTTATTATCACGGTACGATCCCTTGGAATTTTCAACGTTCACGCAGGTGAAGCCGCTGTTAAAAGCTAGTTTTCATACAAAACGAAGCTAAGTACTCGTGCGCAGCTTTACCGTGGGTTACTGTGGAACGTTGCCTTTAGTCGAAGTGCTTCAAGCGTTGTTTGTTCAAAGCGCTCGAAGTTTGCAAAGCTGATTTACACTCCGTGTTTCAGGTGTCGCGATATTGCTGAGCTGAGGTAAGTCTCAAACTGCCTTATTACTTAGAAGTTTGGTATTAAGGCGGTACCCCGAGCAAAACGCCGCGCAATCCGTTTTTTGTACTGTTTTTAGGAGCTATCTACTTGGTGTGGCGTGTAAATAGCCAACACCTTTTTGTACTTGCGTACTAAATTAATTTTCGGGAATGCCTATAAAAATGGCTACCTCTCCCTGTGAACATATAGGTATCCAACAAGAAACATCAGTATTTCCATAGTGCAGTTAAATGCGCTCACTCACCTTGTCATCGAACCAGGGTCGCTTCCAATACTCTTCGAGGGAAGACCACGAGGATGGGCAGGACTCAGGAGTTGCGTGAAATCGCCGGCGGACAGTACAAACGACGAGTAGCAGATAAATTTCACAATCAACCGCAATGTCAACTAAATTAAACTCACAAGGCACGGCCGCGCTATTCATAAATGCAACAGAACAGTTTTTAATGTCTCTTGTATTGTTTAAAGGATTTTTCACAGTAAAAGTTCACTTAGTTCACGTCCATTCAAATCGAACTGGCCTGAACATATCTTGTCGATTGCCGACACCAAAACGGTCAAGTCCAGGCTTACGCGACCAATCGCGTCGCAGATAACTTCATCAAAACGCGACTGCTAACGCCATCTCTGAGCTCGATGGTTAAAACTCTTGAACGAATCCAATAATAAGCGAGCGTTGCACAGTACTAAAGTTTTCTTGTTGGATATGTATTTATGGATGTAAATTGAATAAACACGTCTGATAAAAATATGAATATCATGTAAATTACTATTTAAATTTTTAAAGAAGCCTTAGCGCTTCTCCATGCACCCCGCCTTGGCAGGTCGCAAGACTTACCAACACGAGCAGAACTGTCACACAGCTAAACAATGTTGAGTAGAGAAGTCTGTTCTATATTATATTACAAAATAATTATATTACATTTAATATGATACTTACTTCAATAACTAAACTATAAGAAAACATGGACTTACTTTATTTTAACAGATACCTTACAATTTAAAAGATCTCAAATCATCATATTGTGTGTTTACTTAACATTATTATAATAATTTTCTATAAGTAATTCTACGGTTTAAGATTTGAAGAGCTTTCCTTTAAGGTTCGGTTATTGATTGGGTAACGGATATAGTTTGACGACAGGACGTTTAAAGGAGGTATGCCTAGTCTTGACAGTTGCCACCCGAACAATACCATCAAGCCCAGGGAAGATTTCAGTAATAACTCCCAGAGGCCACGATAATGGAGGAGCATCATCTTGTCCAATCAATACGATGGTGCCTAGTTGAATGGGACAATCATTGTTTTGCCACTTTTGTCTGACTTGCAAGGTGTGCAAATACTCAGTACGCCATCTCTTCCAATAGGAGGCCACTATATTATCCAGTAAGTGCTTACGCTTTACGAGATTAATGCGCGAGTCAGACAAATCTGAAGCCGGTAAATATTTCAGAGGAGTAGACATTAAGAAATGTGCCGGTGTCAGAATCTCAGGATGTGGGTCTGAACTGATAACACCTAAAGGTCTTGAATTCATTACGCACTCTATCTGCACTAGCACAGTTTGTAATTCTTCGTAAGTCAGCAGTTGGTTGCCTATTACCCTATAAAGGTGGGTCTTTAAACTTTTTACACTTGTTTCCCATATTGCACCAAAATGCGGCGCCCGAGGTGGGATCATTTTCCACTCGATGCGATGTTTCTCGAGTTCTTGCTTTAAAGTCGCATTGTGTTGTGAGTTAAGAAGCAAATTATACATCTCATCTAATTGTGCACGTGCACCGACAAAATTGGTGCCGTTGTCTGAATACATACAGGACACAGGCCCACGACGCGCAATGAAGCGTTTGAAAGCGGCTAAGAAGCAGTCGCTTGAAAGTTCAGTGACAAGTTCAATATGAACTGCTTTTGTAACAAGACACACAAATAAACATATGTATGCCTTCTGAGCATGTTGTCCACGTCGACGTGAAAGAAGAATTCGTAGTGGGCCAGCGTAATCAACGCCCGTGTGCACGAATGCCTTGGCTTCCGTTATACGACACGGAGGCAGATCTGCCATTTTTGGAGTCAGATGAGAAGGATTAACACGGAAACAAGCATTACACTTACGCACTCGTGCTCTAATAACTGTTCTGGCATCCAATATCCAAAATTTCTGTCGCACAATGGACATTAGAAGTCCAGGACCGGCATGACAATATAATTCGTGAAAATGTCTTATGATCAAATCCACGACATGTTCATGTATAGGGAGAAGCATAGGGTGCTTAACCTCAAACGGTAAGTCTGACCGTGAAAGACGACCTCCTATACGTCAAGTTCCTTCAGTGTCGATAAAAACTGAGAGGTTTCGCAATTTCTTCGAAGGTTGATTGCCTTTCTTAATTAATTTGATGTCGTCTGAAAAATGACTTTTTTGAATGGTCTGAATTATAGCAATCTCGGCAACCGACAAATTTTCAACCATATTGAATGTTTTAATAATTTTCTTGATAAAACGGAGGACATACACTGTAATTCTTAATAGTTTGTCCCAAGAAGACACATTTTGAGACAGCTCATATAATGACGACTGCTCAACCTGTACAATGGCAGTCATTACATTCGTTTTATGCTCCGGTAATTCTCCAATATCAGAGGGTTTAAGTTACGAATCGGCCATCGACTGGGAGGACATTGAAGCCATTGAGGGCCATTCCACCAAAGACTATGGGAGACCAATTGGGATGGCAGCAGACCACGCGAAAGGCAATCGCTCGGATTTTCTACGCCTATAACATGATAGAAGTTATGAGGAGCTAGATTTTCCTGACACTGCGCGACTCTATTCCCGACAAAAATTGACCAACGATGCGGGGAAGAGCAAATCCATGAAAGAGCTATAGTGGAGTCCGAGAAGGCATACACACCTGCTATCTGAATGCGCGCATGATAAGTGTCAAGTACAATCTTGATCAATTTGGACATCAAGACCGCTGCACACAACTCTAAACGGGCCAACGTCGTTATTTTTGTAGGAGAAACTTTAGACTTGGCACACAGTAATCGGACAGATATGTTTCCAGAGGAATCAGTCACGTGCAAATATATAACACAGCCGTAGCCATTCAAGCTCGCGTCACAGAAACCTACGACAACTACGTCTCCGGCGCTAAGCACACCCACATGACGAGGAATCTTCAGCGTAGATAGCAGTGAGAATTCCTGCATGAGAACAGAGAAACGCCGAATAATGTTTTCAGGTGGAGTATCATCCCATCCAATCTTCGCAAGCCATAACTCCTTGATGAGCAGCTTTGCATATAATATTACTGGTGCTGCTAAGCCTAAAACGTCAAACAAGCGAGCTATAACTGACAGTATATTTCTCTTTGTGCATTTTTCTTGTATATCCGTTGTTGTCAAAGAGAATCTATCCTCAACTGGATCCCAAGATAGACCCAAAACCTTTGACTTCGAACCAGTATTATCACTCTCATCAAAATTTATGGAGCTACGATGCGAGTTTGGGAGATTATCCAACAGAGTTGATGAATTACTTGTCCATTTTATTAAATCCATGCAACCGGACTTGAACAAAGCTATGAGTTCTGCAGCTAAACGAACAGCTGAATGGTCATCTTCCACAGAATACACAAGATCATCCATATACAATTTAGATCCTGCTACAGAAGCAGCTTCCGGAAAGTCGGCGGCCATGTCTGAGGCTAGCCGGTGAATAGTTTTCATTGCCAAATATGGGCTGCATTTCAGCCCGAACGGAACACGGTTGAACTGAAATGTTCGTATCTCCTCAGTCTCGTTAAATCGAAATAATATCCTCAGATATTTACGATGGTCCTCAGGAACACCAACCTGTAGATACATCTGCTGCACATCTGCCGTCATTGCGATAGGAAACAGTCTAAATTCCAATAACAACAGGAATAAATCAGCTTGCAAGTTGGGTCCAGCATGCAGTACATCATTAAGGGACAAACCGGTATGCGTCTTTGCACTAGCGTCTAGCACAATACGAGGGTGAGGCTTGTCCTTTCGAACCACCGCGTGGTGAGGAATGTAATATCCATCACTACTGATATTCGAATCGGAAACTTCAGAAAGATAACCTTTATCAATATACTCATTTATAACAGTATTATAGTTGGCTCGCAGTCCAGGTACTTTCGCAAACTTCTTCTCCAACAAAACAAATCGACGATGAACAGCATTCCGGGAGTTACCTAAATTATCGGGAGCTGCGCAAAAGGGTAAGGCAACCGCATAACGGCCTTCATTGTCACGTGACACAGACGCAGTGAACGAATTTTCACATTCAGTTTCCTCTGGACTCAAAAAACCCTTCGACGGAATCTCCTCTAATTCCCAAAACCTCTGTAATGAAGAGTCCAAATCTTTTAAAGCGAATGCAGAAAACGTAGACTCGCCTCGAGAAGATGGGACTGTAGCACTACTGGGAAAGTCACCCATCAGCACGTATCCGAAAGAAGTCAACAAAGCTGGTGGCGCTTGAGACCCGGAATTTATTTTATGAGCGAGATAAACATGTGGGAACAATTGTGCTCCAAGCACAATCTCTATATTGCCAGGAATATTCCAGGTTAGGTCAGCCATCGATAAGTTACATAAGTATGCCATGTCACATTTTTCAATTATATGTGAGGGCAACTGGTCGGTTATGCAGTCAACGACTAATGCATGTAATTTATATTTATCATGTGGGCTAACCCTAGACTCAATCTCGAAATCCACATATCCGTGTATAGGTCGAGAAGATAGACCAATTCCTCTGATTACAGAATTATTCAAAGGAACAACGAGTAAGTTGAGTTTCTTGCAACATTCCAACGTTATCAGATGATTTTGTGAACCATTATCAATCAGGCAGCGAACTATCTTTTTATTGTTACTATTATTTACCTTTGCGTAGACCTGTGCAGTAGCTAAGAGTATGGTACTAGCATCAGTCTTAGAATTCGCATTCAAACATAGTGAAGGTTCCTGTGACATTAACGAATCTGCGCTATTTAATTCGCTACGCTGTGGCACGTTTTCAGCGGACGCGCAATCGCACGAGCCGAGCGCGGACGGAACCGCGGCAGTAGCCGGGACATGAGAATCGGATCGCATTACTTGAGACGTTTGAATATGCGTCTTGGTCGAATTCATATTCGACTTTTGATTATTATTATAATTTTTATCGAAATGTAAATATGTATGATGCCACTTATTCTTACATTTTTCGCAATTAGCGGGAGCTGTACAGGCCTTCACAGTGTGAGTAACACTTAGGCAATTTACACAGCCTTGTTTTGATTTAATATAATCAAACCGTACCTTAGGCGATTCCATCGCCTTAAAAGATAAACATTCGGAAAGTTGCAAGTGATCAACCTTATTGCACAGAACACAAGAGCGAGTTTCGTTCGTAGATAACTCATTGCTCGTAACGAAAGCATTAGCGCGTCCGGCGACCGATGACGTTTGTTTGTTCGTATTGAACTTAGCGCGAGAATTAGACAAAGAACTCGATATATTCGCATGCGATCTTTCTAATATTTTTACTTGATTCTGAACAAATGTTATCAAATCTTTATAAGACGGAATTATAAGACAAGGAGTCCTTAATCGACAGTTCAAATGCCTGCATAATCTGAGCGTCCATCTTTTTTAGTGCACAATGCATCAATATAAAATCGGACAAATCGGGCATGTTTAATTGTTTCAAAGCCGAAATAGACGCGGAATATTTCTCTATAAAAGAGTCGAGACTTTCAGCCGTGTTCTGACAATGTTTCAAGTCAAAAATGTTATTTAAGTAATGCGTACCTAATGCGCGTTTGTCCTGATATTTTTTAACCAAACTGTCCCATATGACGTGGTACGTGTCACCCGTAGGTACTACACCCGCGAGGACCTTCTGCGCATTATGTGTGAGCTTACCAACTAAGTATTGCACACGTTGCGAGTCCGACAGCTGATCGTTATCGTGAATGTTCGACTTGAATGATTCATAGAATATGGGCCAGCTCTCGATTCTACCGTCAAAACTAGGCAGCTCGATCGGCGGTAATTTTATTGCGCTTGAAGTTTTTGAGCATTTCGTGGCTAAATCGGTGGATGTTATAGTAGTGGTGCTTAATATCTTATTTCTCACACGTTTTACTCTACTGTACAAATCATCGAAACTGACCAAGTCATTGTAACTCGGTTCCGCGTCCGTGTCGATAGTTAAATTTATCTCGTTAATTTCGTCAATTAAGAGTTCGAATTTCACACGATACTCATCTATCATTTCCGATTCCACCATAAAATTCTCATTCGATCTTGACTCAAAGTTCGAAATATTCTTAGACAAACCGTAAACATTATTCAGCCTGTTAAAGATAGCCTCCTTTTTACAAATCAATATTTTCAACTTAGATCCAGATACTGAAGTACATACTTTGAAAACTTTGGTTTAACGCCATTTTAACAAATAATCGTTACCTACCGAATAAAATACCGAAATATCTATACCAAAAATATCGAGTAGGTAAATACCTACTTGTACTAATGCTATAACACGATTACAAATACACAAATGATGCACTTATAAAAACTTATTACTACTACACATAGGCCATTAATATACCTAGGTACTCTACAAGGTACAAGTGTAACTGCGATCGTACGCGGAAAGTTATACGTTCTTATCTTTATGATTATAACATACACAAACACAAGCCAATCGAGTAGGTAAGCACAAAACAAAACCCGTGAGAATAGGTACGTACGACACGTATTACATAGGTAAGTAAATAAAGGTACAAAGTAGAAAATGTACTAAACAATATGTACTACCTACTTGCACGTATGAGAAAGAAACAGTAGGAATTATTCTATGTAACGCAGATAGGCACTAATAATTATGTACCGATTACAATTATTAATTTATTACGTATTACTTTTAGGTACAGAGTAGAAGATGTACTAAATAATATGTACTACCTACTTGCACGTGTAAGGCGTAAACAGTAATAATAATTATTATACGTAACGCAGATAGGCACTAAGAATTATGTACCGATTACAATTATTAATTTCTTACGTATTACTTTTAGGTACAGTGTAGAAGATGTACTAAATAATATGTACTACCTACTTGCACGTGTAAGGCGTAAACAGTAAGAATAATTATTATACATAACGCAGATAGGCACTAACAATTATGTACCGACTACAGTTATTGCGTATTGTTTTTATTAAGTAAATCTAAGTACGTTTTATATCTAAGATTTATTGTATGTAAGTACTAACAACTTATGTACCTACTCCAATTTAACATAAACCGTTGAGTACCTACTAAAATTATGCATTACACAACATTGTTTAGCTGGAACAATCCGTCTCGTTAGGACCATAATATGGTGTGGCGTGTAAATAGCCAACACCTTTTTGTACTTGCGTACTAAATTAATTTTCGGGAATGCCTATAAAAATGGCTACCTCTCCCTGTGAACATATAGGTATCCAACAAGAAACATCAGTATTTCCACAGTGCAGTTAAATGCGCTCACTCACCTTGTCATCGAACCAGGGTCGCTTCCAATACTCTTCGAGGGAAGACCACGAGGATGGGCAGGACTCAGGAGTTGCGTTGTAAAGGTTGTTTGTTGGGATGTTGAATGAGAGATAGTATTGTTCACTTAAAACTGTATATTGTTAGGAAAAGTTACAAAATGTTTGTTAATGGAGCGAGGGAGCACGCGCGACGGCACTTAATGCTAACCGATCACGTACTGACGTTAATTGTTATTTGGGTCGCTTGGCGTAAACGCGTATAATGCAGATTAAGCAATTAATATTAAAGTTATGATGTGCGGTTCGCCGTACATGCTCCCGGGCGAACATGTTACAAAAATTTATGCTAATAAAAATATAAAAATTAAACAATATCGTCCCCTGAGTAAAAGTTACGTCTTTGTGGCCTAGGGGACGTTGCTTGGTCATGTACAGTATTTAAGCTGGTGTTGCTAGCTATCACATTCACTTCACTGGGCTGACGGTCAGCCACTATGCTCTGCTTTCGCGGAAGTTTCACTTGATTCACTTCACTAGAATTTAAATTGATGTTTCGCGAAAATTTAACTGTAGGTTCCGTCTGCGTGAAGTTTCTGGTAGACGCCTTTCTTCTGCGCCACAGGAATACCGCTGCTGCTACAATGGATGCGCACAGCAAGCCATAGCAAATGGCGTATTGATGAACGTCATGTGTTGATAGGCTAAGGTGATTTCGATCGATCTCGATTGAAGTGTTTGTTGTAGCCGTTTTCAATTGTTGTATCTGTTGGCCGATGCTTTCTAATGTTTGGTTTAGCGGATCTACGGATTCCGTGTAGTCTGATAGGGAGATGTTTACTAAGTGATGGAATTCGGTTATCTGTGGAGTTTCTATTTCAGGGTCAGTTTTTATGATGTTTCTCGAATGGGAACGAGAGTACAGAGCAAAGTCTTTGCCTTTAATTATGCACTTAGGCTTCAAACTTATTATACCAGCTCCACTGATTTGCTTGTGGGTAACTTGATCTTGACAGATGATCCTGATTGGATATGCGTTGCAGCAAAAGTATAGGTACTTAGATGGGTCGTTCAACTCAATCCACATATCACCGCACTGAGATTTGCTTACTACACATTGATTAGTATAGTGATTGATCTCACAGAACTTCTCGTCAATGGGAAGATAGTTGACTGGCTTGTCGATTGTACACAAATATGAATTTTCATTATGTTGACATAGCTGAAGTTCCGTGAATGATATTGTTAGGTAAGCATCCTTTTTCAAATTTATTGCTACGTAGTCTGTTATCGGCAATACGTTAAGCATGTTAGTACCGATTTGATGAGGAACTGAGAGGATCTTGTAAATCTTATAACTGTCTCTACTAGCCAATGGAAATGTTATCTCGAATATGACGTAATCTGTCATTACTCTTGCCTTTGCACTCAGCATGCTATAGACTGACCTGAGGTCTGATTGTATATTGTCCACTGGTATGGTCACGTCTTTGTTCAGCTGCCCAGATATGAACTGTAATTCATTTCTTAATTGATCAGGGGTTAATAAATGGGTATTGAATTTGCCATGATAAACGTCTGTTATGGTATCTAGTAGAGTATTTTGAATTTCTTTCAGACTGTGCAGTAAGTTAACTGCGGTTAGTGCTGACAAAGTGAAATCCTGACTGTCACTTAACTTGTCCATGTTTTCTTTAATTATGTTAGTTGCTCGATCTAGCTCGTTTAAATGCTTGTTAATTGTTTTATGTTGCCGTTGTATATGTTGTTCAGTCCGTTTTAGTACATTGTATTCGGCCTCAACGATAGATGTTTGGTTTTTAAGTAAGTTGGTAAGATGATGCTCATTTTGTGTTATAAGTTGGATATCTTTTTTATACTGTTCGGCGAAACTCTCGTCCAATACTCCGAACAGTGCGTTTGCAATGTTACCTATTCCATTGATAAGGCCGCGACGCTGTCTGTCGTGCGCGTCAAAATGCTGATTCAATAGGAGTCGGTTGTAATGTTGTAATTCAGAGTACTCGTGATGTAATTGGAGTAGTAGCATACCGCAGCGACTTGTTTCTGATAATGTGCTGCATGTTTTCTCTAAATAGTTCAGGAACTTTGTTGCTGTTGTCATGCCGTCCCAGTACGGAGTCATATTGTAGTATACAATGAGGGTCCATTTATCTCTTATAAGTTGCATGTTGTTGATAGAGTCAAAATATAATGAGATGTTGTTAGTAAGTGGTGATATAATTTCTGTTGTTTGCGATGTTGTTACCAATGACATGAAAATTATCAAAGAAATCGCCATTGATGTAAATAATGACTTGGGTTTATTTGATTTAATCTTTGCTTCTCCTACACTATTTTTATTACTGCCCTGGTCGTTTTTCATGTCTTCCTGTTTGTGAGATGAAATCGGTAGAATCGATAATTTGACAATAGGTCGTTTTAAGACACCATTTTTTGTTTTTAATGTTACAACTCG
The DNA here is from genome assembly GCA_949775005.1 of Orthosia gothica. Classification (NCBI taxonomy): domain Eukaryota; kingdom Metazoa; phylum Arthropoda; class Insecta; order Lepidoptera; family Noctuidae; genus Orthosia; species Orthosia gothica. Next base: position 11,113,501 of record OX459064.1, read on the forward strand.
AACGAGACCGTCCTGTCCAGGGTGGAGCTCTATTACTCTGCCCATTATCCATTTCCCTGGCGGGAGATTGTCGTCCTGTATAGTTACCAACTGCCCTATTTCAATATTGTTTTTAATGTTCATCCATTTAGGGCGCATTGACTGTTGTGCTAAATATTCTGTTTTCCACCTTTTCCAGATATCATTCGCAATTTTGGCAGATAGAGTCCACCTGGTGCGTGCATCTTGTTCTGTTTCGATGATTGATGTTCCTGGCCTCCCAGTTAGGAAATGAGCTGGAGTCAATGCTTCCAAATCATCTATGTTTTCGGATAACGCACACAGCGGTCTAGAGTTCAAACATGACTCCAATTTGGCTAAGACAGTTGTATATTCCTCAAAAGTTAGCTTCTGCTCACCTACTACTCTTTTGAGGTAATGTTTTAGGCTTCTAACAGCTCTCTCCCATAATCCACTTGCACTTGGCCATGATGGTGCATTAAAATGCCACTGTATTTGTAAGTCTGTTAATTCTGCTGATAAGTTGTTGTCGAACATGCTTTGTAGGTCAAGAAATTGTTCTTGTAAAACTCTGTTCGCCCCAACAAAGTTGGTTCCGTTGTCACTATATATGTGACAGGGAGCTCCTCTTCTGGCAACCATTCGCTGTAGTGCAGCTAAAAACGCAGAGCTACTTAAGTCGGACACTAGTTCCAGATGAACAGCTTTGGTCACCATACACACAAATAATGCTATGTAGCCTTTTGTTGTCTTTATCCCCCGACCTTTGTTGCTTTTTACTTCAGATCTCCCATTAACTGATGCTGCATTCTTGGTGAATGTTTTCTGCAAAGTACGCAGTTTCTAACTTCCTTCTTGACGGCTCTGTTACCTCCGATTATCCAATACTTCTGTCTAATGTTTGCTAGAGTTAAGCGTGGCCCACCATGGTAAGTTAGTAGATGAGCTTGATTGATGACAAGCGTTGTTAAACGGCTGTTGTTTGGCAGTATTGCTGGATGTTTCATCTCCATCCCAATGTCTGCTTTTCTTAGGCGACCACCTACCCGAAGGATACCCTCTCGATCGATAAATGCATCTAGTTTTAATAGATTGCTCTTTTTGTTTAATTTACCATGGTTTTTCAAGTGTTCTATCTCTTCTATAAATACTGTTCTTTGTACATGTTTAACTATCAATGATTTGGCATTTCGTATTTCTGATATTGTCAGATACGATGGCAATGAGCTGTGTTTCATTGATGTTGCGTTGTTATGTAATTGCATTGTTTTTGTAGCGCGTAATAACCATGCAAGTACTTTTACAATTTTAGTAAATGAGCTGTATTTATCCAATAGTTTCATAATGATGCTCTCTGTCTTTGTATGTTGATGCTGAGTTATCAAAGCATTTGTTTTGTGACTCTGACTATATTTCGTTTTAAGTTCTTGGTCTGTTGTAAAAAGGATTGGTTTTGATAACTCCAAATTTGCATCGAATGTTTTCAAAGTGTTAGGTCCTTGCCACCACAGACTATGATGTTTTAACTGAGATGGCAAAATTCCTCTGCTTGCTGCGTCCGCTGGATTCTCTTCGGACTTGACATATCGCCAGCAGTCTGGTTTTATTACTTCAGTAATGCTTTTTGTTCTGTTTGCTACGAACGGTTTCCAGCGTCCGGGATCGCCTTGCAACCAGCCCAAGACAACCATCGAGTCTGTCCATCCAAATATTCGCAGCTGATGACTTTGTTCATTAATTTTCCCAGTAAATGTGCTCCTGATAACTCCAATTTCGGTAAAGTCACACTTTTCGAAACCGGAACTAGTCGAGATTTTGCCACGACTAATACTACTGAAGATTTGTTATGTTTTTTGATACGCGCATAAATAACTGCAGCGTACGCTTTTGTTGACGCATCGCAGTAGCCGTGTAGTTCGATTGTGTCATGAGGTTGATACCCGATCCATCTTGGTATTTTATATTCATTGATGTTTACTATGTCTGTTTGTAACGTATTCCATTCGTTTTTAATGTTTTCTGGGACTTCTTCATCCCAGTCCAGGTTATTGATCCATAGTTTCTGGAATAGAATTTTTAATTTTGTTGTCACCGGTGATATCCACCCTAAGGGGTCAAATAGTTTAGATACCTCGGCCAAAAGCGTTCGCTTTGTCAATGTTATGTTGTGTTTAAAAGTAAACTGATCATCTGTTGCATTCCAGCGTAATCCTAATGTTTTTGATGGGTTTTCTGTTTTGAAGTTAAATATAATTTCTCCTTCGCTCTGATTGTTATCAATGTTTGCCAAGAGTTCCGAACTGTTTGCTGACCATTTTCGTAGTTGGAAACCGCCTGACTTTAATAAATTGTTAAGATCTGTTATAAGTTGTTTACCATCCTGTATTGAATGACTTCCATGAATCAGGTCATCTACGTAGAATGAATCTGTTAAGACCTTGGAAGCTTCCGGATATTTCTGCTCCTCATCCTTTGCTAACTGTCGCAAGGTCATCATTGCTAAGAAGGGAGCTGATTTTGTTCCATAAGTTACTGTTGCTAGTTGATATGTTTCAATTGTTTTGTGTGGCGAATCTCTCCACACTATCTGTTGATATCTACGATCTGCTTCGTTCACCATTATTTGTCGGTACATTTTTTCGATATCAGCTGTATATGCGTAACGATATTGTCGCCATTTGATGATTAGTTTTTGAAGGTCTTGTTGTAAATTGGGACCTTTAAACATTAGGTCGTTGACACTATTCCCGCTAGACGTCCTGGCCGACGCGTTGAACACGACCCGAAGTTTTGTTGTTGTTGACTCAGCTCGTTGTACAGCGTGGTGTGGCAGGTAGCAGGATATTGTTTGATTGTTGTTGTTGTTTTTTCTTTGGACCATGTGACCTAAAGCTTGGTATTCATGTATAAACTGTTTATATTGCTCTGCTAAGTTTGGCTGTTTTTGAAATTTCCGCTCCAAATTTTGGAACTGAGCTATGGCCATTTCTTTAGAAGACCCTAACTTTCCCTCGGTATTTGATTTAAAAGGTAGTCTGACTTCGTAACGCCCATCTGCAAGTCGTTTTGTTGTTGCTAGATAATAGTCAATACATTCCTGATCCTCTAACGACACTTGCGATTCTTCGCTGATATCTTCAATCTCCCAAAATCGTTGAATGTCTTGGGTGTTGCTCAGTACAACATTGCATCGATATGACGTCGTTTCTTCACCACCTCCGTATATGATCCATCCCAGTTGTGTTTGTTGGATTACCGGATGGGAAGGATTTTCTCCTCTGATTAATCCCGATAGTAATATTATGCCATGGACGTTGGCATTAAGTAATAAGTCCACCGGTCTGCTTGAGTTGAATTCGGGATCTGCTAGCTTTAAATTTTCTATATGACACCAATTTGGTCGATCAAATGTTTTGATTGGTAAGTTCCCAAGTAAGTTGTCCATTATTAGCACATCTGTACTAAATGAAAAGTTGTTATGGATTGATGAGCAGTGAACAGTTAGTTTACCTTTACATTTGTTATGCTGTTCTCCTATGCCCATTACGATTCCTTTGCATCGCAATTTTTGTAATCCTAACCTTTTCACTGCCTCTTCTCTGATTAGAGACACTTGTGAACCCGGATCTATCAAGGCTCTTAAGACTTGATGGGACCCATCAATGGCTTCAACCTTGATTAAGGTAGTGGCTAACATCACTTCATTAGTCGTTAATTTATTCCCAGTGACATGTGATGAAACAGACATGATTGGGTTTTCATTAATTTGCTGTTGGTTGATAATGGCCGCACTGTTAGTAGTTGGCGATCTTGATTTTGTGCAAGCATCATGCATAATTGAGTTGTGCGTTCCATTGCAATTGCGACACCGTTTGGTCGAAGTGCATTGTTTTCCATTATGATTGAATAAGCAATTAATGCATACTTTCAATTGCGAAACTGTTTTTAGCTTGTTTTCGCTGCTCGATTCTAAAAACCTTTTACAATTATATAGGCCATGCTGATGACCGCAAAGTGGACACTTATACGGCATCGACACGTGTAACGCTTTGGAGAATGATTTACTGCTGTTGCTATGCTGATTGTTGTAGCCTGTTTGATGATTTTTGTTACCCGAAGTTCTTGTTTCTTGATTGGCCTTTTGTGTATAACTTTCATGTTTTCTACGCGAAGATTCTAGACTTGTAAACTTGCTCTCTAGGAAGTCGAGAAACTCTTGTAGAACTGGTAGCTCACGTGCGTTTTTCAAGGAATCTATGTAATCCCCAAATGTTTCCTGATCCAATTTTTGTGACAATAAGTTCACAAGTAGTGGATCCCATGTGTTGATGTCGACACCTAGATTTTTTATACCGTGTATGCTTTCTAGTGTGACGTCATGCAATTTTTTGATTTGAGTCCACGATTGCTGTTGCATGTTAGGTAAACCGAGTAAAGTGTTGACAATAGAGTTAAAAATAAGCTTTTTGTTGTTGTAGCGATGGTTTAAAAGTTCCCAGCTTGTGTTGTAGTTTTCACTGCTTATTGGAAGATGTTGTATAATCTTCTCTGCCTCACCTCGCAACTTTCCTTTCAAAAATTGCATCTTCTGGGCGCTTGACATTGACCGATTGTTGTGTATGGTCTCATTAAACAAATCTTTAAAGGAGTACCATTGGTGATATTTGCCTGTGAATATAGGAATGTCCATTTGTGGAGTGCTATGTTCTCTGTAAGCCACGGACCACAGTTTCTTGTTGATTGCTCTTTTGAGATTGATGAACGTTTTTTCATTGTTGCTGTAGATGATGTCATACTCTTCATCTGCGCCATACAGTTCACCGTCAATTTCCCAGTGTAGCTCATCAACCTGCTTCCATTTTGACTGTAATGTTCTAAGGGCGTCCTCTAATTCCCACTTTTCATTGAGATCTTCCAGATCAATGTTGGTGATGGCCCTCTTAAAGGCTTTGATATTCGCCGTTTGCTTGCGAACCATGTCATCAAGTTTACTTGTCGAACCCTTTGACATCATCACTTGGCTGGTATCCGGACCCCTTTCTGTTTGCTCTTGTTGACGATCTTCCTGTCTGGATTGAGATCGTTTTTTTGGTGATGGAGGAATTTTTGGAGCTAATTCCTCACATTGTTTGATAATTAATGTTTTAATGCTAGTGTATAGCTGACTTGTTTGCTCGTGCTCCGAGTTCAGAAAGTATTTATGCTCACTGATCCCACTCGCACAGATACGTATGTGATTGTTCTGGTAATCTCCCCAGTAACTCTCAAGTAATTCCGAACGACGTCTGAAATAGTCATCCGTCTTTCTTTCGGCTCCATCCTTTTTTATGTTAATTTTCAATTTTTTGAGCGCTTCACTAATCTCCTGTTGCGATTCGTAAAGACGTTCCATTTTGTTGGTGGATATAATGCTTATGTTGTTAATTAAAAAGGAAAGATCTTACTTGTGTTCTCCGTCTCTTACGGCTGTTAGTTCGATGTTGATGTTGGCAGAAAAAGTTCTGCTGTTGATCCTGTTCCCTTGCTGCTGGCGACGCCCTGCTGCTGACGTCTTGCTAATGTTTGTTTGTTGTTATGCGGACTGCTGCCACAATGTTGATAGTTCAACGAACGAGTGTCCTCACTAATTTTTGGTCTGCTTTAACACTAGTCAACTCCTTCCGGACGGAGGACTATCAAAAACTCGCGAGGTCCCGCTCGATGGCTCGAAGGACCATGTAAAGGTTGTTTGTTGGGATGTTGAATGAGAGATAGTATTGTTCACTTAAAACTGTATATTGTTAGGAAAAGTTACAAAATGTTTGTTAATGGAGCGAGGGAGCACGCGCGACGGCACTTAATGCTAACCGATCACGTACTGACGTTAATTGTTATTTGGGTCGCTTGGCGTAAACGCGTATAATGCAGATTAAGCAATTAATATTAAAGTTATGATGTGCGGTTCGCCGTACATGCGTGAAATCGCCGGCGGACAGTACAAACGACGAGTAGCAGATAAATTTCACAATCAACCGCAATGTCAACTAAATTAAACTCACAAGGCACGGCCGCGCTATTCATAAATGCAACAGAACAGTTTTTAATGTCTCTTGTATTGTTTATAGGATTTTTCACAGTCAAAGTTCACTTAGTTCACGTCCATTCAAATCGAACTGGGCTGAACATATTTTGTCGATTGCTGACACCAAAACGGTCAAGTCCAGGCTCACGCGACCAATCGCGTCGCAGATAACTTCATCAAAACGCGACTGCTAACGCCATCTCTGAGCTCGATGGTTACAACTCTTGAACGAATCCAATAATAAGCGAGCGTTGCACAGTACTAAAGTTTTCTTGTTGGATATGTATTTATGGATGTAAATTAAATAAACACGTCTGATAAAAATATGAGTATCATATAAATTACTATTTCAATTTTTAAAGAAGCCTTAGCGCTTCTCCACTACTCGTTATTTAAAAAGAAATATCAATTAATAAAAATATATTAAATTTCTACATAATATAGATTCTAAAATGGTAGATTTAGTTTTTTTTTAAATGTTGTATATAAAAAATCACTAATCTCCTTCCAAAAAACATAAAAATGAGAAATAATTATTGATATTATGCATCTCCTCGTAAAGTGTTCATTAATTATTTTTTGTACTAACACTAATGGATAGACAATTTAATACCGAACATTTTTGTAGAATTATTTTTTTCAAAAGACCAAATGTCGATTTTATAAAGATTTTATTCTAAAATCTGGGCGTATTCACTACTGTAATTCATGCGCCACCAGTGCCGCTAGACCAATAGGAATGCTCATATCTCAAGCCGATTTTTACCTTTTTTTTTTTTTACCGTCTTAATATTTGCAGTGGGAGAAATGTGCAGTGCACGATATATTATATTATATTGCGTACACAAAAGAGCGATATGAGAAAAAAATAGGTTAATGTATTATTTCAGCCAGTTCTGTCTGTCCCAATGCAGAGCAAATGCCTCCCTTCTTCTCTCTTCTTCTCCTCCCTTCTTCCAAAAGCAAAGTAAGTTGATTTATTTATGGTTTATGATATACTAGTTTTTGCCAGTGGCTGCGCCCGCGTGTATCACAAAACTTGGGATAAGCTTAGGATCGTACTACTGAGAGAAAAAGTGTCCTTTGTTTGACCGTGATTGTTTCTTTCATCCAGATGCTATGAACTGTTGCAGCGTGATAGATTGACAAACATCCAAATACGCAGACTTTTAAAAATTATACTCGTTGTATTAGAATAATGTTTTCCCATTTAATTAGGCCGAATATGCACTCATGTGTGTTTTTTTTGCACCTAGAGCTAACCAAGTCACCTTTCACTAAGTTTTCGGCGTTAAATTTCTTCCTCTTCCGCATTATTCCTTGAAGTAATGTATTGCCTGGAATCTGTATCGCCTCAAGTATCGTGATTCAATGAATCAAATAACAAAGATAAACATAACAAATATAGTAGAAAATAACTAGCAAACCTGTTGAGAAACATAGGAACTCCAGGGATCTTGAGAACTTAAACTATTGAGAACTTACTAGCTTTGTACACATACCTTATTAGCAATATTGAAGTATGGTGTAAGAATTTAAGTTTGAATTTGAACTGAGCTTGTGGTAGCTAGTTTAAAATACAAGTCGCCTAGTACTTGGGTGTAGAAAGTTATCTTAATTTCTAGGATGCACTAATGCGTTCATTAAATTCTATACAGTGCTCTTGACTCATCTAGCTATACAGAGCATATCTAGATATGCTAATCTCTTACGTAGCTGTATATCGACACTGGAAAGCGATTTTTACCCGACTTCAAATAAAGGGGATGTTCTCAATTCCTCGGAATCATTTTTTTTTTTGTTTAAGTTCCTCGATTACTCAAAGACGCCTGGACCAAATGGTCAGGATCTGTCAATGGGATCCGGTAGAAATCGAGGGAACTCCTCAAATATTGTAGGCATACATATAGCGATTTTGGTATTTTCATCAACAATACAAGCACTTGCACACAGAAAGTATAATTTGGTGAAGTGGAACAGCTGAAGAAGACATAGACGGTCACTGGAACTCCACTCACTCCTCCTTGTATGTATGTCACGGGTATAAAATATCCCGAACAATTAACCGACTATGATGAAGCAAATACTTATAAATAATTGGTAGTTATGAAAATCGTCCCATCGAACTGATCTGATGATGAAGCACTAGAACGCCGAAATAAAACAATTTATCCTAACTATGTTTGGGGTTATTCTAATCGTCATGCGATGTGCTTTGTCAATAAATGATTTTCATGGTAATTTGAGGTACCTACCAAAACTAAAAAGAGCAAAAAGAAACTCTAAACTTTTTTAGCAAATCAGACTTCAAAATCTATACATATATTAGAATATATAATATTATAAAGAGGTAATCGCGGGCGAAGCCGCGGGTAGAAGCTAGTGCTGTATGAATCAACAATTTTACAAGGTTTAAAGGATTAGAGCAATGAACACTATACACGTTTTTAGACGACGCTTACGGCAGTATCTTATTGAAGCACAAAGGAAGCTAGATATGGTCGCACTAAATGTTTCAATTATATGATATATTTATCTACCCGCATGATTCGTAGTGTTATTCCTGCAATGCTACCTACTCATTTTAACACTATTTATGTACATATTCCCATATTCCTCACTATTTTTACAGAATACAAATTTATTTTATTTAGGTATACATACACACGTCACCATGCGGTATAAAACTGATTTACATCCGCCACCTCAAACATCAGGTCCAGTTGAAAACCAGCGTCAGGCACTAGTTGTCTGGCATTTCTGCTGAACTGGGCCTTTTTGGCGCAGCCGTGAGGCACACTGCTGCTGATTTCTTACGTCAGACTTTTTTTAGTTTTACTTTATTTGTATTTTTGTCTGTTGTATTAATATGTTGTGTGTCTTTCTGTGCCAAATAAATATATTTTCTTTCTTTCTTTCTTTTCTTCTTTATATAGCAAAAATGCTAAAAATGCTTTTTCGGCAGTCATGATACATGGACCTCGTTTGTATGCCCAAGATACAACAATATTGTTGAGTGAAATTGAAATACCAACTGCTGTAAATATCATAAAATGCATGTTAGACTTACTTTAGAATGCTTACATTAGTGGCATCTGATAAATTGCATAGAAACACGCATTCCAAATATGGCTCTCCGATTTAGCTAGTTTACGAGTTATGAATATTGGAAATAGATTTTTGGCTCTGGTGTAAAGTTCAACTTTTCGAGATACCTACTACAAGTTTGTTTTTTTGCTTCAATATCATCATCATCCCGACTTCGGCCACTGCTCAGCTTGGGCCCTAGTTTTCTTGTGCTTTTTTCACGTTCATGTGCCAACCTTATCCAGGTTTTGCCCACGAAAGCAACCATGTCGTCCGGCCATCGCGGCGCAGGATGACCAACACTTCATTTGCCAGTCCTTGGACGCCACTCAGTGTTGTGTGTGGTGTGTGTGCCCTATTTCACCTATCATCACCGTGCCGTGCCATTCTGTCCTGCCCAACTCCATTTGGACTCCCTAACTCGTTTATCGATATCAAAGACCTTCATACGTCTTCGGACCTCAACGTTTGGAACTCGATCTAGTATAGTATAGTCTTATGTAAAGCATGGAACGCTACTCAACATCTTGCGAGATTTAAGGTCGAAGAAAACTAAAGAACACCAACTGTATTCTACGATTAGCATTGTTCTTTCAAGATTTTAAAATCTTAAAAGAATTAATAAAACAATGACAGAGATGTTTAATAAATTACAACTCTAAATACGAAAGCTCTATTTCTTAGAAAACTGTCATACCTAAATTACATTTTAAATGTTGTTACAATTATACGAAATGACAAATGATTAAAAAAGCAATTAAGTTTGTTTTGTGTTTAAAATCTAAATAGAAACAGAATTGTGAAACAGAATAAACTGACATTAATTTTCTAATTAGACAAATTCATTTCACAAGAATTCGAGTCCTAATATTTCTTGAATCTAATTAATTTGGCTGGAACCACTTCGTACAAAATGTTAGTGTGACGCCTATGAAATGTACATAGCTTTAGGAGTTATGAAATCTTCGACAAAGGCCCATATTCCAAGGCCCAAATTGGTTAACATAATATTTAAACCATTGGTTGAGGTAACTACGGATCAAAAACTGGGCCTAAGCCATTTGAAAGAATTCACTCAACTCCGCGTTCCCTCAACTCTGCACTTTAACAACAAACTGCGATCGCCAATCCGCCTGGCAAGCGTGGCGATTGAACATTTTGGCCTGATCCTCGGCATCAATACAAAGTGTTATTCTGTAGACGTTAAAGATTGTTGTGGATTAACTACGTGTCATTTTGGTAGCGAATGTTAAACCTATCTATTAGACGCTTTGAAAATCGTTGATATGTTAGCTCGTGTATAAAATGAGCGGACTGTATAGGCGAAATGGTTTAGTGCCGTTATAATAACAAAGAACTGTCCCGGTCCAACAATTAATAGTTTAAAGACAGAGGTATTGACTGTCGCGGTAGAGTCCGAGGAAGCGAGTGACCACCGAGCCGCGCCGCGATGATGTATGAGCAGCGTAAGCGGCGCGCTCCGGCGCCCGAAGTGTTGGGTTGAATTCCCAGCAGGTAGGATGTTACTTTGTTTAAGCTGTTTGATTTCTTCCTTAGATCTGGTAAAGGATGTTTGAATATTTCGATCATATCGTACTAATAACATAGTTAGCGTAACCATATACCTCTAGCTACCTTTCTGGGAATACCTGTGTTATGTCATGTTCATTAAAAAATACATTAAATATTTTACCCAGAACCCGCCTAACCACGTTTTTAATGAGAAGGCCTTTTGATAAAAATGTTGTTTTAGCGGCACCTTCGTTAATTACCCTTCTATCGTTTCATTCTCTGTTTTAATATTCATAATTGTACCTACAGGAGTTAATAAGGGTGAAGAATAGTTTTATTGTTTTATAGAAACTTGTTTTATCTTTTAGACCAAACATAACCCGAACCCGAACCAGTTTTCATAGTATGCCTCCAAGAAGAGTTGTCACTATTCTCTATGTCCGTAAATGAACTGGCGTCCACTGCCTTACTCCATCATTCTGTCATTACCGCGTCTCGCGACTTCTGTTATGATACGAGTTCCTTATTTATTTGTTCTTTCTTCCCAGGTAGATAGAAACTACAAACGCCTAGTGCTATGATCCTTACTTCACTCACTTTCATACATATAGACATAAACGCACGCCGGTTATGAGTACTGCGCTTCTGGCCTTTCTGAAGAACATCACCTTCGTATGTTTTCTAGGTCTTTGTATGTTTTCTAGGGCTTCCCCTCGCGGCGTTTTCATTTACGCCTGCCTTATAAATATCTGTCGTTAGTCGCCTTTCATTTATCTTCTCAGCATGACCAAATCATCTTAGCGTACTCTTAAGTATTCCATAATTCTTTTTCTGATATCGAAGAATCTTTTATTGGTCTTTTTTATGAGCTCGTGGCTAAACAAGAACAGCCGGATGGATTGATCTTCGAGATTCATCAATGCCTGCCGAGGTCACAACGTAGATGGGTGACCATTACATACATACTCCTAAGTGAACAACAGATCTGGATCATTTATGGATTTTCTTTACTGATAGTCGGTCTAATCAGTCTTGCTAAGGGGTATACGCTACCCAGTTACTGGGTTCTGAAGGTCAGCTAGGCAGTCAATCCGTGTAAAATACTGGTATCTGTTAGACGGGAAACTGACCCCAATATAGTGGGAAAAAGGCTGGGCAGATTGATTATATTTTAAAATCTTTTATTTACTCAAAACCTGCATATTGGCTTAGTCAACAGTTTTATCATGCCTCACGGAGAATCAAAGCTATGTCAAAATTCACCCCTTCATTACTTCACAATTCAGGTTATACCTTTTTTAATTAACTTCGATGACGCCCATGGAATTCGATTACTTCCAGATTGGCTTTTTGCCATGAAAAACAAACTACGTTGTGAATTTTAAAATTTCAAGTTTGGCCACTGTAGTGAAAATAAATGTAAAAGCTTTTTTGTGCAAGCAGGATGATTTATAATAGTTTGAAACAAAAAAGATTGTGAATATATGTATTTATATATTTCAATCTTCGATGGTAATTTATTTAAATGGGCATAGTTTAATGAGTTTTTTTTATTTTTATTAAATGGCATTTTTAGGGTTCCTTAGGAGCCCTATTGCTGTCACTTACGTGTTTGTCTGTCTGTCCGTTGTCTGTCACACGGGTTTTACAGCCAAAGCTAGCTAGCTAGCTGGTTGGAGCAACAGTCTTTAAATTTTCACAGTATAAGCATTTACCACCACGACGACGACGATTGACGATTTGTATGGTTTCACCTAAAGCCATACAAATCGTCAATTTTTTTTAACTTCCCTTTGACCTATGAACTTGAAATTTGGTGATAATGTTTTTATTACGTATATTTTACCAACAAATACCAATATAATGATAAAACAGACTTTTTATTTGAAATTTCCTCATTGTTCCTATTTAAACTAACTTGATTTGAACCCTAAATGTTGCAAAGTCCAACACGCACTTGGCCGGATCATTATGCTTTTATGCCTATAGAATACCAATTATTATTTACTGATTGATAATTGTGTCCGTGGAGTTTCTTACCAACCTACGCTTGCGAATGTGCAACTAACTGAATTTTTGCTTGATAAACCAAAAGTGCCTCTAATGGTTTAAGGCGGTACCCCGAGCAAAACGCCGCGCAAGCCGTTTTTTGTGCTGTTTTTAGGAGCTATCTACTCGTTATTTAAAAAGAAATGTTAATTAATAAAAATACATTAAAATTCTACATAATATTGATTCTAAAATGGTAGATTTAGTTTTTTTTTTTTAATGTTGTATATATTTCACTAATCTCCTTCCAAAAAAACATAAAAATGAGAAATAATTATTGATATTATGCATCTCCTCGTAAAATGTTCATTAATTATTTTTTGTACTAACACTAATGGATAGACAATTTAATAACGAACATTTTTGTAGTTTTTTTTTTCAAAAGACCAAAATTCGATTTTATAAAGATTTTTTTCTAAAATCTGGGCGTATTCACTACTGTAATTCATGCGCCACCAGTGCCGCTAGACCAATAGGAATGCTCATATCTCATGCTGATTTTTTGGTCAGGGTACCGTCTTAATGGGGATTTGAACGCAAAGCTGAGCGCAGATGTCGCTGGCGGCGCAGTGGCTGCTGTCAAATTATTTTTGCTTAGTTTACATCACGTTTTTTGTTATCTTTTGTGTTTAAATCGGTCTACCATCGTTATTGTTAATATGTATTGTCCCTGGAAGCTTAGGGAATTGAAAGATGAATTAAAGAAATGAGGAGCAAGGATAACTGGAAAGACAACATACCTTATTGATAGGCAGACTTTTCATATTAATATATTTTTCATCGGTGATATGTTCTAGATTTGGCATTTTTTTTAGTTCTAACGAGTTATTTCTTACTTAACTCATGGTAGGAAAATTTACAAAAAATTAGAGAACATTACTTCAATGTGTTGGTATTTCTTTACGTTTTAGGTTAGGTTAGGCAATTGTGACTACTTTTGTTTGCTTGGTTTCTTTCATTACTTTTCATAGGCCCCAATATCTTTTCCAACTGTTTGCTGTCCTTCTTTTGATTTATTTGTTTATGTTATCTGTAGGTGATATATATATTCTTCAAAATAGCTAATTGTTGACTCGCCTCGCCTTTATGCTGCCTTTATTTCCATTAGTCATTATTATTTTTTGTCGGGATTTAATTTTAGTCCTTCTTTTTCACTCTCAGATGCTTAGTTGGTATAACAATATACTTAGCTCTCCTGGCGTTTTTGCGAATAACATAATATCATCGGCAAATATTAAGTGTATTAGTGTGCGGACGTCGATATTTAAACCCAGATTTTTCCATTCAAAGCTATTTATGGTTTGTGTTATTATCCTTCGCCACTTTTTTTCAGGTATTCAGGTATTTTAAGTCGAAAATATTGATTTTTGTTGGTATCTTCTGCATGTAATTCAGAAAACATCCAAGTTTTGACACCACTTAGTTCATGCTGTTCTGTTAGGCCCCATTTACAGAAAAGTCTATTAACACCTTAACTGCCAGATGCCTGACAAACAATACATTTTCTATTGTGTCTCGTTCTCTGGCAGTTAACCTGTTAATTCGGATCCTAGAGATAATTATATTTATTTTGTAAATTGGTTTGAAATAACACTATTGACGTCAATCTTTCTGTAATTTTAAAATAATGTAGATTGTGAACATCTGACCGTAATAAACTCAGAGGTCAAACTCTCTTTGAATGTCCATTTAATTAATGTAACGGTCAAAGACTGACGTAAGTGTTCAGATTCCTGACTGTCCTGTGTTTGTGGTCACAGCATCGTTTCTCTTTGTCACAAGGTTTGGTTTCGAGTGGCTTGTTTTGACTACCACAAATTGTGTTTTAATTTAACTATAGGTATTGGAAGTACCTAGACATTTAGCCAGTGGCGTGGATATTCGGTATATTATGCAGTAGTGTTTTGCAGTGGTTTAGTCTGCATGATATTGAAAAATTAACCAAAGGAAACAAACTACCGGGAACAAAAAATATACTCTGTTATTATGCAAGCTATGGTCTTCCCTTGTGCCAAGTATCATTGTAATCTGTAAAACTTAAAGCATGTGCTTGATTTATTATTTATCAAATCATGTAATCAACCACAAATCAGAATTTTACATTTGGTTATTTTTATTAAACGTATATTTGAAAAATGGTAGCAAGTTTAAAATAATAATTATAAATTCTGTATGCAGCCCAAAAACAAAAATGGTTTAAATATTATTTGAAACAATTGAAACGATCGTCTACAGAATGATTCAATTGTTATTGAGTGGTATGCTTGAAATCATTCGGCAAAAAACAAATGAATGCGTTTTTATTTCAGGTGTTCCTCTCGAAAACAATGAATGGTAAAACATGTTTTTGACCAACATGCCTTTCTTTTACCTATATATATGCTTAAATAAAAATAAATTGCCAAATGTATGTAAGCGAATCAGTTCAGGGGGGTGACCACAAGCTCTTAGAGTAAGGTTATTTTGATATCGAGTAAGGGACAGATGTATATGACGTGTATACATCTGTCACTTACTCGATCTCAAAATAACCTTACTCTAAGAGCTTGTGGTCACCCCCCAGGTATTCCGTTAATTATTTTTTTGTTGTGTTTGTAATCGGGTAGTTGATACAAAATATGTATTTAGTCCGTCAGTTATATAACTTAAAAATATTGGACACGCATTTTTCTTTTACCACGTAAACAAAAAAATACGACGATACAGTGCGTTGAAATATCTTGTGACGTCAAGGTGTGCTACACTTTTTACTGACAAAGTGACGTCACAAGCCCCCACTCCTGAACTTTGACGCGCTTTATCTTTGTGAATTTTTATTTATTTGATAAAGCAAAAATTAAGGGTCTAATATATTTAATAATCTCAATGGTGGACTACACAGAATTATTATTTTTCTACACAGGAAACATCCCTATTGTTACGTCAAGGTTTTTATGAAAGAAAATTGAAGAAAATTAAAAAAGAAAAATGCTTGTTCGAAGTTCACCGGGTCAGCCAGTTTCAAATAAATTAAATTAGAACTACTGCTTTACTTTTCTAAATTAATGTGATTAAACTAGAATAAAGACTCACGAAACTATTTATTTAAACAGCAATGTTCTACTCAAAATTAAGATTTAATAACAAAGTAGAACCTTTAATTTTCTGAGAAAATTAAAGATTCTCTATTTAGTATTTCAAAGCTTGTAAAATATCTTAGGATATTATTGTTACCACCAACCGACCCAACTATTATAATTTGAAAATGAATTTGAATTTTAAGTTATAGCTCTTGAATTACAGATCTTTGGGCTATATTTAAAAAAAAAATCTTGGTACTAGTATAGCACCCGCAAATTGGTTTTATTTAAACGTTTCTTATCTTGAGCGACTACGAATATTAACATCTGGGATTGAAACTAATAAGACTACGTGTAGCTCTTGCCCTAACTAGTCGTCTCGCACCTTTGCACTTATATGTGCGACCTACATTCGATATTATGATAATCATACAGCAGCAGCAAGCAGCTCTGCAAAATAAATTCTACATTTTTAGTTTCAGTGCTCACTGCACTGATGGATGATGCATTTTTGGATCGGACAACTTGCATTTTTATTTCTTGATTCCATCCCATTGGCACTCATTGACATTTAAGATTTCACTGATCATTACATTGCATTGACAATAATTAATGTTAAGATGTATTTGCATTTGGCACACTTGCCAAAGTATTGACTGTCCGTTCAGATTTTGAGCCTTGATTAATTCACAAACATCCAAACATACCTACATCCTACAAACTTTTTCATTTAATAATTGGTATATATAATTTTATAAGGGTATAGTATAATAGGATAGAAAGTGTGATGACACTGGGATCTGAGTAGTTCATAGCCTATTAAATATGTAGCTACAAAAACGAAAGTTTTTAAAAGTAATCCAGCATACGTATTAGAGTTCACCAAGTAATCCAAATCAAAAAGCATATGTATTAATTTAAAACGAACCATTTTATTAAATGATTTTACTCAAGAACCATAAGAAATACCTGAAACAAATTTATCCTATCTGTTTATTTGTCTGTTGGTATTAATTCAGTTCTCCTCAGCGTCAACAGTACACACAATATGTACAGATGTCTACTCGCACTCATTTTACGAAAAGAATTCAATATCGTGACATGATGTGCTGTGGTGCAAGCTAAAGGAAATAAGGGCTCAGTGATATTTTATTATAGATTGTTAAAATTTAGAACATTGACAAGTACTACTGTGGTCAATACCAAAATTTTAAGATCTTTGACAATCGATGTCGCTGAGAAAATATCACTCAGGCCCAAGGTCATGTTAGTATATAAGTATTTATTCTTGTACCTCTATCCATCCTATGTTGTTTATGGTCGGTGCAAAACGTTTTTGTATTCCATTCTTCCTTGTCAAGCGTCACGGTATCATTCATTGTCATATCTCACATCTTTTATCAAGTTTTCTTCTCCCTCTTCACCCGTAAAGATTTGTAGTAATCTCTCTTTGTTTTACCTAACTTATGATTTCATACTCAAGTTTTATTTCGGTAGATGTTAATCTTTCAATTGTATTCGAATGCCTAGAAATTACGGGTTGGCAATAGTCGATGGGCTTCTATAGTTACCTCAATTAGTCTAGTAGTCATCATCATCATCATCATATCAGCCGAAAGACGTCCACTGCTGGATATAGGCCTCCCCCAAGCGTTGCCACATTGACCGGATCCGTGCAGCCTGATGATCCGCCTGGTGGAAGGCCTTCCAACGCAACGTCTTTCGGTTCGTGATCCCCACTCCAGAAATTTTCCGCCACCATCGGCCATCTGTTCTGCGAGCAATGTGCCCTGCCCACTGCCACTTAAGTTTGGCAATTCTTCGGGCTATGTTGGTAACCCTGGTTCTCTTGCGGATCTTTAAATTTCTGATTCAATCACGCAAGGATACTCCGAGCATGGCCCTCTCCATTGCTCAGTCTAGTAGTAGTAAATATTAAATGTATTTGACTTGAATTATCTTGAAAGGATTAAATTAACCATCATCGCTAACTCCCATCCGTTACAACAGTTTACATTATCCGAGCCACAGAAGCGGAGCTCCATACGAAAATAATTTTATGTGCAATAAAAAGCGTTTTACTTGACGCGTAAAAAGCCCGGTTTCACTCCACACCGCCATGTTTGGCGTTGTACACACGAATTTTCATAGATATTGGGAGTTTATTTTGGCTTATATTGGATGCTGCAGTTACAATATCACTTTATTACTTTATATCAAATTGATCAGCTTATGCTGTCCCATACATTTATGTTTGCGTAACTCGACAACATTGAGTGAACAGCGGTTTTAGGTTTGGCGGTTTCAGTGTTTGTCCCTTGGTAAAAGTTTGTGCTCCATAATTATGAATACAGTACCCATTTTCACGTTCTGCGTTGTTTCTTTTATACCCTGAATATATGCGATACATAATTTCCTGAACAGTTAGCCAGAAAATTATCTATAAGTAATACACCCACATTTCGCTTGTTATGTTTCATCATCATCATCATCCTATAGCAGTCCACCGCTGGACATAGGCCTCTTCAATTGCACGTCATTTGGTTCGATTTTCGACTGCCACACAGCTGCTACTAGCCACTCTGCGAAGATCGTCGCTCCATCTAGCCTGAGGGCGTCTTATCTTTCGTTTATCAATTCGCGGTCTCCACTCAAGAACACGTTTACCCCAACAATCATCGACTTATATAGTTATGTTTAAGTCACTTGTAATATGAGGTGAGCCATCATCCCGCACAAATCCAGGCTTCAGGCTGCAACTTAGCAATCCAGATGGAAAACCAATAACACTTTGCCAAACCAATTAAAATTTATAATAAATTACCACCTGCCCTGAGAATGTTACCAATTAATTAGTTTAAATGTAAAATGTTTGCTTGGCTCTTAGATTTGTGTTTTTATTCCGTCAATGAATTTTTAAATCATACATTTTGATATTGTAATTAAAATCTAATTAGTATAATTAGTACTCTGACATTATTATGAATTCTTTAACATTGCATTTTTTATTTTGAATGAATGAGACAGGTCAACACCTGGGGGAGGTCTATGTCCAGCAGTGGACGATAATGGAAAGATGATGATAATGGGGCAGTATTAAAATGTAAGATAGTTGAATATAAACATCTCTATCTAAAACACGCTGAACAAACTCAATCCCATGCCACTGTCATTCCGTCTTCGAACGTAAGACACATGAATGAAAACGGGTTGAATGATAATGTGACGGTTGACAGGGGCGAATTGAGGCAAAAAAAGCAAACATTTGCTCCGACCCGAAATCACAAAGGAACAGAAGACAGACAGAAGAAGAAAAGGGTTCGAAAAAACCATATCCTTCTGTGCTTATAAATGGAAAGTATAAAACAATATATAAAAAAATGCATTATCACGAGAAACAAACGTGTGTACAAAAGTTTATATCAATCGAATACCGTGAAGTGGTTCAAATTTTACTTGCGAGCTTTGATTATATACACAGAGACATTGGGACATACTAAATAAAAGTTTGCTAAATTACACCATTTGCCAAGAAGTGTGATATATTTCGTGAAAGTTATTTTAGTTCAATTTTAGATTTGATGCCACCTGTGGGTATATCAGACGGCTTGAGCCATCCAGGGTAGTAGAGCAATAGTCAGCCAAAACCAAAATCATGTACCTACTTGTCCCCTTTATCCGACATTTGAAACTCGATGAACTTCGATCTATCAAAAGCATTTTATCCAATCATACGGATCACATATCAGCGAAAATATTCCGATAGATATGTCAATATTATATTACTTGCTATCTAAGCATTGCTTTGGGCTATTCTCGGTGTTGAAAAAACTAGTAAGTTTATATCTAGGACGCTACATAATATGCCCAGTATAATCTGATCTCTCATTATTTCAAAAACCAATGAAATACGAGGTCAGATTATATTGGACAGTACCCAAAATTTGATTGAGGAGTCATGTGTACGTTTGTACACCCTTACGATGACATGGGTGACAAAGTGAGAGTCAATAAGGAAAATGGCTTACTATAGAAAATAATGGTAAAGCAAACTCAGGGATATTTGATACTATCGCTTAGTTCAGTTGATTTTACGAGTAAGTATTAAATATTTGGTGAATTTCGCTATGGGGGAGACAAATATCGTGGGAGGCTTATTCTAAATAGTCTGAAATCGCTGGCATGTAGTTCACTAAAGGAAATAATGCTTGTTTTTGCTATGTATGGATAGAGGCATTTTACCCTTTTTTTATTAGCCTACACTCCCAAACCTGGCCAAGGCGTTTGCCTAGCGGTCCGCTGCTGGGCAAACGCCTTTCCTAAATCTTTCCAGGTATTCTTTTCCTGTGCGTCTGAGCGTTTCCTTCAGGGAGTTGTGTTCGATTCAGCGATCGATCTCCTTCTCTTACCTGTTTTCGAAACGAAAATAACTGACCCATGTAGAGTAGTACTCATCGACAAAATTTATTTCCTGCCCAACTGACTCGACCCTACGAGAAGATTACCCAAGATGCGTAATTCTCAATTACAATTACATATATAGAGTGAAGGCTAACATTCGAGTCTTGAACCTTGGTGAAAAGGATTTAAGCTCTGATATTCGACGGTCGTCTTCCGAGTTACTTATGGGGTTAAACTTTATTAACAGCTAGCTTCCTGGTTAACAGAAGTCCTACGGAAGGAAGAGACAAGATACCAGCTGAATTGTGGTTGAATAGCTACGCTTTCTTAAATATTAAATCTAATATCAATCTTTCCAAAGATTTCAAAAAGAGTAACACTTGGCCCGACCCGCCCCCCCCGTATATCAGGACCTCATGCTCAACAGTTTCTTGTGCTTGCAACAACTAGACCAACAAAACCGTTTGCAGATCATTAACAATCCTAAAATAATGACTTAAGTACAGCGAAGCAGCTCAGCGAAGGGTTTAACTTTGCTTGTGAACAAAATCACGAATAACAGCTGCTGTACAGGGTGACTTTGAATTCATTGAATCGTTCAGGGGGTTAAAGCACTCATAAATATTAATGCTTTTACCCCATGAACCGAGTTTTATAATGGGGTGAACCATGAAAAGGTATACCTATGGAATAACAGATTTTTATTATTAGCATTATTATCTATTAGTAGAAATTTGATAAATGTACTTCATTTTATTTTTATCGACTTCAAAAAAAGGAGGTATCAATTCGACACGTATGTATGTAATATTGTTGGTATTGCACAATATTCTCATAATTATAACGTTAAAGTTATTTTTAATACCCAATATCTTTTTTTTTCATAGCTTTATTTTTTTAATAACATTTTTATGTATTAACTTGTCTTACTTGATAAGTTCTACTTTAGATACTTCATCTTTATAGGAACTTTCACCACTACGAAATATTTCCGATGATTTAAAACTCAAAACAACACATCTATCGCTTATAGGTATTCTCCGAGGTATTCGGGATTTTTTTTTAAGTTCCTGTATGTAAATTACACATTTGCAGTGGAACCCAGCAACTTATATGCTGTAGTTGGTGTGTTCAAACCAAGGCAGGCGCTTTACTTTGTGTTAATTGTTTCATCACCACTGCTCTCAAAACGGTGAAGGAAAACATCGTGTGGAAACTGGCATGTCGTAGAAACAAAAATTCGAATACATGTGACTCCACCAACCAGCATTGGGTCCGCGTGGTGGATTACGGCCCATTCCCTCTCACAGAAAAGATGACTGTGTCCTAGCAGTGAGAAGTTTAAAAAGGCTGATGATGATGATGTAAATTATAACTGTTGTGCCAAAGATACGAAGAAGAACTAGAAGCGTGTAATAAGTGGCGAACTTATTGCTGTCATTCGGGCAATAATCCAAACTCAGGGACACTACTGAAGAAAATCTGAGAAAAGTCTTCCTTTTAATTTGTACTTGTTTACTATATATACTCATCATCTGCTTAGCCTTTTCCCAACTTCATTGGGGTCGGCTTCCAGTCTAACCGGATTCAGCTGAGTACCAGTGTTTTACATGGAGCGACTGCCCATCTGACCTCCACAACCCCTTGGTAGGTTACAACAGCGGTACCCCTTGGCTAGACTGGTGTCAGATCTCAGGCTCCTGACTACTCGTAACGACTGTCAAAGATTTTCAAATGACAGCCGGGACCAACGGCTTAACGTGCTTTCCGAGGCACGGAGGAAACTCAGTATGTTGAAATGGTCACCCATCCACGGACCGACCTTGTCAAGCGTTGCTTAACCTTGAAGATATGAAATAAATAAAAATGCCCTTTATTCCACTACTTATAATTTTCACACTTAAATAAGTATAAACACAGTTTAAAATATAGAAAATACTTTTAAAAGAAATTTTTCTTCTCAATCTCAATATGTGACTTCCTTCTTTACTTTATTTTATGAGCGTTTGCCATCGCTATTCGTAGCGGTCGCCTCAGCGGCGTAGGCCTCCCCTAAATCACTCCACACGATTCTATCGCGCACCTTCTGAATCCACTCTGGTCCACAACGTTGGGTAAATCTACCTCTCCATCTCTTTCTTTGTCTTCCTTGTTTCTTTTACCTTCTAGTGGAATCAATTTGGTAATCCTCTTTGTTCACCTAGTTCATTCCAGTCTACATCAGACGCCCTGCCCAGTTCCACTTCAGTAATCTTATTCTCTGCTTTATTATAATAATTATAAAGAGGTAAAGTTGTGTGTGAGTTTGTGAGATTGTAGGGGGTAATTTCTGGATCTACAGAACCGATTAAGATGAAATTTGGAATGGAGATAGTTTGAGACCCTGGGAAGGACATAAGATAGTTTGTATTCCCTTGGGATCAAAAAAACTTTTTACGCGGGCGAAGCCGCGGCCAGAAACTAGTAATATATAAACCTAATTTTAACGTTATTTTACTTTTATCGTGAACCCTGTTAGACATCGTTATTTTTCTTCAGTATCTTGCCGCCAACGAAAAGTAAAGTCTAATATAATTTGATACTTTCCTGTTGACGTTTATAAGCTTAGAAAATGGCGAAATTCAGGGGATTTTCGTTTATTCACTTTAATTTTTGTTTGCGATTTAATATTATTATCTTGTTAGGTTTAGGTTTCATATTTAATTTTGATATTTTAACTGGGTTCTTTATTAAACTTTGTCTTATTTTTGTGATGTAATAAAGTAGTTTCAACAACGAGAGCGTCAACTAACAAGCGCCTAATAACTGTAAACTTTATAATTTATTTATTTTTTATTTATGGTATAAAGCATATTCTATTCTATAAAAATATAAATGTAAATATTCAATTTTTATTGTTTAGTCTATCGAATATTCTATTGTAATTGTTTTTGTTGTAATTGTGTATTCTATTTCTATTTTATTGTACGTGTGTAAGATTAAAGACCAAATGCCTTAATGACCCTATCCTTGGTAATATTCTGCCAAGTAAAAATTTGGCCAAATGAAAATGTGCGTACTAAAATCATTGCAAATATTGCATTGGTACTCGTATAAAAAAGGTTGCTACAACTATGTTTGGGTAGTGAAACTTTGTCAAAATCTTTACGGCAAGACGACAGGATCCCTTACGCCCCACTAACTAAAAAGATACGGTCTTATCATATTTAAACTTTGTCTCTAAAATCAAATCGAATAGCGCTAAGCTGGTTAACTTGGTGTTTGTATTGAAAGAAAGAAAAAGTGTTTATTTGTCACAACACGACATACATACAATATAAGAACATACTTATGCTAAACCAACCCAACAAATCGGCATGAGATATGAGCGTTCCTATTGGTCTGGCGGCACTGGTGGCGCATGAATTACAGTAAAGAATACGCCCAGATTTTAGAAAAAAATCTTTATAAAATCGAATTTTGTTCTTTTGAAAAAAATAATTCTACAAAAAGGTTCGTTATTAAATTGTCTATCCATTAGTGTTAGTACAAAAAATAATCAATGAACACTTTACGAGGAGATGCATAATATCAATAATTATTTGTCATTTTTATGTTTTTTTGGAAATAGATTAGTGAAATATATACAACATTTAAAAAAAAAACTAAATCTACCATTTTAGAATCAATAATATGTAGAAATTTAATGTATTTTTATTAATTGATATTTCTTTTTAAATAACGAGTAGATAGCTCCTAAAAACAGCACAAAAAACGGCTTGCGCGGCGTTTTGCTCGGGGTACCGCCTTAACAGGTATATATAGAAGAAGTTGATATAGAGAGCTTATGAGGCCTTATACAAGTGACATTCTATCATCGAAAATTTGGCGATAGCGATTGGAAAATCAGAAATGTATGGAAATGTCCAACGTAATAGAAAAGTCATGTAATCAATCTTTTTCATTTTGGCATTACGACATTCGTCATAGCTAGCATCGAATGACACTTGTCCTGAACCTCTGGACGCATTTGATTAAGTCAATCAAGCTGCAATTTTCTGAATTGAGAATTTGAAGTCAAGAACCCATCAAACTCATGAAAACCTATCAAAATTCATCGTTTAAGTAGGTCCATTAAGGGTGCCCTAGTCGGTAATTTTACCATACAAACGTAGTATGGCGATTATTCTATTGTTTGACGGTGTACGTTCAGAATAAAGAATTATATCAATTTGTCTCATCATTATCTAGCTCTGTATAGTAACAAAAAAGTAATCACACTAATATTATAAAGGCGAAAGAAATCTGTGAGTGTGTATATTTGTTACTTCTTCACGCTCAAACGGCTGGACGGATGTGAATGAAATTTGGCACAGATATAGATTATAGTCTGAAATAGCACATAGAATACTTTCAATCTCGAGAATAAGTTCCCGCGGGATAAATTTCGGCTTTCACGGATCTGTGTGAAATTTGTAGTATCCGTCTCATTTATTTTCACATAGGATACTTTTTATCCCAAGAATAATTTCCTTTGGGATAATTTTCGGCTTCCGCGGATCTGTATGAAATTTGGTATGGAAATACCTAACAGGCCGGATTAACACAATATACTACTTTTAATTCCGAAAAAATAGTGTTCCCGTGGGATAATCTAGATCTGATCTCATTAAAACAATTAATATATTACAATTATTTGTTCTTATAGCGGCAACAGAAATACATCATCTGTGAAAATTTCAACTGTCTAGCTACCACGGTTCATGAGATACAGCCTGGTGACAGACGGACAGGCAGACAGACAGATGGACAGACAGACGGATCGCGGAGTCTTAGTAATAGGGTTCCGTTTTTACCCTTTGGGTACGGAACCCTAAAAACAGAATAAAATAAATATTTAAGTGGTGCTCCCATACAACAAACGTGATTTTTGTGCCGTTTTTGGCGATAATGGTACGGAACCCTTCGAACCCTTCGTGCGCGAGTCTGACTCGCACTTGGCCTTTTTTTTCAATAAAGACACATTTTATCCCCTGCATTGAAAGAATGAAAAAGTTATACAAACATTAGTTAGTACATTACAAGAATAAAAAAAAACAAAATATACTACCGACTTCCAAATAAAAAAATTACAAAGTGAAAAATAACTTTCTTTTTGGAAGTCGGTGTCGTTGTCTGGAGGAGCTCGTGGCTAAATAATAACAGCCGCACTGGTCGATCATAAAGGTTAAGCAACGCTTGACGAGGTCGGTCCGTGGATGGGTGACCATTTCAACATTCGAGTTTCCTCCGTGCTTCGGAAAGCACGCTAAGCCGTTGGTCCCGGCTGCCGTTTGAAGATCTTTGACAGTCGTTACGGGTAGTCAGAAGCCTTAGATCTGACACCAGTCTAGCCAAGAGGTATTTATTGTGTTACCCAGTTACTGGGTTGTGGAGGTCAGATAGGCAGTCGCTCCATATAAAACACTGGTACTTAGCTGAATCTGGTTAGACTGAAAGCCGACCCCAATGAAGTTGGGAAAAGGCTAGGTAGATTGGTGTCGTTGTCTGGTACCATTTTTTTGCGTTATAGACACCGACTTTCAAGAAGAACGTTATTTTTCACTTTGTAGTTTTTTTATTTGTAAGTCACGAGACAAAAATCAAATTAATAAGTCAGTTTGATCAGCTCTCCCGTTCACACTCCTCGATAAGTGTCAGCGTTTCGGGTACTTTTTATGGTACGAAAATAAGTTATCAGATGTTCAATAGGACAAGAAACACATCATCCTCTATTCATCAACATTTGTTTCCACACGATCAATGTACACCACTGTAACAAAACTTAAGTAAAGAGTGAACAGGTTATTTCTAGACAAGCGTGTTTTACCATCGACCATATCATCGCTTACCATCAGGTGAGATAGTAGTCAAGCGCGAGCCTATAAATTATTTAAAAAAACATATAATAATATAAAGGCGAAATTTTGTAAGTAACCTCTTTACGCAAAACCGGCCAGACCGATTAGCATACAATTTCAAATCAGCTAGCTTATACCCCAACAGGCTACAAGTCATTATCATTATCATCAGTGTTTTCCATCAGTGCGATAAAACTGTAAAAAATTACCTAACTTCAGTACTATCTCCGAAACATATTAAGAGACAGACTATGAAAACAATGTCACATTCATTGATCATGATCATTATCCCCATCATAATTTTTATATCGCCACCGAAAAGAAAGAGTAAAGTTCGTTGAAAAAAATATGGTTTAGGTTATGGTTGTTATCACAAATGTTCTTATGCCAGTCTCCTTTGCTATAATTTATGTAAATCAGCGGGTAACACCGCTGGGCGCAGCTAGTAAAATACATATATTTCAAAGTCATGAGCCTCGAAAGTTTCATATTTCAACACTAATTTTAACGCATGTTTGGGCGGAAATTTAAGAAGAAAGTAAATTGCATAACCGTCACCATACAAGGATAGATTAGAAGTTAAAAATGCAAATAATTTTATTTTGAACATATACATTCAATATATTTTTTTTGATGTCCATATTCCCAAAGGTCTGTTTATACAATTTCGCGCGCTTGTTTTCATTTATCATCATCGATTTCGCTACAAATTTCCGTATTCCGTTAATCGTCCGCGTGCTAGCTTCTTACTGCTCATGACAGCGTCTATCGCACCTGTTTGCGGATGATGCATTTTAAACCCGCCCACAAAATAGATCTTGCCGCCGACTAGAGTACCCTTAAAATGCTGTTCTCAATCCAAAACTGTGCGTAATTTATCGTGGTAACATCCTATTCATACTGAAAACTTTCCCTAACACATTTACCATATTCCTTTTTATTTGTCAAACTACCTACCTATGCTTAGAATCTGCGTACGGTTTTTTATTTTTTTGATGGGCTCGCGTTTGCCCTGATATATTTTTTGATGCAATGATGTAGTCGACGTTGAGGCACACTTATCAAGAAGTAACCTACTACTTGCATACATTAATAAAACAACCTTCAGGCAGTCATTAATTATCTAGTCTAGATAAAATTAAGGTCCCACTGACTAAGATGATACTCTCCTAACTTATTTAAACTTTGACTCTAAAACCACATTTCCAATCGAATAGCGCCAAAACTGGTTAACTCGGTGTTTGCTTTGCTAACATAACAGGTATACTTAGAGGGAGTTGCTATTAGGCAGCTTAGGGGCTATAAGTTATGAATAGAGCTTCAAGTTCTGGACGCGTTTGTACAGGTAATCCAATAGTATTATATAATATCGATAAGATCTGTTAGTACCTTCACTGCCCGGACTAATTAATAATCGTTTAATTGAAACTATGCTAGTGATATATTGTATGGCTAATTTTGTAATAAAGTTGAAAACACTGGTGGCTTTGCAAACTTACGGATGCTTCGATTTGCTGTCCAATTTCTAGTTTAGTTTTCCGATTTCGTTAAGTGCTTGGTACTTGTTGACAGGATTACGCTGTCCTTTCATACGTATTATTATTTTATTATTTACACATTGAAAAAGCCAATTACCATAAAAAGAAACCTTGTAGTTTTTTGCTGGTTCTTTTCCATAGGTAATGACCAATTGGAACCGTGAACCTAGCTTCCAACTTTTCATAAGTGCCCAACACGTACATGTTTGAGAAATTAAATATTTCAAAACATAATTTTGATTGAGAGATATCAAAATTAAGACAAATGGTACCTACATCTTAAGAAAATTTATTAATTTATATCTGTTCAGGGAAAAATAGATTTCAGTTATTGATGTATTAAGACACGAAGTAAGACACTTTATTTCTTAATATACATCAATCACAAATTCAAGATCATTTCAACAATATCAATTTTCAAAACAAAAGCATTATTTATTAAAAACACATTGCAGCTTCTTTTCATTTTATTAAGGCCAAGCTCCTCCAAAGTCTGCTAACAATATTACAAGTTTTAGAAAGGTGAAGCCTGAAAGTTACGATTTTATGCAACAAGGAACTAATTCAAGTACACAGAAAGTCCATTTTTCATCGTTAGTGTTATAATATGGACGGATCTTGACAAGTGTAGAAGGAAATGCATGAAATTTTAAAGTTTAATGCTTCAGACACTACCTTGGGTTTCAAGATTTTTATGGCACACAATACGGTAACGATACGTGATCATACATGGGGGTTTTCTTCTTCTTTTCGAGTCGGTGGAAAAATCTTAAATATTTTGGGCCTAGTAGACGGCCACGCCAATCACAGCGTCAGTGGCGTCAGCTTTAGTACCGTTGTATGGGCACTTATGGCACTCCAGTATATGTGTCATATTCTGCACATGGTCACCGCGCACTCAAATTATTGACATGTCACTTGGTGTTCATTTATCAATCAATCTGCTTAGCCTTTTCCCAACTACATTGGGGTCGGCTTCCAGTCTTACCGGATTCAGCTAAGTACCAGTGTTTTTACATGAAGCGACTGCCTATCTGACCTCCACAACCCAGTAACTGGGTAACATGGTACCCCTTGGCAAGACTGGTATCAGATCTCAAACTTCTGACTTCCCGTAACGACTGTCAAAGATCTTCAAATGACAGCCGGCACCAACGGCTTAACGTGCTTTCCGAGGCACGGAGGAAACTCGGTGTTCATTTATAAAAAGCTTAATTTTTACTTCATTCCTACAGTCCTACTACACTATGGCTTAAATTTTCATCCTAAATCAAAATAAGCGCTAATAAGATGATGATGAAGATGCGCTATGATGAATATATTACGAAATCCCGGTATAAAAAATTAACAAACAAAAACAGACCCCAAACGAGGCATATCTACTATAATATGATGACTTAATGAATGTCATTATTTTCGTTAATGCATGGCAAAAAAAACACAAAGACGGTCCATCTGAAACGGGTAAATAAACATTCAAAAGCTTCCATAGTTATTTGCATCAAATACCCATTACATAGAATCTAGGATTAATTACTAGCCTATGTAACATATTAATATATCGTCATCGTATTATGCGATACAAAGGCGTGAATACGTCCATTGAGCAAGAGCATAATACATTACAAGTTTCCTATACAAACTAAGTCATGTCTAAGGTCTAGGGAGGCAATGATACGAGTAAATATTCGATACTAGTCTTCCGATACCTAGTACTTTTTGTATCGATATTATGAAACCAAGTAGTGTAACGTAGATTTGGGTTTGGTGTAAATAAAGCACAAGTTCACAGTTGACAATTAGTTTTTATGGTTAATGGAAGACGTGCACCTCGGTTACGAAAATTGGTAATCTAACATTTTTCTGACAAAGATTCTCCTCGAACAAAACAGGTGTTACAGTAGGTATCGGTGATAAATTATACTCGTCAGTTTGCCAATGTCATGATTTTACTTTAATAATAATATATATACGCCTGCATCTGTCCTAATGCAGAGTAAAGGTGCTTTTCGTAAAGAGATGACACGAGCATTGCTCACCGCGATTGCTAAAGGCCTGCCTTTTCCTATTCCTAGATTTGTGTAGTTGGCAGGGCTGTTTGTTTATGCCCGTCTGTCACCATATCATTTTTCGTTAAGTCAAGAAAAGAGTATGGGGTAAGAGTATGGACAGATACTTTTAATCTGTACCGACTAAGTATCGATTAACCTCTACCGATACTGTATCGAGTAGAAGTATCAATACTGTTGCAATTATAGCATTGATACTGTTTCGAGTATGGTATCGATACAATTATAGTATTGTTTCATCCCTAATAAGTCCAAAGCATAGTACTCTAGCTACTTAATTCCTGTCTTCATTAAGTCTTAGGTATTACGCATTGCACTTAGACTTAACACTTTGTGCTTCAAACAGAATTCAAGATGGACGCGTATTAAGTATTTATAATTTTATTAAGTTCTATGCTGATGCACTTGTCACTTGAATTAGTAAACTGTGTAAAAGGTTTCAAGAAACTAGAACAATCTTAAATGTGCAAAATTATTCCGATTTTAAATCAATATGCCCAGCTTTAGCCTTTTCATCATCATCTTCACCCACAGCCCGATTTTGCCCACTGCTAAGCCTAGGCCTCTCTTTTCTTGTGCCACTCCCCACGTTCTTGTGCCAGCTACATTCAGGATTTACCTGCAATGGCAACAATGTCGTCTGCCTGTCTCACTGCTGGACAACGATACTTCTTCTTCCACATATCGTCACCACGCCATGCCAGCGTAGCCTTTTGGCCTCTACCTAAATCATATCTAGCTATTTGTGCTATTTGCATGACATGACATCAAAAATTTGTATGTCGTTTTAGTGGCAAATAAACACTTTTTTTTTCTTTCGTTCTACATGTGTATGGGATTTCTAGACTATGGCAATGGATTGCTAGAAGGCTATGCTCAGAGTATCCTTGCTTGACCGCATACGATTTGAGGATATCCGCAGGAGAAGCAAAGTTGCCGACATGCCCGAAGAATTGCGAATCTTAAGTGGCAGCGGGCTGAAAAGTACTGGAATGGCAACCGCGATCCGGAAGACGATGCGTTGGAAGGCCTACCACAAGGTGGACTGGTGACCTTGTTGAGGTTGCGAGAATCCGCTGGATGCGAGACGCACGGAATCGCTCAATGTGGCGACGCTTGGGCGGGCTATGTCGATCAGTGGACGATAGACGTCCACTGATCGACATAGTCCGCCCAGGCGATCTGATTCGGACCTCGGCTGATATGATTATGATCCCATCGATTTCTAGTTGTTTGTTTTGTGTTTAGGGATATTTAGATTCTGTTTGAATTATTAATCTATTCCGGGCTTGTCGTGGTTTATCTATAAATATTTGTATACACACATAATATACAGGGTGAGTTTTTTAAGTGGGCGTGGATGGCCAAATCCGAAACTATTAGGAATAGCAGAAAAAAATCAAAGGAGTCACGAAGCCAATTTTGATGCAAACTGAAAATGCGTCATTGGATTTTTTTTAAATAAAGAAAGAAAGAAAGAAAGAAAATATATTTATTTAGCACAGAAAGACACACAACATAGTATTACATCAGATAAAAAAAAAACAAATAAAGTAAAACTGAAAAGTCTAACTTAAGAAATGAGCAGGATAGTGTGCACGGCTGCGCCAAAAAGGCCCAGTTCAGCAAAAATGCCAGATAACTAGTGCCTGACGCTGGTTTTCAACTGGACCTGATGTTTGAGGTGGCGGATGTAAATCAGTTTTATACTGCATGGTGACGTGTGTATGTATACCTAAATAAAATAAATTTGTATCCTGTAAAAATAGTGAGGAATATGGGAATATTACATAAATAGTGTGAAAATGTGTAGGTAGCATTGCAGGAATAAAACCACTAATTATGCGGGTAGATATATATGTCTATATAATTGAAACATTTAATGCGACCACTTCTAGCTTCCATGAGATCCATTTAATTTGTGCTTCAATGAGATTCTGCCGTAAGCGTCGTCTAAAAACGTGTATAGTGTTTATTGCTCTAATCGGTGGTGGCAAGTTATTCCATATTTTGGAAGCCGCATAACGAAAGCTGCCTCTAAAAGCAGCTGTACCCTGAGACTGAGTCGAGAGTTGTTGTGAGCATTGTCTTCTACCGCATTCCCGTCTACTCGCTACCCAACTTAGCTTGTCATAAAGGTAATCCGGCTTTTGATATTTTACCACACCGAACAGAAGGCAAGCCAGGTGTAGTTTGCGTCTGGACTTCATCTTCAGTATAAAGTCAAATCAATTTTCTTGGCCAGGAATTGAACTCGTTGAGTTTAAAAAAAAACTCAATTATGCTGTATTATTACACCATTCGATAGTGTCGCCAATAAGGATCAAACTCTGGTAAAAATAGCATATGACAAACAAAGAAAAGGCTCATATTTATCTAAATATTTTATTTTGTATGAAATCTTCGAAGACTCGTTTCATGCAATTGATGACATGGAAAAGTCTTTGAAGAATATTCCAAACGGCATCAAAATTATTGTAATGCTGAACGTAGTATAATACTTGAGTTGTCGAATTCAGCTATTTATTGAAAATAATGGCCATCATTTTATCACTTAAGGTTTAATTGGGAGTTTCTTAACGTATAAAAAAATAAGAAAAACTGATACACATCCGTACACTTCAACGTAAGGTTCAGTTGAAAACCAGCGTCAGGCAACTCCCAGTTGTCTGGCATTTTGCTGAACTGGCGCAGCCGCTGGGCACACTATGTAGGTATTTTTTTTTATTTTTTTATTACGTTTCCTTTTATTTGTACATGATGTTTAACTGTGTGTGCCAAATAAACTGGTTTTCTTTCTTTCTTCTTTCAAGAATTGAGTTAAAAAAATGCATTTTCCACACTATCGAATGGTTTAATAATACAGCAAACGTTTTTTTTTCAAAATCATCGGCTTCGATTCTGGCTAGGAATGTTGATTTTTCAAAAATCCTATGTGTGATGTTGTGTGATAGTTTTTATCAAAATCGGCCTCGTGACTCTTTGAGTGTTTTCCGCTATTTCTCATAGTTACGGATTTGGCCATCCACGCCAACTTAAAAATCTTATCATGTATAGTTACGTAGTTATTTATGTACACATAATATTAGTTGTAGGACATTATATTAGTTTTGGGTATAATTGGTTGGTGACTTATGTGTCACATCACATCACATCATCAGCCTATTATAATAATGTTCCCACTGCTGGGACACAGGCCTCCTCTCTGTGAGAGGGAATGGGCTTATGTGTATGTAAACATAACTGCAATATAAACATAATAAAGAAATAGGATAGATTCCTGGAAAAGGTTTTATTAAAAATATTGGGTTATTACTTCTTTTCACAAGTAAACAAAAAATCACGACGATACTGTGCGTTGAAATTTCGTGTAACGTTACATTCTGGTACCTGCACTTATTACTTAAAGTGACGTTATAAACCCCTACTCCTAAACTTGGATGCGCTTTTTTGTCCAATATTTTTTGATAATTAACTAATGACATTTTTTTTATATGCTTAGTGACGGATCAAACAGTATTATTTATTTATCCAATCCATGCAATATCCCTATTTTCAGTATCAGAAAATAAGTTGTGAAAATTTGTCGGAGTTATAAAAAGGACTGATATTTTGCTTCCACCCAATAACCATAAAGTAATCCGTGGAAGATTACTTTTACTGCTGAATTACATAAAAAATTGCATATATAGTACAAAATTAAATGGTCCTTGCTAAAGGCAATTACTTCTAATGTGTATTTACGATACAAACGGCCTACATAAGGACGGTCGTGTGGGGATCTGTTTAAGTGGGTCTAAATCAGCTCGGCCCCAATCGGGGACGCTCGGGTATCATCGTGGATTGACAGCATGTTTTTAGAAAATCCTCTTTTGATGGTTGTCAACGGGTTAAGGGATTTGTAGCAAAGCGTTGTAAAGAGGGATTTTGTTCTCTTTTAGTAAAACGATACATGTTGGATGAGAAGGAACCTTATACATGAAATAAAGTATACACTGGGTGTTTTTTTAACGATCACAATATTTATATCCCGTTTTTTTTACGGATTACTTCCATCTGTTTTCAACATGATGTTTTCCTTTAACGGTAAAGGCAAAAACATCGTGAGTCAGCCTGATCTTATAGTTTATAAGTTTAAAATTACCAACCCGTATTAAACAAGCGTGGTGAATAATGCCCGTGCCTTCTCTCTATGAGAAGTTTTCTTTTGCCCTGTATTGGGACAGTAACAGTCTGGTATTATTATTACTATAATTTCATACTCCCAACTAAAGTCGAAGGCTAAAGATAGTATAAAAAATATTGACTGTAAACGGTCTCCTTAATATTTTTTTCTGCTTTCGGCACAACTTTACGAGAAGAGCATTACATAGCTGCTAAAGATTTACCGATCAGCAAAGTTAGCAGACAATACACCAAAACAATGATGTTTTGTAAACAAACAAAACAATGAAGTTAAAATAAGCAGTAATAATGAGTCTACCACGTGCCTGCCGTATCAAAACAATTTTGCGAAATAGGCACAAAATTAGTAACAACTAGTTCGAAACAAGTTTCTGTAGAAAGTCTTACTGAGATCACAGTACATAAATTATTAACTTCAAAACATAAATAGAAGTCTATAATATTTAATACTAGGTGTTTTCCTCAAACATTATTACAAATTCTAAATTCCCAATTATATCGAAAAGTTAATGTAGCTGCTTTGTTGCTGTGAATTGTGAATGTCCAGCTGACAATCGCATCACGTGTCTTGCGTGTAATTGATGACGCGTCGATAAATTATTTCCAGGAACCAGGATATGGTGATTGATCTAACCTCGGATCGAATTTATCGATGAACCATCGCATTTTAAAGAATTTAAAACTCTATCCTACGTTTCTACTTTCCAAGCTCTTGAAAATAGAACAAAATGAAACATCTACAAATAGCATGAACACTATATATAAATTCAGACTGTATTCCGGTCTGAATCACGCTAGGCAATACACAAATCACTAAAATGCGGAAGATATATGTGTCGACTTTACATAGGAAATCCAGTCATCTTTTGTAGAATCTTGGGAGTTGTGCGGAATAAGGCTGTCTTTACATTGAAGCTGAAAACTGAAAGTAACGATTGGAGATGAGAGGAAGAGCACTGCAACCGAAGCAAAGAGCCTCTTAGCCAGACGATGCCCGTTTTACTCGCATATCCATATTTATAATAGAATCAGTAAAAGCTGCGACATTAAAGACATGAACAACTTTTCATGCAAGAAAACTCTAATAAAATGGTTTGCCAAACTAACATATGAAGAGACGGAAGAAATGTTAAAACAATTAAACTAAAAACATAAAATAACTGAAAATAATATACACATCTGCACGCACGCACTCACACACTCACACACACTCATGCACACACACGCACACACTCATACACACACACTCTCAACATTATTAAACTTTAGAGTACTTATTATTTCTTTTTGTAATATCATTTTATTTCTTGTAGGTAATCCAGAGTTACCTACAAGATATTACCTGCCTTGTTACCACATCGACAAATTGTGTTTTAACTTTAAGATATCGCAACTCCGGGCCCCAAGATACAGGCACAGCCTAGTTTGGGTACCTTTGTTTTTTCTTTACTTTATTAAAATATAACGCTAAGTTAGATTAAGAAAATGATTGTAACAATGGCTTAATAAATTTATTCTTATTCTTACTGTACCGGATCTTCTCAAGCGTCTCTTGATCGAAACGCACAACGCTGCGGTATGCGGTGCCGGACAAAAAATCGTTTGAGAAACGTCTAGATCGGTCTTATGTTCCGTCACAGTAAGCGTCAGTGGTGAGGAATAATATGCTTTCCGACTAAGGACTAAGGCTTGAGTTTGGCGTGGTTTGGTGTGGGCCTAAAAAATAAAGTTTCAGTCACCTCAAGAAAGATAAGTGAACCTAAACTAAGTGACTTTCTTTCAGCGATAACGGTTGCCGAAAGAAAGAAATATATAGGTTTGATATGTGCTAACAAAATGTCAAGAAATCTCAAACATCTTGCACTAATATTACGTGTTAAAAATAAATGAAACTAATTTCCGCAAAAGACAAAAGAGGAGACGAATAAATTTCGTGGATATAAAAATATCAGCTTGTAATTTTTAAACTGTATACCGCCTCACTCCTGTTGTAATGGACACGCAGCCTTAAGTCGTCGTGTTAAGTATTTTTTAGGGTTCCGTACCCGAATTCACAACGGAGCCCAATTTATTGCTGTCACTCACGATTCCGTCTGTCTGTCTGGTTTTACAGCTAAACAGTTGGAGCTACAGTCTTCAAATTTTCTCGGTCTAAGTATCTTGTTGACCCAAAGCCATACAAATTGTCAAAAACATATATTTTTTTGTACTCACTGCTCTGTTACAGGTAAAAAGGCCGAAAAACACATACGACACAGATATTTTTAACTTCCCATTAACATATTAACTTGAAATTTGGTGATAAAGTATATTTTACTTAAAATACCATTATATTGTTTTTTTTTTAGTTTCCTAATTTTTTATTTTAAAACCAACTAGATTTAGTGATTTGGTACGGAATCCTAAATGAGCGAAGTCCGACACGTTTTTAAATAAAGTGCTTACGAATATTTTGTTAATTTAATATTACTTACTTTCTGCTTAAGAACAAGAAACAAATGTAACTCTGTACTATGAATTTTAAGATATTCTTTGGTTTGCCCTGTTAAATAACTACTAACACGACTGGCTTCGTAGAATACTTGGTAGGAAGTTGGTTAGATTTAAAGTTAATTTATTAGCCGACTGTCCCAGTAGGATTAATTAAGTTGCGGTAGCCAAGACAGTTGAATCGTTTCTCAGATACTCATCGACTGTTAATTCGGAAGTTGCTGTAGTGGTTGGGAATAGTATGGCTTCAGTAGGAGAGTAATAAACTCCTAACTTTCTGTATACCAGAACAAGTACAAATGACAGGTCTGACCTACATTTCCGTCTCTGACCCGTCCCAATAATGGGATAACAGCAGCTTCTACTCAGATGACCATTACGTAATCAGGGCTAGGAAACATTGGAAGGAAAAGGGAAAACTGCCGTATAAGTAAATACATTCAAGTCAACAGGGGGCCGTGACTGATGAGTGCTTTGATCGATCTTGCGGCATTGCGGAGTAATGAATGGAGTGCTTAAGTCTATGAATGGTGCTTCGCGGTCGTAACAAATGAAGTGCTAGAGACAATGACTGGCGCCGAATGGCCGATTTTTCTATCGTCAGACAACTTTTACCAGAAGTAAAAATAGTTCTTTGGTAGCTTTTGTTTAAAAAATATGTCGAATCACCACAATTATTCTTTAGATATAAGTAACTTAACCATTAAAAACTCAGCCCTTAGTAATTTTAATCGTCCCGCGTAATCTGGCGATATCTTAATTCTGCACGTGAAATGAGTCTTGCACCGTATCGTGTTTTGTGATTGCGATCACAATGAGTAAGTGTTGAGGTAGGAATCCTTAGCTGTGTCTGGAGTGAAAGACGGTTGAAATGCGAATGAATCTTTATTGCGATACTTACCCTATTATATACAAAAATACATAAAAGATTATTAGCTTCTACCTACATTCATAACACAAATAAATAAGTCAAGGATTATGTCGGTAAGACGAAAACATTTGCGTTATGTGCTCGTCATATAAAAGCTTCCGACACGCCTGAGCTGGTAGTATTCCACTGGCCGCCGGCGCACGCGCATGATATATTTATGTAGGTATGTGTTGCAGCTACAGTAAGATTAGATCAAGAACATAGGCGATAATGAGCACCAATATTTGACAAGGATTAGATACTAAACAAAAAAAAACAACCAATTTCACAATGGCAAGCCAAAATCCACATAAAAACTAACATATTTTAATATAATAGAAACTTAGATTATAAGTGAGTATTGAAAGTGAGCACTCCATATTCTTGACTAATCTGTGGTAAACATAGTTTCCCGTGGGATATTTAAGCTGTGTTGACAAAGGATTCTTTGATCGTAACTAATATTGCGAGTTGGTTTGATAATGGATAGTCTTGCACAAGGACGCATTCAATGAATATATAATTTGTTGTGATTTTGTTTTGTCTCCGTATTTTCTTGTCTCTAACTGCCTCGTATGTCTTGCGGTCGCAAGTGTAACTGCTGAGCGTAAGTCCCGGTTTCGGCTCCCAGGTGGCGCAGTAATATTTCGTTTATTTAGCGTTTTTCCAGAAAGTATTTCTTAGTGGAAGCCCGGAGTTTTGAAGTTGGCGGTGTGAAACCTCCGTGCCTTGGAGAGCACGTTTAGCCATCGATCTTACGCCTGATCTCTCTCGGGTCGTTTCGGGTTGCTGTCCTATCAGACTATGAGATTAAGGGAATAGAAAGTGTACCTGCGTTTGCGCACACAATTGCTTTGGCTAGTGAGCACATGAGATTGGCCGCCGTGGCCGAAATTCGGTCTTGAGGACTATTATTATTTTCTTTGTTTTTGGTGGCTTATTCACTGCACTGCCTTGGACCATTTATGGAAATATATAGAATTATGAATAAAATATCTCCAGTTTTTCACTAAGGGGCAAAGTGCTTTCACAAAATGTTACATTTTCCTGTTTACTTCATAAAAGCAAGCGTGACATAAAGCCACAATGTAAAGTTGGGAGGGAATTTTTAAAATATTATTCTGAGTTACTAACATTTTCTGAACATTTTTTATCTCTCAATAGATTTAGGTTTAGTTTTAAATAGGAATTTAACATGCAAAAATATACAACTATCTATGGATTTTCCTGTCCCGTGAATTTTGGCGGGATTAAAACTAATCTATGACACTTGGGGGTTGTGTAGCTCAGATCAGTACGCACTTACAGAGTTACAGAGATTATGATTAAAATCAACAAAAAAAAAGTTAAAACATAAGAATGCTTAATTAAAAGATGTTTTACGTTTTCACTAAACGACTGCCCAGAAAGGAGGAGGTACTCAATTCAGATGTTTATATTTTTGAGAATAAAGTGTCAGAATTAAAAAAAGTATTTATTAAGTCTAATACATAATCCTTCGCCCACTATGTCGAATTACTGTGTAATGTTATTGCTACAGTTTAAAAAAACACCTACATGGCATAGGCTTCAGCGGTTCAGCCTTACTTATTAAAATCGTAGACACAAAAAATACGATCGATAAAAAAGCTTGTTAGAAGTTTTCCTTGATCTCATTTTGTCCTTTTTAGACGCGAATAATTGAAATAGACACGATACTAGGAAAATGAAACGCTATATTGATTTGCTCCTTATAAACGTCTTTTTCAATTTAAAACGTCTGCCATTTCCATCGTCGATTTTTTCCTTCTGGAACACAATGTTGAATTTGCAAAATGTTGAATTCGCGAAATTTTGATTTCGCAAAATGTGAGATCTCAAAATGTTGATTCTATTTGAAATAATGATATTGGAATTACTTGACATTTTGTTTGAGTGAGCTAAACTCAATATAAGAAAGAATTAAAAATTTACTGAGTGCATAAGTGCTGAGTGTAGTGATAAACGAAAATTGATTTTATGGAATACTAGCTTCTTCCAACGGCATTGCCCGCGTGAATGTTGGAAATTATTCCAAGGGAATGTTTTCCCTGGAAAAATAAGTATTCTACGTTCTTACCCAAGGTCCAATATATTTCAACACCAAAAAAGAAATATTGAACCGTGGGGAAAGACAGATATTAATCAAAATTGATTCAGTTGTTTAGGCGTGAAAAAGTAATAAAGTGACGTCAGAGTTTTCAGTTTTGAATTTATTATATTAATATGAATAGTTTTATCCCGCGCCTTTGCTCCCGTCGTCTAACAGGGATCGTGCAATTAACAGTAGCGTATAAAAAATACCAACATCTTTGTTAAAATAAGCCAACAGTTGTTATGTTTGACAGATGACATATCAATGTCATCTGTCAAATATGACAACAGTCGTCTGTCAGAACTAGTCAGAAGTGAGAAATGTAAAATCGGCACGCACATTGTAATTGGCCCCTTTTTCTGCATTAAACCGGCTATGAAGCAACACGCAGTGTTATATTTATCAAACACAGCAATATCAATACAGCAGTTTTTAAGAAATATAATATTAAGAACATACGCTTCAGAAATAAGCGTATTAAAGTATAAATATTCGTATTCATTCCCTTGACAACGATATTGATCCTATTTCGAACTGTTGAAATTATTTTATAAGTAATTCAGTACTTTAAGGACAACGACCTACACATCTCTGTTTTTATAGAGTAAAATGATGTTGAAATTACAAACACGTGCGGCATTTCATTCTTCGGTTTTTTTATGGGACAAGTCCACCACAATATTCCCAACTACTGCAAATATTAAAAGCGGGCATCAATAGTGGTGAACACTACAAAAGCGTTTGAGTCCGCGAAGCTCGAGGGGTCCCGATGAAATAATTGTCTTGGATGCCACAACGACATTAATCAGATTATTAACCATCTGGATATTACCTACTCAACATTTCAACAGAAAGAAGTCAACTGCTGGCAATTGGCCTGCCCCAAGCGTCGTCTCATCGACCGGTCCTGTGAATCTCGCTTTCAGTGTACTCTAGTAGCCTTCACAAGGTCATTGGTCCTCCCTGTTGAAGGCCTTAATTGTACCCACTTACTGTTTTAAAAATCGTATTTCTTCTGTCTTAAAAACTCAAATAATTATGTTCAAAGCAATACTTTTTTATATTTCGATAGATACGGTAAACATTTTACTGAAACAAAAATAAGATCAGTACGGTATCTCAACTTTTCAATTATTGACCTATAGATAGAATTGTTTTGTTGATTTATTATTGGTTGCTAAGGAATGACTCCTTATCATGATGTCTGTAGAATTCTGGCAATATTTTGACGCGATAAGTCTAAGAAAGGTAATATTAAGTTAGAAAGGCTTTATTATCAATTTTGTTAAGTTTTATTTATAAGAAAAAGCCTTAAAAATATATCTACTCTCTCTATTTGCTGATAACTTTTCTAATCGCGTTTGTTCAGACCGAATTTCATACTGATCTTCTCAAATTCCTACATAAAAAACTTTCTGAGAAGGCAATTTTCTATTACCAAAAGAACCAGAATAAGTACGCCGCCAGTTAGGAGCCAGTCAGGCCTGCCAAATTGTGAATAAGAACATAATCAGTCTGGGGTTAAACCGCCAAATGACTGAACTCGCTCGCCATACAATATGCTCGTCACGGGGTGTCTTTAACATGTCAAAACATTGGGATCAAGAAAATGCGCGAAGAGTTTATTAGAAATGAGACGGTCAATGAAAATAAAGAAAGAATAATATTTTATTGGACACAAACAAAACTCACATCACAATTACTATTGCTAAAAGCCCTGTATTTAATCACTCCTCTTATTTAGACAAATAAATATGATACTTTATGAGGGAGGGCCCTCATTATATTACTAGTTTCAGGAATGACGGTATTCATTAAAATGTGGATGTGTATTTTACTTTGGTAAAGCTATATTCTGAATCTCATTGATTGCTTTGGCTTATTTCACATCACATCACATCATCAGCCTATTAATGTTCCCACTGCTGGGACACAGGCCTCCTCTCTGTGAGAGGGAATGGGCCCTTATCAACCACGCGGGCCCAGTGCGGATGATGCGGAGATGAAATAATTTACACACATTTACAAAGTGAAGCGCCTGCCTGGTCTCGAACCCACAACCTACAACTTGTAAGTCGCAGCCGATACCACTGGGCCACTGGCCGCTCTTATTGGCTTATTTGCACTTATACAAATAAGGTTGTCATGTGTTGAGTGCCTATCATGGAGGATGCATAGGCATACTTCTAATATTTTACCAACAAAAACTCATTCAGATGACAAAATTCAATAAAAATCAACAACATTTAGCACCTTGAACTAGTTTTAAGTCTTTTGAAAAACATTGATTTATAATTTCAGTTAACAATCGAAACACTATCTTTACTTCAATTCATAACGCAAATCGTTAATGTGGCTCAAAAAGCTGCCCACGTGTATGCCGCATGACGAATGAGCTGCATGCCCGC
Organism: Orthosia gothica; assembly: GCA_949775005.1. Taxonomy (NCBI): domain Eukaryota; kingdom Metazoa; phylum Arthropoda; class Insecta; order Lepidoptera; family Noctuidae; genus Orthosia; species Orthosia gothica. Next base: position 11,155,262 of record OX459064.1, read on the forward strand.
AGAAACAGGATTGGTGACCTGAAACAGCAGCATCCACGTCTCACCACGTAGCACGTGGTGAGACTAATTTAATGTTTTCTTTAAGAATTGAATAGAAGAAGCCCAGAATCATGACCATTGGAAGAGTTGTGGGTTCCTAGTTATAATAATAAACCTTTATTATATAGGGTAAAATTTGTTACTAGAACGTGCTACCACATCAATTTTAGTTCACATTTGGTACAAACCCATTTAGGGGCATACGTCAAATATTAGAAGTATCACAGGCCTTCACCAAACACGATCACTTCCAAACTAGACTTTAGTTCAAACGACGTGTGACACGAACGCGCGAAAGTGATCGATTGCTATTGATAGTTCGGTTAGTTACAACGATGTTAGGTAACTACATTCTTCTAAAACCTATCTAGAATAACTGGATTTTACCCATATTTCTTATTGATGCTATTCGCTAACAAGCAGGGGACCTACATGGTTGAATGGACAAAATAGTTTTGTCTAACTTCAAAAATAGTTTTGGCAGTTGATTTTAGTCAATATTGACAACGAAACAGTTGATAATAATTATACTAAATTATTATAGCTGACCCCCGCGGCTTCGCTCACGTCAAAATTATAGCCTATGATACTCGGGAATAATATATCTTTCATAGGTGAAAGAATTTTTAAAATCGGTTCAGTAGTTTCGGAGCCTATTCGGTAAAAACAAACAAGCAAAAAAATCTTTCCTCTTTATAATAATGATATAGATTGTTATTAAAGATTATTTCCAAAAAACAACAATATGCAACTACAATTACACAAAACTATTTACAATTGCATCATCATCATCATTTCAGCCGGAAGATATCCACAGCTGGACATAGACCTCTCCCAAGCGTTGCGTTGCGTTGATGTTCCAGTGGATGCCCGCAACCTTAACCAGGTCCACCTGGTGGGAAGCTTCCAACGCATCGTCTTCCGGTTTGCGGTCGCCACTCCAGAACTTCTCGGCCACATCGACCATCCGGTCTGCGAGCAATGTGCACTACCCACTGCCTTGGATTATGCAAGTAACTGTGGTCCTTCTGCGGATATCCTCATTTCTAAGGCGATCACGCAAGGCAACTCCAAGTTATTAACTAATTTATAATTTAAGGTCTCCCATTAACACAGGCCATACCTGATATTAACTAACTTAACCAGTTTCAGGGAATTGCCGGTGTAATTTTTTGTTGTTTTATTTTTTTATTTAATCCTTAACTGTTGTGTTTAAGTTCTTCTTACATTGAGTACTAGCCTACTTTTGATGAAAAGTGCGTTTTACTCTAAGAAACGCGTTTTATGGGTAACTATGTTGCAGTTAAAAGTTTTTTAATACTGTTATATAGGTCACATCCATAAGCCGAGGCTGTTTCTATCGTTTTATTTTTGTATTTTATAAGCTAGCTAGAATTGTTAAATATGGAACGACGTTGTTAGAGGTCGTTTACGAAGGGAGGTGATAATCGCAATGTTTCCATGTAGTTTATCCTTTAGCTATAAAGAGATCATAAGTAAAAATACGCTCAACCTTTACAGCAAGTTTTTGCTAACTGTACTTATTTCTTATTTGCTATTACTTAACAAACCTCGTCCAAATTGACTGGTGCCGCGACTAAGTAGAGCTTCTCGATGGCTATCAGCCAGGGAGCTGAACGGATCTGCCGCACTGGTACTTGGAGTTGAACTTTCACGATGAAGCCTGACTTGATCTTTACTGGAAGGCCCAGGTGTCGGAGGGCATCTTTCTTTAGGGGGAGATTCTCTAGCTCGACTTTCCCTGTTGGGCATTATTATTTTAAGAATTTTCAATTTTCAGCAATGTCTTGCTGAGATCAGCCCCCGTACCATGACGTGTCAAAACTATAATGGCACGACTGTGAAAAAGGGACAGATGTATACAAGTCAAATACATCTGTCCCTTACGCACACTGGAAATAATCTTGCTCTAAGAGGTTATGGTGAGGAATTCGCAGAACCTTTAAATACTGACTGTCAATCGTAGATCTATATTTATTTATTTATTTATATATACTTTATTGTACACTAATGTAAAATAATTTAAAAAGACATTTTATAACAAAAACAAATATACAAAAGACGGCGTTATCGCTTTTCGCGATCTCTTCCAGGCAACCTAGAATGGAAAGAGACAGCCTGGACACAATATGCAACATTAAAAAAAATATAGTTTATTGAGAAAGTTGGTACTAAATACAAAATACAAAGAATAGAGACATAAATACATACTACTAATATACAGACAAGAAAACAATTCAGCTTATACAAGATTATGATCTTTGATCGTTGTTACGGGTAGTTAGAAGCCCTAAACGGACATCCAGCCTATCAATAATAATAAAAAAAATAGACTTTTCAATCTTCGACAAATAGAATTGACTGTTTTGCATAGAGAATACTCTATGCAAAACAGTCAATACTGGTATACAGATGCATCTAGTTAGATTGGAAGCCGGCCGGGCAGATGATGAAGTGATGAGTAGCAGACGTTAAAAAAATCTTAATAATATTATGAATGCGATAGTTTGGATGAAAGGATGGATGGATGTGTGTTTGTTACTTAATATGCACGCTAGAACGGCAGAATGGATCTGGGTGAAATTTGGCGCAGAGATAGATTATAGTCTGAAAGTCTTTTTATCCCGGTATAATGTTCCTATGGGATGATAAAAAACTGCAAAGCCGCTGACAGAAGCTAGTAATGAATAAACAAAACTCTAGCGACTACAATCTAGTGAAAGCAATGTAACATTCAAGATTGTAGCACTTACGTAGTAATGTCTTAGCACGCACGTAGCAACCGCCTAAAGTTCTATCCACACATATCGCTGAGTATATTTTATATGAACTCGTTCACACATGTTCGTGCACGAGCCTGTGACGAAGCTTCAATGCCTGGGCCTGGCCCTGCCACGTCCGAGGCACGGCCCTGATATGTGTGGATAGACCTTGATAGGTAATTGTAATTGCTTATATATAGTAATTTATTAACTTGAAAGCATTCTAAACGTGCCTGAAAACAGTCTTAACACTTTGGCTGCCACGAGGGTCACCGGTGACCCCCAAACAATACATTTTCTATTGTGTTTATTTCGTGGCAGTCAACCTGTTAAGCACGTTTAGAATGCTCTCCTTTATCACCCATGAGCTTCTGCCAGCGGTTTCGAAGGTCTGAACATTATTCTAAGGAATTAAAAATATTAACTTTAAAATTTTCGTGTTTCATAATTCAAAAACTACACTCAAACTTCTATCTCGGGTTTTTAACGCGATGATTAAACGCGGTAAATAAATAATCGAATAAATCGCGTTAAATTCCCATGATATATTGTTTTTCAATTAAAAGTATCGCGTTCAGCCGTTAAAACGTGAAGTGTTAACGAAAACATCGATAAACAGACATACTTTCGCATTTTATTAATATAGTATTATAGACTGTATGGATTACCTACAAACCATCCTCAGCGAACCTTTTCTTCTTGCTTCTTTTTCGTACAAGTATATACAAAGACGATAGGGATGTTTCCTGGGTAGAAAAATGATAATTCTATTTAGTCCGTCAATGAGATTATCAAATAATATTGGACACATATTTTTTGCTCTATCAAATAAATAAAAATTGACAAAGATAAACCGCATCCAAGTTCAGGAGTGGGGGCTTGTGACGTCACTTTGTCAGTATAAAGTGTACGTCACACGATATTCCAACACACTGTATCGTCGTATTTTTTTGTTTACGTGGCAAAAGAAAAAATACGTGTGTGTATTTCAAGGTTATCTAACTTATGGACTTAATACATTGATGTACATCAATGACTAAATAGATACTTTTTAACCGACTTACCAAAAAGGAGGAGGTTCTATGTTCGACTTCTTGTATGTTTTTTTTTTTTTATGTATGTTCACCGATATCTCCGCCAATTGTGGACGGATTTTGAAAATTCTTTTTTTGTTTGAAAGAAAATGGTCCGAAATTGGTCCCATTTTAATTTGTTAAAGATCTGATGAAGAACTTCGGAGATATACAACAGAACTCTTCACTAAATAACGGCATATCATTCGGGATTGCTTCAATCGCATGTCTGTTTATTGTTTATACCATTTCATAGCATAACATCACGCCAGTATACTGAAAGGGGTACGCAGAACTCTAATTTCACCGGTTATGTTCAAGTTTCATGCTTTTGGGTAATCTGTTCTGGCGTAATAGGAACTTACTAAACAACTTGCCTATTAGGTAGGTAAAACTAAAAAGGGAAAAATAAAAACTTTTTGGCAAAAAAATACTACCGACTTCCAAATGAAAAACTACAAAGTGAAAAATAACTTTATTTTTGGAAGTCGGTGACCATATCGCAAATAATTGGTATCTACGAAAGACACCGACTTCCAAAAATAAAGTTATTTTCGCTTTGTAGTTTTTCATTTGGAAGTCGGTAGTATTTTTTTGCCAAAAAGTTTTTTATTGTCAACTACCCTATTGACCAAAAAAAAACAAAAAAAGCGGGCAATACACCACTCTGTCCCCAACTGAGCAAGAAGTGAATTCTGAAGCAATATTAGTGAGTTACAATCAATCATGTGTGATTTATGAGCTTGTTACGTTACAGAAGAGCTAATATTTGAGACGGCGACGAGTGAATTAGGGGAAGAGGGTGTAGAGACCAATGTTGAAACGAGAAAATAATGAAGAATATGTGAAGTACGCCGTTTGACTAATGGGGACACAGATAATTATATATTGTGAAGTTATTTCTGGGTGACAAAAGCGAATCAACAAAACTTTACAGTGTACTGTAACGTATAATCTCTTAAGACGACGACTAACGCCAACGACCTTGAGGGAACAAAACGCGCCCTCGTTTCTCACCCGCGCGACCCGAAATTTAGTAGTTTTTTGTACTTTTCTTATTATTCTATGACTTTAAAAAAAAAGCTTCAGATCAAAATGTAGATAATTAAATTGTCTTTGACATGGTCTCAATTTCATTAAAATACGCCCAGCGGTTTTGTTGTGATTGTCGTGTTTTTGTCCGTTTTAGACATAACTTTACAAATTAATTACACTATGTTATACGAATAAAACTCAAAATTTGCTCAGATGAAATCATTAGGAAAATGGTCTAATATAACATATATTTTTCCAATAAATTACGACTAGCCGTTTAGACGTGATTCTCATTTTAGAATCAGCTACTCAGGGGAATCGGCGCCTTAACCAATTGCGAACGCAGGATGGCCTCTGTACAAATATATACTCTGGCCAAATGGGACATCCTCCTCCCATCCCAAATAAAGTGCCAGTATGGAGTCGTCTCACAGGAAACACTCCTCCTCTGTGCACAACTCTGCCTGCTACATCCAGCCGGGCCAGCACGGCCTACTGTGACAGGCTTGAGTCACACATTTTTATCACAGTTTGGGAGCAAAAACCGTGATGAAATGCGTGACTCAAGCCTATCACAGAGGCCGTGCTCGCCCAGCTGGATTTTAAACGAGGCCAATGATAGAGCTGTGTAGGTTGCTGAATACTAGCCGGACACAATATAATTTCGAGTCTACCTAGACGAAAAGAAGTATACTGAAATAATAAATCTCAATCATAATAACTTACAGAACATGGGTACGCCAGTTAGTAAGTCAACTTTCTTTTGGAGTTATTCATATGATAGATGGACAATAACAAGTAAAATTTCAAATTTTAAAAACCCCTGACACATTTATCTTGCGAAAACACCCCGATTCAAACAGTTAAACGCGCATAACTTTTGAACGGCCAAACCGATTTAATTCAAACATAGCTGAGAACACTCTCGACAAAATCACCTTTCAAACAAAAAAAACTAAATCAAAATCGGTTCATCCGTTGAGGCGCTATGGTGCCACAGACAGACACACAGATACACAGCAACACACGTGAAACTTATAACACCCCTGTTATTCCGGTGGGGGTTAAAAATAACAGCATGGGAGGGACCACAGGGAACCAGAAGCAGAGGTAGACCATGTTCCAGGTGGCAAGATGAGATAAAGGCAATTGCGGGTTGAAACTGGTTTGAAAAAGCGAAAGACAGGGACATTTGGCACTCTTTGGAGGAGGCTTTTACCCGAGATCATAATTAAGTTTCATGCATGGACCCCCCATGCATGAAACTTAATTATGACATTTTAATACAATAATCTTTAATATCTAATTTATATCCAATTATATAATATCTAATTTAATAATCAATTCTCAATATCTATTTATTAATTAATTTGGATTTATTTAGTTTGGCAATTGATTCCAATATCTAATTTATAAATTGTAATTCAATGTTCAATTTAATCTCATGATTTAGTTTAGTGTTCAATCTTGACTGGATACTTCTGGATTTTATTTCCAAATTTGATTAAATATTTCTTGATTTTATGGTAATATTTGAATGTATAAATTATATGACATTATCTTATTAATTGCAATCAGGGCACATGAAGATTGATTGAATTATGATTTGTGACTGTACCAAGTCAATTAAGTGATTACTCTAAGGAAATGTAATGCATGTATGGAATGAATAAAGCTATTTTTTTTTTTTTTTATTCATATTTTACAGTAATAAAAGAAATGTTAAACTAATATTATACTAGAAAACAATATAATTATAACGGGAAATTTAACGCGATCATTTCGATTGTTTGTTTACCTATTTCGGCCGACGTTTCGGCCGTGTTCCCGTTATAATTATATTGTTTTCAATTATGAAACGCGAAAGTTTTAAAGTAAATAATACTGTACTATTTTTAGCGTTCCGTAGCCAAATGGAAAAAAAACGGCAACCTTATAGATTCGTCATTTCTATCTGTCTGTCCGTATGTCACAGCCACTTTTTTTCCGATACTATAAGAACTATGCTGTTAAAACTTGGTAAGTATATGTATTCTGTGAACCGCATTAAAATATTCACACAAAAATAGAAAAAAAAACAATAAATTTTGGGGGTTCCCATACTTGACACCGAAACTAAAAAAAATTTTTTTCATCAAACTCATACGTCAGGGGTATCTATGGATAGGTCTTCAAAAATGATACTGAGGTTTTTAAAAAAAAAAATTCTAAACTGAATAGTTTGCGCGAGGGACACTTCCAAAGTGGTAAAATGTGTGTAACTTCTAAAATAAGAGAACTTCCCCCTGTAACTTCTAAAATAAGAGAATGATAAAACTAAAAAAAATTATATGATGTACATTACCATGTAAACTTCCACCGAAAATTGGTTTGAATGAGATCTAGTAAGTAGTTTTTTTTTTAATGGGTCATAAATCGTAAACCGCAATTTACCAAGTACGGAACCCTTCGTGCGCGAGTCCGACTCGCACTTGGCCGGTTTTTTTTTATTCTTCTCATTTTAGTTTTGGCAAATTATATTACCATGAAAATTATTTATAGCCTCATTCAGGGCTTCTCATTCTCATAAAAATTCCAACAAGACACATTTATTAAAATTTGCTTCATAACAGTATTTGACTATTCGAGATATCTTATACCCGTGACATACGTACTTATACGTACTATTGAGTTCCAGTAAGTCTTTATGATCTTCTTAATCAGTTCCACTTCACCAAATCATACTTTCTGAGTGCAAATGCTTGCATTGTTTATGAAAATACCAAAATTGCTATGTAATTCCCTATAAAATTTGAGGAGTTCCCTCAATTTCTCCAGGATGCCATCATCAGAACCTGACCTGATAACCACTTGAAAAGTATACCCTTTCAAACAAAATAAGAATTTTCCAAATCATTCCAGGCGTCTTTGAGTAATCGGACATAAAAAGAAAGATTCAGATGAAATGAGAACCGCCTCCTTTTTTGAAATCGGTAAGAAAAGAGTCGTTTGTTTGTATGGTAGTAAAAGGTAATCTCGGGAATAACTGATATCTGTTTTCGGAAAAATACACGGGTTCTGTGGGGGGATGATGATGATGATGGTTCAACAAAGGAAGCCATGGGAAAAAAAATTGAACATGAAAAAAATTTAAGAACAATAAAGAACGTATTGCTAATTGTATTCTCTGGCATTTATTATTATGTCAGTATGAAAACATTCCTTCAAAAAATCAAATATTTCGTTTGTTGCAATAAAGCACAAAAAAATATGCAAATATCCTGCCAATGATTAGAGAGTATCCTTCACAAAAAGAGAAGTATTGAATCAGGTTCGCGTAACGAGCAAAAAATGAAAATCAGGAGTGAATATTTACTAATACTTGTTTGCAAGGGATTTTGTAACTCGAGATGCTTAACTGTAATTCGAAAATCTAGATTGTATAATTTTGTCTTTGCAGTTGTTACAGGTACTCAAAAGTCGTTTTTACTAAACAGCTGAACTCTGAGTCAAATTTTAATGATCTTGAGGGTTGGGCCGTCGGTCATATATTTATTAGGTGCTATTTTTATAATTACACTTCGTACTTTGATTCACACCACAGAAGAGTGTGAATTAAAGTATGTTTATACTGTTTTGTTTACTCATTATTTTATTTATGTTCCGTTTCCGTGAGTATATCCGTGGCATCAACAGTGGGCCCTATCAGAATACTAGTTCGGCGATTTTTTTTTAATGCTTGTCTGCACATTCTGAGAGGGCCTCGCACGGGTTTTTTTTAAATCATTGTTTATTTATTTTTTGTTTTACTCTCTTGTCTCCTGTGATACTTAAATCAATATTTTTTTAGTCTTTCGCCCTTTCTTTCTTTTTATTCGACTGCTGAATGAGGGTAATGTGTTTATCAGACTATGTTCCTATGTGACGTTTCAGAGACCAAACGCTTTGATCGATTTTGATGATTCGTACGTCAATCGATTCGTCTTAATCTTGCAAGTGTCACTGGCTACATTAAAATTGAAAAATAGAAAAATAGCGGCTTTTGGGCGCTATATTGTGGGGGCCGATTTTTTCTTCCAATCACATCGTGTGGAGTATCAAATTAAAGGGTTTAAAAAGGCAATTAAAAAAAAATATAACCCTCATATATGAAGTAAAAAATGTTAACTAGAAAGTGTTAAATAAAAAATCTAAAATCAAAAAGCTTGATATTTTGATTTATATAATCTGTCCCCAGTCTTTTGAATCCAGTAACTAGGTTGTGAAGATATCTGACTTACATGAATAAACATAGATCAAACTATAAAACGTGTCGGATCATAAAGTTTTATCACGTCTGCTACAGACTTGCATACGTCAACGTTATGATGTCATAATACTATGTACGATGCAAACTTTCGCCCTGGCGTTTTATTAAAATTTAAATCTTGTTACATATCAGTTACGGCGAGGGAATATATTGAGCGGTAACAGGTGATAAAATTTGGATGACAATGCATGGTTAACTAAGTGATAAGATATTCTCAATTCAATATTGCGGACGGCCTAAGATGGCGGACTAGTTATTTTTTGTGCACTGCCATGATATGGGTATCAAGTGAAAGAGTTTGCTGAAAAGAATACGAAAAAAGCTAGTTTAAAAAAAAAAAACATTTTACAAATTAGCAAGGTTGCTGGTTGCAAAACCTGTTTTCTTAACTAATTGTAATCCTCAAAAGATTCATTTGATTCATGTTAACATGCTTTTGAGGATTTGGATAAATTTATTTATTTTATTTTATTTTTTAATAATCAGGTTAACAAAATCGACAACATGTATACCGAAACTAGAGTAACTTATTGATCATCGCTCAAACATAAAAGAATCGATTTAGGTGACTATTTTCTAATATCATTATCTCTGTGCCTTGGAAAGCACTTTAAACATGTTTTTCAAGGCACAGAAAGTATTTCAAAGGAGAGACCCCTTTGCAAGACTGGTTGCCAGACGTTCGTGCTACCCAGAAATTGGGTTGTGGAGGTTATATAAGCAGTCGGTTCATATGCAAGCTAAAATTTGAATGGCTCGACTCGCCATTCACAACAGGGTGCTGGTGCCTACACTTATGTATGGAAGTGAAGGTTGGGTATGGCTAAAAAGACATGAAAGTAGGATTAATGCAGTAGAAATGCGCTCCTTGCGGAGTATGTGTGGTGTAACTTTAAATGATAGATTGAGGAATGAGGTAATAAGACAACGTTGTGGTTTAAAAGAAGATGTAGGGACTAAAATTGAAAAGAGTATGTTAAGATGGTTTGGCCATGTTGAGAGGATGAATGAAAGGCGACTAACGAAAGGTATTTACAAGGCAGACGTGAATGGAAACGCCGGGAGGGGACGCCCTAGAAAGACATATATAGACCTTATAGGTGATGTTCTTCAGAAAGGCCAAGTGCGCAGTACCCATAACCGGCGTGTGTGTATGACTAGATGTATGAATGTGTGTGAAAGCAAAAGAAGTATGTAAGGATCGTAGCAGGTGGCGTTCTGTAGTTTCTGCCTACCCCCATGGGAAAAAGGCGTCAGTTTATGTATGTATGTAATTTGAATGGTTGTTTTCGCGCGGCAGAACGATTTGCAATCAGTAGTACTATCAAAGCATAGAGTTAAACGTAACAAATAAAAACGTTTTTGAAGAAATAAAATAATCAACTCGAAAGCGTGCAAACCAATAGTAATTCCCTAGACGTAACGTAGTGAACCGTCTGCACGCTGCACATACGGCAAAATTACCACTTTAAGCAGCCAATAATATAATCTCCTACTTTAATATAAGGTCTAAAATTGCTTGTATTCTTCGAGTCAAGTACTTGGTCCATCGTGCTGGCCAAAAATATTCCTTCTTATGTTTATAACATAGGCGCCCGAGACTCCGGTAGATAAGCGTTGTGCAGTGGACGGCTCGTTGCATTCGAAAACCGGAGGCATTAAAACGTGTTATTATCTTTCACCTCGTGAAAAAATCGAAATATTCATTATGGACATAGAAGCCACAGGTATGTTTATTAATAACCTTATTTTCTACTCTAGTTATATATACTTTATGCAATAATAAATGACGATTTCATTCCACTCATACGTTTTATTAAAAAATAGTTATTTATGCTACAAGTGCGGAAGGTAGGTGATTTCCGATGAGTGGATAAATCGACACGAGTCGGAAATCATCTTACGTACGTGTATCATACAACATATTACTATGCATTGTACGAGGAAATAAAAAATATATATGAAACAAGCAAGAAATTAATAAAATGGCGGGCTTATTCAAGCGTGCTCAGCATATCCACAGATTAACTAATAGTTCCTCGGGCATATCTACTGGTCATGTGCAAATAGCTGTCACATCGTAACATATACGTTCTGCCAAACATATTTAATGACTATTTAAAATATATTTCCTTAGACTTTCAAAAAAAGTTTCGCTTGGTATCGCTTTCTGTCCTAAATATTTACACTTGTGCGGATCCACATCACATCACATCACATCATCAGCCCACTGTGTCCATGAAATTATAACATAGGCTATGAAATGTTCCCACTGCTGGGACACAGGCCTCCTCTAAAACTCTCTCTTGTGCGGATGTTGACTATTAATAATGTGAATTCTAGGAACTCAAACCGACTCATTGTGACAGTAGACCCTTTTCTTCACAGGTTAATTATTAGGTCCTGAGTGGACCGAGTCTTTCGGAATTGAATATTAAATAAGAAAATTAATGACTTAGAAGATAGTAATTAATACATAACTGTTTACAACATAATTAATGTATGATTAATAATTGTGTGTACCCACTTTAAGTAAAATATACTAAATTTTATTTTCAATACTATTTTATTTCTAGCTATGGGTAATGACCGAAAAAATATGTGAGCATAAATGCACATATTATTTTTCATTTTTTATTTTTGACCCTCCAAAGTCGTCATTTTGCCGTATGTGCGCCGGGGCAACGACCGCGCGGCCCGTCGATACGATGCTGCTCTTCTATTGGTTGCCGGCGGATTACTATTTGCTTGACGTCGATTTCGAGTTTTGTTTTTCACTATTGCTAACCTGCCATTTCTTGATTTTAATGTTCATGTATTTTATAAATCGATTGTATTACCAATACGAAATCATTTCGCTGCGGGAAAACATCTATATGAGAGTTAGATGTTCTAATAAATATCATACAGGCACATACACGCACACGCACACACATACACAAATAACCTCACCAGTATTTTTGCCTTTACATTCATTTTGTTCTGGTTTGTAAAATTTACTTACTGATCCCTATCGCCTATAAGCCGTAATCGATGGCACGAACAATTTTGTGCGCGGGATTAAAATGCATGCTATCAAATCCAACAACACGTGCGAAAGAAATAGATGCTGTGATGAGCAGAATGAAGCTGGTTTGCGTACGAATACGCATTTTTACAAATTTTTAGCAAAATGGTGGATGATTAGATGACCAAAACAAGCGTGGGAAATTTTATAAACAGATCTTTGGGAATATGGATATCATGAAAATGAAAAACCGACTAAATGTATTTGTTCAAAATAAAATTATTTGCATTGTTGAACTACTAATCTATCCTTGTATAGTGGCTGTTTTGCAATTTTCCTTCTTCTTATGGTATTTCACCAGGTCGTCGGTCCACCTGGTGGCAGGCCTTCCAACGCAACGTCTTCCGGTTCGCGGTCGCCATTCCAGAACCTTTCTGCTCCATCGGCCATCCGTTCTGCGAGCAATGTGCCCTGCCCACTGCCACTTAAGTTTGGCAATTCTTCGGGCTATGTCGGTAACCCTGGTTCTCTTGCGGATCTCTACATTTCTGATTCGATCACGCAAGGAAACTCCGAGCATAGCCCTCTTCATTTCCCTTTGAGTGACTGTTAGCTTTCTGATAAGGCCTGGTGAAGGATGCGGGGATCCGCTGGTTACGCGATGCACGGGACCGGTCATTGTGGCGACGCTTGGGGGAGGCCTGAGTCCAGCAGTGGACGTCTTTCGGCTGATATGATGATGATGATGATGGTATTTATTATCGCCCAAAGACGCGTTTAAATTAGTTTTGAAATATGGAACTTTCGACGCTCATAACTTTCAAATCATTTTTTTTTTTACTTTTTTTTTGCATATAAGGCTACATAATGATGAGACAAATTGATGTCATTTTTATTTTGAAAGTACATCATCAAACAGAGGATTAATCACCAGACTACGTTTGTATGGAAGAATGATCGACTAGTGTAACTTTAAAATAGTGTAGTTATCTAAAAATATTTTTTATTGATCTTAGGAAAGAGCGGAACCACCCAATACAATCATTTTTACATGCATCCTGGGTAGTTCCAGCCACTGCATAATATTGTAAAATAACCGTTAAAGAAATAAACTATTTTATTTATTTTATTTTGAAAGAGCCTTTAAAATTTCAGCGTGTAAAATACTGTCACCTATTTAGTTGAATCCGGTTTAACTGGCAGTGACCCCAACCTAGGCTGAAAAAGGCTAGGCATAGATTATATGTCCCCCCCGGTTGGTTCCCGCATTGTCGAGGCGGGGGGGCTCAGTAACCGTGGCTTGGTCACCCACGGTGAAAAGAAGAGGAACCCGAGGAGGGGCCGGTCGTGAGGGCTTTTGCCGATTAAACCGACGACGTAGCGGCCAACTAGTAGGTTGTGGTGCCACTTGGTAACAGGCGACATCGCAACTGAGGCGGGCCGCGATGTCTTATGGAGCGTCCCAGGTCCCATACGATGTCGCGGCTGAGGGTTGGAGGCCGCGGCGGGAGTGGAGTGCCGGTATTGCGGTGCGCCGCTCTGCCTACCTTCCGCGGCCTGGACGGGGTCGCCACCGTCTGAAGGAGGACGCGGTGGGGCCGCAGGGGAAGAGGAGTGTCGGTATTGCGTTAGCCGCTCTCCCTATCCCCTGCGGCCGACAAATGGTAGGTGGCGGGGCCATTGACCTTGACCCGTCAAGGGGGACCAAGGGTGCTATACACGGGGTCGTCTGGCACCCATGTGCTGGTTTGGTCCCTGGGGTGATCACGGCGTACAGTGTGTTCTGGTGCGCCGGTGATGGGGGGTACTCCCCCGAGGACGGTCCGGTGACGGACAGCCGCGGCGGGTTCGCGGTGAGTGTTAACGCGTACCCGTGTTCCCGCCATAAGCGGCACAGGAGGACACCGTGGAGTTTTAGTGGGTTAGAGTCCCACATAACTGCACTATCTCCCCGTGGTAGTGCAGTATGCATGAGGATTTATCCACGCAAAAAAAAAAAAAAGGCATAGATTATTTGTAGTTTCTTGCCTCAACCACAGATAATATACAGGACGAAACGGACTCCCTTGATATATTCCAATTGATTGTATTAATTTATACACTTGATTCTGACAAGGGTTCTTACGTCATAAGCTAGTAGGTACACACTTGATTGAGTTGACGAACTCAATCAAGTGTGTGAGATTACTGGAGGATATTGAAATTATTTGATGCCGTCGAATCACAAGATGGAGGATATGATTATTGCTGGCAGCGTTTTTTGTCGAGGATGTGAGTTTTTTCCCTTTTTCCCTTTTTATACTCTTTTGTACATTATTGTCATAATCATTATATATTTATATGCCTACTAAGTTATTTATTTGTCCATATTGTAATTATTCTGTGACCATATGTTGTAGATAAGTCCCCAAGGCAACAATAAAAACATAATATCAAGTCTTTTACCCGATTGGTTATGCATAGGTATATCTAGAGTACGCCTACAATAGCACTTTATTCTATACAGGAAGGAGAGGAGTCAGAAGACACGGGGATGAGTACTCCCCGTGGTAGTGCAATATGCATGAGCATTTTCCAAGCATGCAAAACAAAAAGAAATCATACCCAGGCTTAAGCTGGAGCACTACACAGCACAATGCCAAAGCAAGATCAGTTTGAGATGATGGTAAAATGGCGTCATGAATTTTTTTTTTGTAATTCGTTTTTAAAGCTGATTTCCTAATCTTAATTCTACAACAGGATTATCGTAGAATGCCTCCAGGTTCAACTAAATAACACTATTTTAGTTTCCAATTCAATTAAAGTATTAATTTATGACCAAAATTAAAGTATTCTCTTTTGAAGCGGCGCTGATTTCCCCAGAGCTTCAATCCTTTCAATACAAAAGAGTAACAATAGAGTTTTATCTCGCCTTTGCGAGTGCAGACTGGCTGGCATTAAATAATATTTTATCTATATTTCTGTGCTAAAAGTAACTGGTTTTATGGTAGAAGATATAGAAGCGAAGGCGGTTGCAGATCAATAGTTACGCTAAGTGCTTAAAGTTCACATAGTTGAGGTATTTTTACATACTTGTTACATATTTTGCGGTCTATACACTAGCATAAAAACTGATTCGGCTATGTGAGACACGCCCTCCCGCTTGACCCAGAGCTTATTGCGTCAACAGACAAGTAAAATTTCACAATTTAAAAAACCCCCGTCGCATTTATCTTGAGAAAACACCCAGATTCAAACAGTAAAATGCCCATAACTTTTGAACGGCTAAACCGATTTTATTCAAACATAGCTAAAAACACTCTCGACAAAATTACCTTACAAACAAAAAAAACTAAATTGAAATCGGTTCATCCGTTTAAGCACTATGATGCCACAGACAGACACACAGACACAGATACACAGCAACACACGTGAAACTTATAACACCCCTTCTTTTGCCGGCGGGGGTTAAAAAAATACAAGTAAAATTTTACAATTTAAAAACCCCCGACACATTTATCTTGCGAAAACACCCCGATTCAAACAGTAAAATGCCCATAACTTTTGAACGGCTGAACCGATTTTATTTAAATATAGCTAAGAACACTCTCGACAAAATTACCTTTCAAACAAAAAAAACTAAATCGTGATCGGTTCATCCGTTTAGGAGCTATGATGCCACAGACAGACACACAGATACACAGATACACAGATACACAGTAACACAGTAACACACGTGAAACTTATAACACCCCTCTTTTTCCGGCGGGGGTTAAAAAAATACAAGTAAAATTTTACAATTTAAAAACCCCCGACACATTTATCTTGCGAAAACACCCCGATTCAAACAGTAAAATGCCCATAACTTTTGAACGGCTGAACCGATTTTATTTAAATATAGCTAAGAACACTCTCGACAAAATTACCTTTCAAACAAAAAAAACTAAATAGTGATCGGTTCATCCGTTTAGGCGCTATGATGCCACAGACAGACACACAGATACACAGTAACACAGCAACACACGTGAAACTTATAACACCCCTCTTTTTCCGGCGGGGTTTAATAAAGGGAAATAATTTAAAAAAAGTTAAATCAAAAAACCCGACTGCTTCAAAAGCGAACTAAAAAGTCGTAAACAAGGAAAAAATCATGCTGTGCAGTCTAAAATCTGGTGTGGAGGATACACCAGATTTTGGTCAGTCAGCCCACGAACATGTATCCTCCGACTGCACAGCATGATTTTTTCCTTGTTTACGACTTTTTAGTTCGCTTTTGAAGCAGTCGGGTTTTTTGATTTTTTGATTTAACTTTTTTTTATTTATAACTTTTTAGTAAGTTTTTTTTTCGAATTAGATACATTTAAACATATATGTGTTATATATTTTTGAAATCACCTCTTAAAACCCTTTATTTTGATACCCCACACTTTTGGGCCCCCACAATTTGACACCCAAAAGCCGCCATTTTTCTATTGTACAATTTGAATGTAGCCTATGACACTCGCAGGGTTAAGACAAATCGATTGACGTATGAATCATCAAAATCGGCCAACGCGTTTGGTCTCTGGAACGCCATATAGGAACAAACATACATACATACTTACATACATACATACTTACATAGACTGTTAAACACATTACTCTCCTTCGGCAGTCAGGTAAAAACCATAAAGTTGCTTCGATCGAATGAGAAATTTAGATAAAATTAAAATCAAAATTTCTTTATTCAATTAGGCTATTAAGCGGCACTTTTGAACGTCGAAAAACCATTAAATTAAAAAGTAATAATAATTGATTATACCGTATCCGCAAGAGAACCAGGGTTACTGACATAGCCCAAAGAATTGCGAAACTTAAGTGGCAGTGGACAGGGCACATTGATCGCAGAACGGTTGGCCGATGGGGCAGAGAAGTTCTGGAGTGGCGACCACCAGGTGGACCAATAACCTGGTGAAGGTTGCGGGGATCCGCTGGATGCAGGACACATGGGACCAGTCAATGTGGCGACGCTTGGGGTAAGGCCTATGTCCAGCAGTGGACGTCTTTCGGCTGATATGATGATGATGATGATAAAGTTGCTTTAAAAAAAAACGATATTCAGATCACGTTGTATGTTTGAAGTTCTAATAAGAACAATTTAAAGAAAATAAAAGCAAGAGAAGGCCATCCACAATTTTATCTTAGTCGTAGTAACAAAATTAAATTCTTGAAGGTACCCAGACTTCATGACACTACGGAGTTTATCCGTATTTTCAGAGTAAGTAATGCCAGAAGCTTTCCTTGACCAGCACTGTAGTTTGCCATTTAGATTGTGTAATTATGTTCCAATTTTTCTGCTCTACATTCTAACAAAAAGGTCAATTTAGTAAATTAAGGACACCAGTCCACCATTATTTAATTTGCATTAACAAAATTAAATTCTTCAAGGTACCAGGACTTCATGACATAGCAGAGCTAACCCATATTCTCAGAATACTTACGTATATAAGAGAGAAGCTATCGTTGACCTGGTCTGCGTAATTTGCCATAACGTTAATATGCTTCGCTCGGGTGAGCTGGGAGGTCGTTTTCTCTAGCTCGTTGAGATGTAAAAAGCTGCTGCAATTAATGGCTATCGTCCTTTCTAAGAAACTCGTTGCTTAGCATTTTTCTAAGTGCATAGTGTGTTGATATTTTTTGCTTAAAATATGATATTGATAGAAAATGTGATCGTCTTTAAGACGTCGATGATGTTAATAATGTTTGTTCTCATAGTAGGAACAAAATTTTGACCTCATCGCACCTGTATTCTCTGAGGATGCCAAACATTTCGCCAGTTATGTCAGTCCTGCCTGCAATCATTCACGCTGATAGACGGCTGCTCAACCAGAAGATGGAATAGAATAGAATAGAATAGGTCTTTATTTGCTTAGAATGTAGTTACATAAAAATAAGTTGTTACATTATAAAATAGGATCCATGTACATTCTGCCTTAATATAGCATGCAAATGTGGTACAAAGTATAGAAATTACTAAATACTAAGAGGAGAATGGATACTTCAGGAACAAGAGACAGGTGTTCCACAGAGAACTCAGGGTAGGTGCAACTTTTACTACTGAATCTTATTTCTAATGCTGTTGCTTCTACCCCAATAGAAGGGGTAATATTACCCTGAACCTATTTCTGTCATTCTAGACTATGGGGCCTCTAAAATAGTAGTTTATGAAAATGTTGGTTAATAATAAGTCTCATGACCGACATTAAGCTGCTGAGAAAATTCAGATGGAAAAACCCAATATCACTTTGCCCGACGCGGGCATCGAATCTAAAACGTCATGCTCAGCAGTAGTGCTTGCAGTCACTATACCAACGAGGCAGACCTCGTCGGGGTACTAAGTAAAATACTCTTAATTGTCTATTATTGGAATCAAATATAACAGCTCACAATGATAGGACCATTAATTTAATGATAATTTTATTCGTGGTACCTGGCAACTGAGCTTATCCCAGTTGTAAACGACCCTTTGTGCCTATTGGCCTTGTTTGTTCTGTCTCCTGCTTGATATGGAGGGCAGTGGCAATTTGTATTTTTCCTACTTCTCCGTTATTCTTTTGTGTTTAATTTCGTTGCGGGATCCAAGACAGCTAAATTCATTCTCCGGGATTCTGCAGTGGTTTGGGTATAGTGCGGTGAGATTGTCCAAAAAAAGAAGAAAACAGCTATATGTTTGTGATTAACTGCCTCCAACGTCTTCAAACAATAGAAAGAATAATAAAAAACGAGAATGATATTTTAATTTTGTTAAGTAATTAATGCATTGTAAGTGACCTTGGTCAATACCAAAGAATCCAGTATTATATGTATCTGTCATGGTCAAGTGATTAGTCAGTACACTAAGAATAATGTCCCGGGCATTATAAATCTAGTCAAGCCAAATCGGGCAATGTAATGAATACTGATTTAAACTTTTATATTTATCACATTGTCTAGTCATTATGATTATTGCTACGTAATGGTTGGAAATTCGAAAATTATGGTCAGTGTAATAGTCCAAGAGCGAGCGAACCGAGCTCGGGAGCTTGGGGCACCCCGACACGGATAGCGAAAAAAGCAAGCGAACTCAGCTCCCGTCATCCCCTTTATGTTAGGTTTATTTAGACCTTGCAGGCAGAAATAGGACCTCCATGTAGGGCTCCGTCGACTTTGTTGCTTAAATATTAATCGTACTTACCTATTCTATATTAAAATCAATGCCAACATTAAAATAATTAAAAAAGAAACTCAAGTTTTTATTACCCGGACTAATTAGTGATGGGCATAATTTAGAAAGCCCGGTCAATTTATATATTTCAATAGTTTTTAGCATATTGCCTACTTATATTGGGCATTATTCAAATTGTCTGGGCATTATGAATAATGCCGTATAAATCACATGGTCCATAAGATATCTACTAATAAAAACAAACTGCAATTGCTAAAACTTTTTCACTGCATACGTATTATCCCGATATTCTCTTTCTGTCGTTCATCGAACTAGACAATTAACAGTATAAAGAACATCAGAAGGTTTTTCTCGTGTGTTGTGGTTAATTATAAGGATTATGCTTAGCAATGAGCTGTATCTAAGTGTGTCGGTGGCAAAAACAGCTTTGAAATAATATTATGTTTGGTCCAGTATTCAGCTACGGCAACAGCATTCCAATTATTTACTCTCATCTCGTAACTAAGCTTGTGCAGGTTCAATTTATTTAAATGGGTCCTTACCTACCCTGGGTTCCTTGATTGTAAATTCCTCGTTCAAGCCCTTTAGATTCCCGATAACAGTTAAAATATTCCACCTCAATACTTCCACCTCACCGCCAGGTCTTGAATAATATTAAAAATATTTTCATTAAAGCAAATTGCATTCTCATTCCTGATTCCGAAGCTTCGAAAACCATCACTAAAGCCAATACAGTAAGATTAAATTGTGTTGAATAAAAGATTTTAAGTGAAAAGATAAGTTGTTAAGCAGATACTGTAATTGAAATTCCATTTTACAGTACTTTCGATCCTTTAGGGTCTGTGGTTGACTTGCCACAAATGAAAGTATTAAATGTCCACTTATTTCGATTTTATATTAAAAGGGATACATATTGATAGGACCTTAGTAACCGACACCGACAGGGATGATGAAATTCCTGGAGATATTGAGTTTCCTATTAAAGTATTTTAATAAATATCATGTCGTTTGCCTACCTATTTGACGTTGTCAGTTAATAATAAAGTTATAATATTGAAATATTATGGATTCAAATATTCGTGACACAGTTCCCTTATATTTCTAAAATTTCCTTAATTTTGGAAGTATAAGAAAAGTTTTTCACGTGTACCATAGTCTCCCAGAAAATAAGGAAAATAGGTCTCATCATTTTAAGAGGTGCCAAAATAGCAATCATGTTTTCAGTAACTACAATTCTGCAGGCAAGCAGTTCTGCTGGAATACTTTCAGAATATCATGTACTGAACTTTATTATTTATTTAAGGCCATTAAGGCGGAGCCACTTATTACCATAGCCACATAGCACAAAGATGCCAATATGCGTATCGCAAACCTATCCCGAGGCTATTTAAAAAGATTGGACCAATAGGTATTATAAAGAGATAAATAAAACGGTAAATTACAAAACAACCAACCCTCGTTTATTCTCACAAATGTAACAGTAAACATGTATACTAAGTACTAAAACATTGATTCATTTAGTTTAATAGATAACACTACCAAGCGATGCACGAAAACTTCGATAGATTAGATCTTACAATATGTTTTTAACCTTATTTACAAAATCTCACTACTTATATCTAAGAGTTAAAGTTTGTACAGTTTTATTTATATGAGAAATATTTTTAAAGATTCTCGATTTGTGTTTTCTGATAAACTCATAATTTCAAACATCGACATTTTTGAAAATGATATAAGCAATCGAATCGCAGCTTAAAGAATAATTCGCTGCTTACATTTTTAATGTAAAAGAACAAAGTATAATAGAAATAGCTAATATACATATGACCCTATTCTAGCTCGAGTAGGTTAATAATGACAAAATCAATTACGCTGTTGCTACAATAATTAAAGCTATCAAAGTTAACACAGTTGCTAACTAGCACATGGATGATACAAAGATAATTGAAATGTAAGCAACGGAACTAACAATATTAAAGCTAAAATTTGCGATGTTTGAAACTGGGCTCAACAGTCTGATCAGAAAACACAGATCAGAGACTACTAACTTATAAATACATCAGACAGTTTCACTGTCGTTGAGATATAAAATAATCATAGGCCATTTGGATACTCGCTTTATATTATTGACTAGCTTACTTAAAGGATACACACACTCTCATGTACAATTTATTTACAGTAACTTAGACCCTAATACAATAGCTTTAGGTAACACTGATCACAGTAAGCAAAGCAAGTTGAATATCTATACAATTTAATTTGATAGAAATGTAAAAAACACAAACATCACTTTTGAACATATTTTACATTAAGTATATCTGAATTCTTCGTTTCAATGTCGTTGTCACGAATTTTCGTCTGTAACAAGGAAAAGAAAACATGTCAGTTAAAATTATTATAACGCATGGTTATTTTTGTTTACTTATATTTTGACCTTCGAATATTTTCGTCACTTGATACACGTGCCGCTGGTTGTAACGGAAATGGGTAGTCTCATTTTAAAAACTGCTTCTGCTCATTGAAATGAATAACTTTTATTGAGGAAGCCTTAGTGAATTCTCAGGAAAAAAGTATACTAATTTTGTAGTCTTATACTAATTTTATTCAGTTGATTACAACTTTGTATTGAAACTCCATTTTTTTTTTGATGTTTTTATGTTCTCCTCGACGAAAGTTCTTCCATTTCCATGCGTAGAAATGGAGTTTTAAATACTACTACAAATTTTCGTTACACTCTGTAGATAAAAGCTCTCTCCTGATGGAACATAATAATGAAGGCCAAATTAATAAGGATCGTAGTGAAATGGTTACTGAGAAGTTTGTTTCATCTGCAAGGCGGCCAAGCAATTGAGATTAAAGGACGAACTTTAATGACACACATCAAGATCCCATCGTGCTTCAAAGGGCACTTTGTCGTTCCAGGGATTTTTGATGATGTTAATGATAATGTCAGACGACCTCAAGGTTGACTTAAATCATGGGGTTTATATTCGAGGTTAAGCAACGATTCGATGGTATACGCGCTTGTTATATGTTGTCTCATTGTTTAGTTTTTAATTAACAAAATAATTAAGAACTAATTGCTTTCTTACAACTATACTACCCAAAATATTTGAACCAGCGATATCGGTTCATGGATGAGTGAGATCCTCTGCGTTTTAGAAAGCACTTTAAACCATTAATACCAACTATTCATCCCGATTTTGACAGGCGTTATGGGTAGTTAAAATCTGACACTGATCTTATTAGGAGAATTGTGTAACAAAGTAACCGGATTGTGACAGGCAGTTGCTTCATATAAAATACTGGTATTCAGTTGCATTCAGTTAGAATGAACGCCAACCCCAACAAATCTGGGTAAAGGTTAGGAAAATTGAATAAGGATAATGAAAGAAACAAGAAACTTGACAGCATGACAACAGACCCAAATAAGATCCAGAACAAAACATGCAGTCAGAATACAAATGAGGAAAGAAGACTGCACGAAAACCAGATTAAAGTTTATCATAAAGTTAGAAATCAATTTGAACTTGTGCTAACTGAATCCCGTCAAACAATGCCATAATTTGCCCCGTCTCAGTTCATATGCTAATATGGAACGCGCGTCTCATAAATTACTATCATAGATCGTTAGTTTAATTAGAGCGTGTTCGAGCAAGCTCTTGTCTTCGTTCTGCCGTGGCAAATATAAATTTAATTAAAGGAATATAAGCTAGCGTTTAAATTTTTGATTTTCGAAAATGTCTTGGCTTTTCTAAAATAATAATAATTCCGATAGTGTCCCACTGCAGAGCAAAGGCCTCTTCTCATACAGAGAAGGCACGAGAATTAATCACCTTGCTTGTTCATTTGGATTTCAGTCCAGTTTCCTTACGATGTTTTCCTTCACCGTTGTAAACGATGTCTTAGAAGGAATGACATTAGAAAATTATAGATGACATTTTAGCGTATCCTAGAAGAAGGACAATATTTTTCCCTGATAAAGCTAAAAAAAAGTCAGTGGAGTTGTCATACATTTTGAAAAAGGTGAACGAATAAACAGAAAGTATAATACCAAAGATAAAATACTCGCAACAAATAGAGCTTGTGCGTCAAACGAGGCTTACAATGCGAATGGATCAAAAACTACCCAACTGACTTTGAGCTGTTGAAATCCTTCCGAAGCTGAGCCACGAAACACGAGGTAATAAAGACATGACAAGAAGAAAACATGTTGTTACAACGTACCCGTAACACAACGTAACCACACAAGTAAACAAGGATTTATAAAAGAAGAATAAAAAAATGCATAATGTATAAAATCTTTGAAGGACTAAAATGAAAATGAACGGAATAAAATGAAGTATGTGTGGTTTAACTTTAAATGATAGATTGAGGAATGACGTAATAAGACAACGTTGTAATTTAAAAGAAGATTTAGTGACTAAAATGGAAAAGAGTATGTTAAGATGTTTTGGCCAGGTTGAGAGGATGAATGAAAGGTATTTACAAGGCAGACGTGAATGGAAACGCTGGGAGACTGTTCTATCATCCCTTATGCTGTAATTCCTCGAAATTGGCCACTGTGCGGCGTGTGTACTAGATGTATGAATGTGAGTGAAGCAAAAGAAGTTTGTAAGGATCTTAGCAGGTTGCGTTCTGTAGTTTCTGGTCACCCCCATGGGAAAAAGTAGTGAATATATGTATTTTTGTTTGTGTGAAACGCTACAATCTCAGTGAAAACCAATTTACTTCGATAGACATAATTCGTGTTAGTCGACCGCAGTATAGTTGGAAACTGGCTAGGCAAATTAATTTTAGACATAATTAATGTAAATCTGCCAAAATAAACGTCAATTTCGAAGAAATAATCATAATTTTAGCTATCATTCAATATGAAAATTATAGTTTTCATGATTCGTATCCAGTAGCACGATAATTTATACTGGATCGTATGCTAATCAAATTCGCATGTTAATTGCTATTATATTAGGCTTTGTGATGTTTATAGTTGACAAATTGAATTAGTTATGTAACCTATTATTATTGGTAATGATTTGATGGTTGAGTTAGACATTTCACGTTTAACAAATAGTCAGAATTGAAGCACGTATTGGATTCCAATTAGATGCCAATTTCTGGTGAAACTCTTAATATTGTAGTTTTGTGCTCGTTTATTTGTTTTGTGTTAACATAAATCTCACATATTATATAACAATTAAACTATGGATTATTTCTTTATCAATTAGCTATCCTCTTGATAATATATTTCGATGTTAATGAAACTTGTCAATCGAAGACACATTTTAATTTCGTATAAACTGTAATTTACTTCGGCCGTTGACAAACATCTTCAATTTCCTGTTTAATTACACTGGAGGGAATTGGTTTTCGACGATCGACAAATACTTTCGAAGCGCCAACACACAAAAACAAGCTCGTATAACAAAAAGTGCAATTCAGGTGTGGTTGTTTGCTGGCAAACTTGCTTGCTATAAAGGATAATGTACCAAGAATCCCACAGACATTCCACCCAGTTTCGTGAACTTCCTGCAATCTGCTTTCAGCTCCTCATTTTTATAAACAAAACTTTGTTCCAAATTGAGAGCTGAAAGCAGTCACTTTTGTAATTGGTTTTATAGAAAAGTTTATAAGATGCTAGCAGGCAAACTTTACCAATTACGCAAATAAAAGGGGAAGAGGTGAAAATTGAAGTTAGAAAGTTGGGTTACTTGGAGATTTGAGGACGAGCTTGTGTTTAACTTGTTGAATATTGTCAGTGAAGTCATTTGTTATAAGCGAAAAGCATTTTATATGAGGTGGGTTAACTGTTATGAAAGATATGAAGCTTCTTTTGTGTTAGTCTGAATTATGTTTGAGATTCATACACCAGTGATTCGTAACAAAAATAACATGTTTCTGAATGGGTTGTGATTTTGGATGTATGTTATTACGTGCAAGCCTCGTTCTCTCAAGGACAAATGTAGATTTTCTGTGTTATAATCACAATGTTAGATATAAATATAGACGATGTTTATACTTACAATTAAATAGGAGATTTCGTATCCCTCGGCTCACTGAGTTGTGACTCTTCATCTATCAACTGCAAATTCACGTTTTCGCTTTTTGTATGAAAAGTTGCTGATATTGTCTTATCTTCTAAAATAATATTCTCAACCTCCACACCGTTATCTTTTTTCACATTGCCTTCCAATATTCGCTGCTTTATCGACGGCCCTCTATTGAATGATGATGCCAACAAAGTTTCTTGAATGGTATCATTACCATTACATATCTTGTCAGTTTTGTGAGTTGGCATGCGGCCAGAATGATAACTGTTTCTCACTCCACCTGTCGACTCAAAAAAAGGAAGCACTTGCTTGAACTCCTTCCTAAAGTTTTCGTTCAACCATGCATATAGGAAAGGATTGTAGCATGTTGACGCCATCGCCATGGAATGAGCGAGAAAGAAGGATACAAAGTAATAGTTCCACTCAGTCATCTGGGCATAGAAGTCATTGAAAATATTAATCAGGTTTATAGGCAGCCAAGATATGCCAAATATAGCCACCATGGATATGAGCATTCTATTTGTACGTCTTTTCCTATCCCTGTCCGCCTCTTCTCTCCTGGTATTCTTAGCACCTGGTTTCGACCTTGCTCGGTCATTCAATCTTATACTAACGCACGTGTAACATATAGCTATTATTAAAAATGGTATTAGAAATTGTAATACAGTTGTGAAAACTCCGAATACTTTTCTAGATTTATCGGAAGGCCAACTTTCCTCGCAATAGTACGTTTTATTGTTCGTAGTTTGTATTCCCATGAAGAGGCCATAGGGGCATGTTACGATCAAGGAAAACACCCATATGAATATTATAATAAGTATACAGGTGTTCAATTTCATCCGAGGATGAAACGGGTATATTATGACGAAAAACCTGTCTATAGCTATTGATGTTAGTGTGAGCGTGGATATGTAAACACTTGTGCCTTGAGCGTATGGCATGAGATGACAGAGCAATCTGCCGAAAACCCATCTTCCTAGAAACGTGTACATAGGTGTCAAAGGAACGGCGAATATGCATAGCAGTATGTCGGAGAGGGCCAAGTTAGTAATAAAGAGGTTTGTAACGGTTTGCATCGCTCTATTGCGGAAGACGACATAGCAGACCAGGACATTGCCGAAAACGCCGAGAACGAAGATAACTGTGTATAAAATACAAAAGGCAACTTGAACTATTTTAACATCGATAATATCGGTTGTTTTGTTGGATCTGGGTTCATCTATCACTTCCACTGATTCTCCAGTGAGTGTCTTGGTGAGGATGAGGACCCCTCCGCCTAGGTAGGTGGTTCCGTTGAGAGACATAGCCGCGGGGACATATCGACTAGCTAACGCAGCCAAGTCGTCATGATGACTGCTATCGTTGTATAAGGACAGCATGTTAACTCCAAATTATCTTCCTTTCAAAAACTTCTGGTGCGCACCAGTCCATCTGTGAACAAAGAAAAAGAATTTAAGTAAATTATGCATTCATGTAAAAAGTTCAAACTCGGAATTTTGTTCGAAGGGATTTGAAATATTAAATGGGCTGAACAGAACATATTTTCAAGAAAATCAGTATAAAGCTACGCTCAATTTAACCTTGCAGCGGGTGTAATTTCGTTTCAACCTTCTGGCACCTCCGTAGAGACTAATATTGCTTAACTGATTAATACAATTTCCGAGATAATGGTGCTGTACTCGGGCGGTTGCCATGGCAACAGAAACGATGGCTATTAAACCCAAAACATTATTGCGGATGGGCTATATATTACGTCATATTCTGGCACCATGTGTCGACGCTACAAAAATACTCGCAGAATTAAATTATGTTTGTAAGTTTGGGTCGAAAACATATCCTTCATCAATCTCGAGTGTCACGAATAATATAATAGATGAGTCTAACTTTTTGGTATTTTATTTTCAAGAGAAAACTTAAGTGTCATCTTGAATTTTTCTAGTGGAATAAGCCTTTCTGCTTCAGTAAGCGCCAATTAGGCTGAGAATCTCTTGAACGATTTTATTTATGTTAAGACTATCAAGAATGAACTCTATCGATTAGATAAAATATTAAGGGCCTCATGAAATTTAATATTGATTAGTAACTTCAGAATGGTCTAACTTGTTAACTACTGCCGGACGTAAGCTTCCAAATCGACCATTTAATACCTCGTTAGAGAACCTTCGCTTAGTTGCCAAACTTAGCGACATAACCCTGTAATTGCCACCTAATCCACTAGCAAAACTGTTTTTATTTGTTAAAGGATTAACGCAACAATTCAACAAGGATTATGACCCATGACCGAAATACTTTAGGCTTGATACCCTTCGTAAGAGTTAATCCGTACTCGTTACTGTTTCGATTCGTCTCCAAAATTTTACTCCATGCAAATTTACCATAGGTTATCATTCTTCTTCTTCTTCTTTTCGATTCGATGGCACATTGAATTAGATTGTCTGGGCCCAGTGGGCGGCCACGCTTATTGCAGCGTCAGAAGCACTGTACAGGTCTTCCAGGGTGCAAGTGAATGGACAGCCAGGACACTCCAGCAAGTGGGACATAGTCTGTCCAGGGGCACCACACTCGCACCGAGTTTTGGACGAATCAATAATCCCCCATTTTGCCAAATTATATTTGGCACTTATCATTAGAAAACAATTAATAAATAGGCTTCTTCAAAAATACAGCGTAGCGTAAGTATCTTGACAGTTCCCTTTCATTTTGCCAACTCCGATCGATTGCGTGTTTTACGCTGTCGAGTAGACGAAAATTTAAACATTATGAAGCAATGAATGCAAGCAAAGCACGCGTGCGCCGGTTTTTTAATTTAAGCAATAAGGGTGCAGTAAGTTTTACCATCTAAATTCTGTATTGTAACCCTGTAATCGCTACCTAAATACACTACCAAAACTGTTTGTATTTGTCAAGGGATTAACACAACAGTTCAACAAGGCAGGATTAGGACCCGTACCGATATGCTTGACTGTAGACCCTTGTAAGCCTATTATGCATTGATATATTCTATATTTAGTTCAGAATTAAACTTTACTAATCGAATATGTTAATAGGCTTAAGCTTAAGTAATGTTAGTAAGTGGTGTTTCCTAGTTAAGGATGGAAATCAATCTGGAAGGGGTTATGAAGTCAAACCGTTTGTTATAAATGAGTGGGAATGGAGTAAAACGAATGCAAAGGAATCCATAAAAAGTACTCAATATATTAATTTTCAAGTAAATTACAATCTAAAGTCAATTGTTTCGATATAAATTATTTCGATATAAATTACTAGCTGTTCCTCGCGGCTTCGCTCCTGTGGACCACCCTACAGGGCCCGTTTTCGGGATTATAAAATGCCTATGTCATTTAGGAATAATGTAGCTTTCTATTGGTGAAATATTTTTTTTAAATCGGTACAGTAGTTTCGGAGCCTATTCGGTACAAAAAAACAAAAAAATCTTTCCTCTTTATAATATTGGTATTGGTATAGATATCAATTCTAGATTCTAAAGAGAGAAAAATAATATGAGAAATACTACTAATAAATAGCTACTCTTTCAACAGAATTCATAAAAAAGGGGGAGGTTCTCAATTCGACTATAATTACGTATTCGAAATAAAGGGGACAATCAAATTGTGTTATGTCATAGTATGTTCAACACACTTATAATTTTCTAATCCATAAAGTGATTTTAGAAAGCGTCGACCATAGATTAAATAAATATCGTCCAACAAAATAACAAACACGAAACGAGAACACGTGTAGAATTTAAAATTAGTTCAGTAACTTAATCAACGGAGAAAGAAGTTTTGACTACTTTTGACATAGGTGGTATGAAAGTATTCAGTTTTATGATGACAGAGACAAGTAGGTACGGCACTCAAAAGTATTGTAATACCGTAGAGTTGCCGAATTTCCTGTTAAGCAAACTAACTTCTCAATTAAGGAGTCGGAAATCACTTTTCTGTTGACACTTTTCGGTGTTCTAATTGCGTAAAAGACTCCTTGAATTTTCATGAATATCAGTCAGTATTGAATAGAAACTAATTATTTTATAAGCCTTAATATAATATTCACAACGGATCTTTGTGTCTCTGAATTAATTATTGGCTGCAAGAGCCTGCGAAGTAGCTAATTTTGGGTCAATATTGAAAGTGAAGATAGCATTGTATAACTGTATCTTTCACTCGCTTACATTTGTCTCATCATCCTCTCGCTTACTTTATGCAGTTAAACTGTTTCTTGCTCAAAAGTTGACAGAGACACAAAGATCCGCTGTTAATATTATACTAACGTAGAATTTATCGATCCGCAGATTTTTTTTTCTTTTGAAGCTTGTCACAAACGTAATCATAAAGTACCGCTGCTTTAAACGCAATAAGTATTGGTTGTTGAACTGTCAAAATAATACTCGTAGCGAATGGTATTTTTCCAGTTTATTGATGATGTTCTTCAGAGCGGTTAGGTGGCGTAATAATCACAGCAAATTTGCATATTTGGTCAGAATGTATTTATTTATTTATGTATACTTGTGTAACATTACATACAAATAAAAAACACGATATAACAAAAAAACATGAAAAAAAATACAAAAAAGAAAAAACTTACAAAAGTAAAAAAAAAAAAATTACAAAGAATACATAATACAATGTATGAATGTTAAAGAAAACAACGTTTACAGCAGTTTATTTTATTTACTTAGCGGTTTTGCGACGCAAGTACGAGACTTATTTTTTGGTCTTTAGAGGTTTTCGTGCCGGGGGTTTTTAAACTTTAAATTTAATTTTTATATCTTGCTTTTTATAGTACATATAATACACCTAGTTGTACACACTCTTCAATCAACAATCTATCGAAACACGTAAATTATGACATGATATCTTGCGGGAAAACCCAGATTCAAAGAGTAAAATGCGGATAACTTTTGAACGGGTCAACCGATTTTAATCAATCATAGCTAAGAACACTCTCGACAAAGTCACTTTTCAAACCAAAACAAAGAAAATCAAAATCAGTCCATCCGTTAAGGAGCTACTAACTTATAACACCCCGTCGTTTTTTCGTCGGGGGTTAAAGAAGTGTGTAAGGGTAGTAGTAGGGTGGCGTTCTTAAGTTTCTGCCTACCCCCTTGGGAAGAAAACAGGAGTTCACGTTTTCATTTTCAAAAAAGGGTGTTTCAGAATTATTCCCTGAGACTTGAAACCGGATTATTCGTAGAGATATTGCAATTAAGTCAGGAACCATTTCAAAATTAATCGGAATATTTCTGAGGCTCATTCCGAAGATTCCTGTTCTAATGGATTGTTTATTGTCTGTACAGAATTAAAGCGTTTTCGAGAATAAAATCAAATTTAAGGTGTCTTTAAGGTCATTTTTGGTGGCTTAAGTAAAAGTCATCTGGCGAAAACTTGGAGTTATTTAAAATGCTTTAATAAAGAGGCAAAATTGATTTCTGAAATTTTCTGTATGAAAAGAAGCCTTTGCCCTGGCTGCTGCCCGGCTGGTTTTACTAAGTGAAAATGAAAATATAGAAAAAATGAGAATTGAGATTCTTTAAAATGATTGTGGTTTGCAGAATGCAGGGCACATTGCTCCCAGAACAGATGGCCGATGGGGCAGAAAAGTCTGGAGTGGCGACCACAAACCGCAAGACGTTGCGTTGGAAGGACTACCAGCAAGTGGACCGATGACCTGGTGGAGATTGTGGGGAACCACTGGATGCGAGACGCACGGGACCGATCAATGTGGACACTTGGGGGAGGCCTATGTCCAGCAGTGGACGTCTTTCAGCTGATATGATGATGATGATTGTGGTTTTGCTCATAAAAAATATTTGCATTCCGCCATTTTTATGATTGATATTCGAATATAATGCATGAAATATTGAAAGTTAGTATAAATATTGAACGCGTAAAACACAGTGCTGACGTAATATTAGTTTTACTGCGAATATGTAGTACATTTGTCAGATATTTTCGCCAAGTTATAAAAATGCCATAACACTGCTGAAACCTATTATTTATTCATTTTTATTGAGAGCAAAATTTTACTATTTTGATCTTAAAAATGCGGAACTGTTTGTTTTTGGATATTGCAAAATATATTCTGGTTATTTTTGTTATTAGATTGGAACTTGTAAACATTACTGCCAGTATCATGATATTCTTTTATACTCACGCTGGAACTCCTTGCAACAATTACGCCAATAGAAATGCAATGTATTTCCGATAATAATCGGTAATTTGCTTTGTTGTGGTAAATAAAATTACTTTGCTGTTCCTGCCATCACTAGACTTAATTTAAAATAGCTATTTTCATTGCCGTGATTGCAACTCACTGACAACACACAGCCTAATCACACAATTGCAACCAAAGCAACTTCTGAAAATCTGAATTGACAATGATCTAGAAGCATGACATTTTGCACAATGGTTCCATGTTCTTTACATAATAACCAAGTTGCACTGTACAACAGATTCTCAAAAATTTATTCCAATGATGGCAAATTTAAAAATTCTTCGGAAAGAACTTTGTTTCCTTTTTCCTGTTTTCTAATATTTTTTTAAACAAAATTAAATTAAAATTAAATTAACTGTCACTCTCTCAATTGGGCAGGACAAATATTCCCTTTTAGCAGTATGGAAGCCACACTTAAAAACATAAAACAGTTTTTTGACAATTTGCATGGTTTTGGGTCAACAAGATGCATATACTGTGAAAATTTGAAGACTGTAGCTCCAACCGTTTATCTATAAAAACCCTGTGACAGACGACGGACAGACGGCCAAACGGTCACGTCAGTGACAGCAATAGGACTCCGTTTGGACCCTTCGGTACAGAACCCTAAAAATTAAATAAAAATATGATTATCAGTAATAGAAATATAAATATATTACTCTTACAGGAAAATTGGCTGAACTACAGCAATTACGACTACAATGAAAAACAAAGCAATCCCGCTAGAAATCATAACTTAGACCGCCACCAACTCACAGAAGGTACCTAAAATCGTAATTGCGGCACGAAAACATCCAGGGTCGTTAAAACTGAAGTAATGGCCTCACAAATTAACGAAGACTCTCAATCCTTCGCACAATTCTATTGACTTGTCCCTTTCAAGGACATGGCCCACATTGTGACAAACTTCGTACCTAGATTGGAATTGGATTTTCATTAGTTTATTTGAAAAGGTTACTTCTAGGGTGCTATAGTATGCCTTGTGTGATTGTTTCCAATAAATCCGTGCGAGAAACTTGCGTGGTGTGAGTATGCATATCGTAGCTATGAAACAGAGTGCAGCTGAGTGATGTGAGGGTGCGTAACGGAATATTTTCAATCAGGTCACACAATCCTGGCTCGTATACCTCTCAAATATCTCTCGTTTATTTTAGCTGGCTAGTTTTCCCCGAGAGCTGCACCATGCCAAGCTATTAAAATGAAGTGTCTCCATTCGCGATATTATTCCATGTACATCTCTCGTGTAAAAGCACCTCAAAGGGTCTCCATTAAATTTAGTAAGGTCAAGGTCATCTTTGAGTAGTAAAATTATTAAAATTTTACTTTGATTACAAGAGTTCAATAAATTGTCTTTCAAATGGTGTACCACAGTCATATCTACTCTTTCATTGAATTGATATGCTTGCGAAGAATCAGCATTGCCATTCAACGTGGCAATGCTGCCAGTCTTCTGGGCACGTTCCCGGATGACAGCGATGTGAAGGAGCACTTCGACCCCTAAGTGTACCTTTCTTTTGTATATAGTGTAAGTAGTTAGGTTTAGTATAATTTTGTAGAGTTTACTTTTGTTTAGTGTTTAAGTATGTACATTCCAAATTAAATTTAATTTGTAGATACATATTATTATGCTTTCAATTATTTTGAAGAAGATTAGTCTGTTAGTTAACTCGGTTCTGTAGATCCAGAGATTACCCCCTACAACCTCACAAACTTTACCTCTTTATAATATTAATATAGAACAAAGGTTTGAGTTTTAAAATCTCTCTCCACGTTAGCGGATATATTGCACTTTTGCACTCACATTCATGATAAACAAAATCTTTCTGAGGTTGTGAGGTGATAAACATATTTTTTTCTGACACTGGAGCAATGACCGTACAAATTTTTTGAGAAAGTTTTCATTCTAATCTCGGTCTCAATCTGTCAAATTAGAGGTCTCTAATTTTCATACAGTTTAGTAGGTTTTTGACGTTGATTGTCGCCGATATGCGAATCACGACTTGAATTTGAACGACAGTATTGGCCTTCAGATTTTAATGATAAAATCGTTTTCGGCTTAGTCCAGTCTTGACTCAGATCTATGCGATTTTTTTATTATTAAAAAAGGTATTTATACAACACTGGCTTAAGCCTGTGGTTTAGCTAACGTGAAAAATAATGTTTTTCATATCCCAAAGGAACATATTTTCTGGGCAAAAAGTCCTTTTTCAGGTCTTTCCTATTTCCTTATACAGATCTAAACGTGTGCCGTTAAGACTAGATGCTGAGCTATGCAGCAATGCCGCGGCAGCAATGCATCGGCAGCAATGCCGCCACCGCCGCCGCGACAGTCCAGTAGTGATGCTTCTGCTGCAGCGATAGTACCTACGTTAATGTTGACAAGTAAATTGGCAAAAAAAAGATGAATTTCTATAATTTAGAAGAGGATCAATTAGTTAAAATTAAATTAAATCTTGTCAATTCAAATCAACTGAATGAATACAATACAACAGCACAACAACACAAACAGCGCAACACTGCCGCCTTGCTCGGAATCACCAACGCAGGCAGCACTGCTGCGCAGCACCATATTGGCAGCACTGCTGCGTATTGTCGAGACTAGAATCCAGAGTTGACAGGTTACTTTGACATGTATAATAATTATATAAATAAGTATTGATTTCTTTTATCAGATCATCAAGACTAACGCCTAATAACTTCTTTAGGCAAATAAATTCGTTTTTACGACACTATCAAGCTTAATGTTATTTACAATTCCTTATGACATAAATTGATGGGTAACTAACCAGCAATTTGCCTACTTTTATGAGTTTTTACGTTAACAAGTAGTTGATGGAATGAAAACACGCACTTAGCTACTGTTGATGTGAAATAAGTAATTATACTGAAAGGCATGAAAAATCATACAATTTTATTTAAATTATGTAACGATATTCAATGAATAAATAATGAATTGTATGTGTACGGTCTTCGTTCTCCCAGAATTTAGTCAATTCGCTTAGGTCGACCAGTGTCATGTGACAGTTGAAAGTTTTCAGTTTGCCACATAGGATCCAGCCTAAGTGCGTCTGTTGCGCTACAGGAGACTGTTGACTGCCTTTCAAGACCCCGTCGAGGATGATGTCGGAATACACGTCTGCCCCAAGTAGTAGATCTATAGGGCTTGATACGTTGAATTCCGGATCAGCAAGTTTCAGGTTTTCTATGTGCGGCCAGTTAGCCTTCTCGAACGATGAGTTAGGTAAATTGTTCGTAAGTTTGCTTAAGATAAGTGCCTGTGTTTCGAATGCATAGTCCGAGTGAATAGACTTGCAGGTAAGTTGAAGCCGCCCTTTGCAGCTTCCAGGTGCTGCTCCTACTCCCGTTATAGTTGCATTCAGCCGTTTCCTTGGTAGTCATAGCATCTGTGCGGCGTTCTCAGTTATTAAGTTAACTTGCGAGCCTTGGTCTAGTAGTGCTCGAAGCGTCATATAGTCTCCGTTAGCAGATTTTATCTTAAGCTGCACCGTAGTTAGCAAGATCTCCATCTCGTTAGTTGAAACATGGTTGGAAGTTTGTTTACTCGTGGATGTGCTTAGTCGTTGACCTGGATTTTTGTTGTTTCTTTCTGTATTCGACGAGTTGGTATTATTTCCCTTGTCAGCGTTGTGCAATAAGGTGTGATGCTTCCTATTGCATTCTTTGCATGTTTTTGATGATGCGCAGTTTGTGTTGCCATGACTGTATAGGCAGTTTTTACACACGTGCAATTTCGAAACTATGTCATTCCGTTGAAATGAGTCCATGTTGATGAACTTTGGGCTGTTCATCAGCACGTGATTTCCGTCACAGTTAGGGCAATGACCGTATGCCGTATGGTATGTTTTCTTGAAGGATTTTTGCTGGTCGTAGTTGTGCAGTTTTGCAGGATGATGTTTGTTGAATGCCCTAGTCGCGACCTGCTGGCGTTGGTTAGGTGCTTCCTTTTTCGTGTTCTTCATGGTTTCGTAAGCCATGAATTTGTTTTCCAGGAAGTCTAACAGCTCGTTCAAGTTTGGCACATCCCTCGGATCCCGCAGCTCCTTTGTGTACTCGCCGTATGAAGTAGTGTCGAGTTTCTGCGACATCAAGTGTACTATAATTGGGTCCCAAGTTGCGATGTCTAAACCGATGTTTGCTAGTCCGTCCATACATTCTGTTATAACGTCATGCATCTTCTTGAGGTTGAAACTGTCGGGTTGTTGGATGACGGGCAGGTTGAGCATGATGTTTAGAAATGACGTGCATTGCAGTCTCCGATTGTCGAAGCGCTGAGTCAGTATCTCCCAACAAGATGTGTAGTTTTCTGCACTGATACTCAAATGTTGCACCAATCGTTCAGCTTCGCCTCTCAACCTCGTTTTCAGATGTTGCATCTTTTGCGCTTTGTTAATCCTCGGGTTGTTGTGTATGGTTTCCATAAAGAGATCCTTGAAGGAAATCCATTGGGTGTAGTTACCCGAGAATTCAGGAACCTCAATTTATGGCGCCGACCTTTCGTAGTGCGCAGTCGACCAAATCTTACGGCTTAAGGTTTTTCTTAGCTCGTCGTACTTCTCTTCAGTAGGGACGAACATGTTGTTGTAGTTAGAGTTGGAGCCTTTAAGTATCGCTTCCAGCTCCCAATGCGTTTTGTCTATAGCATCCCACTTTGACTTCAAGATTGACAAGTGATCGTCAAGTTCCCATTTTTCAGCTATGGCTTCTACATCAATTTTAGCCATAGCCCTATCGATGGCCTTGAAGTTGCATTCCTGTTTAGTCAGCAACGTCTTCGTTTTCTCATCAGGTTCTCCCGACAAGTCTGTTAGGTCGAACTTGACCTTTTCTTCAGTAGTTTGCAACATTTTTGAAATGTCTGCTTTCGTTGCTTCGAACATGTTCTTGGTTTTACCATAGACATCTTCTGCAAAGTAGTGTATGTATATTATTTTTTTTCTTCTTCTTTCAAGTACTCCTGTGTTTTTCTGCTCTTGCTGTCCTTGTTGTAGTTGGTGCATAATGTTTTTTATGTTATCAAAACATGTTGATTGTAGCGCTAGCTTATTCATCTTGATTGTAGACGATT
This sequence comes from Orthosia gothica, assembly GCA_949775005.1. Lineage (NCBI taxonomy): Eukaryota > Metazoa > Arthropoda > Insecta > Lepidoptera > Noctuidae > Orthosia > Orthosia gothica. The sequence continues at coordinate 11,192,019 of OX459064.1, forward strand.
GCTTCCTTGTAGTTCACAAAGTAGTTTTCTGGACAGGTTTTGAAGGTCCTTGTGGTCGAAGACTCCTCTAGTAGTTCTTGTTAGTTTCAGTAGTTGTAGACACTTCCCGTAGTTGTAGGCAGTCGCTGGAGGAACTTCTAGTAGTCAAAGACTCTCCAGTAGTTAGTTCCAGATTATTGTTCGAAGCTCTCCTAGTTGTCGGAGACACTTACAGTTTTTAGAAAGCTCTCCTAGTTGTCGGAGACACTTCCCGTAGTTTGAAGCTCTCTTAGTTGTCGGAGACACTTCCAGTATTTTGAAGCTCTCCTAGTTGTTGGAGTCACTTCCCGTAGTTTGAAGCTCTCTTAGTTGTCGGAGACACTTCCAGTAGTTTGAAGCTCTCCTAGTTGTTGGAGTCACTTCCCGTAGTTTGAAGCTCTCCTAGTTGTCGGAGACACTTCCAGTAGTTTGAAGTTAGTTGTTGAAGGCACTTCTAGTTGTTGAAAGCTCCTCCAATAGTTGTAGTTTGGTTCCGGTACTCAATGTGCCTGTACTCTGGTTAGGTATGTGCGCCTTCTCAATCCAACTGGGGCGACCCTCTTCTGGGAGACCAGTTGAACCGATTCGCTACCGTAACAAGAGACACAAACACACTAAGATACACAAAGGTTCGAAGGACCATTTAATGTACGGGTTGTAAGTCCGTACACTGATTCGCCGTTAGTTGGTTGGAGAGAAACACGTCATAGTTAGATCCACTAGTTAAATATATTTCAGTTAAGTGACTTACAGTATAACTTAGATGGAAAGCAACTATTTCTCTCTCTTTGTTTGGATAGCAACACGGCTATAAGATCACTATCTACGTTGGTTGCTTTGTTGTGATGTTTTATACGGTCAAATTATGACGCACATCGTTGGCCTAAAGTAGGTTGCCAGTATGCAGAAAAATGTACGGTGTTGAGACCGTACATATTGGCAACCCCCAAAAGTAGTTAAGATTAGTGTAGAAAGAGAGAAAGAGTCGCCTGTACATAGTTACGCACATACATTACAAATTAATCAAAGTTAAACGCAATGTTGTCTTGTGATTTAGGATGGCAGTAGTCCGTGGCCGCCTGCTGGTTTTCTGGAAGTCTGCTGTTGGCCGGCTGCTGTCCCATAAACCTCCAGCGCTCGGCCATGCAGGAGCGTTGAAGTGCCATTCTACCTCCATTTTACCGATCTCATGGAAGAACACCGGCGAGAGCGCCATTTCGTGGTCCGACCCTTTGATTTTTCTTCCAGACTCCAGTTATACAGTATGTAACTTATTGGTCATTAGCTAGATACTTAATAATACGTCGGTTGTTTTAATTTTATTATTTCGGTTATTACTTTTTATTGATGTATGTAGGTGATACTGGTTAATGGTGTGGTTATTTAGGGTCTAGACGAAGGAACATTATAGCAGCGATGTCAAAACATCCAAAATGGGATTTACCTTCGTTACATTTAGGTATAGTGTCCGGCACGTAACTTGGCAAGGTTTCGCGTAGTGGGGCAAGTTTGCACATATTACGCGAACTAACCAACCACCATATAGAGCGAACGGAACGTGGACGCGACACCATTGGTCAGTCGATCCTTGTGTCAACTGAACAACCAATCGCGCGCTCGGAACGGTCCTAAACGTTCCCCGCGCCCCGCTTCACTACCAAAGATACCTAAAAAACGACTTCTGTGCATCTAAGGACTCTTGCCAACTTACATGCCGGGAATTAAAGCGCATATCAATACCAAACATTTCGAACTTTAGTGAAAATCGTTATATCTGTCACCATAATGTAAAAAGAACGTTGTCAAAACTCTCATCCTGCAATAATTATAAATATTGCTTGAGACTTATTTGATTTAACCATCATTGCTATGTAAATACGGTATATTTTTTATCCTACCACATATCGAACCTCAAAAAATACCATTTTAAAGAGCCCTAAAACGTGTTAAAAGAACGGTGACTGCTTTATCACGGAATAAAGGCAGGATTTTCTATTCAAGCATTTTTCCTAAGCGCTAGCGAGATCGCTTTTCTCGCGTTTGGCTAGCTATGCAACGCTTGTAAACGACCCCCTTACTTAAATCCTAACTTGTGTTATAGGTTCTCTTTAACCTATATTCTGAAATGAAGTGGAAGAGTGCATCTTGGTAAACAAGATTAGAACTGGGGCGAGTATAAAATCTTTTAGTATGTATCTAAAAGTCGCTTGAACTAAGGTTTTAATAGAAGGTCATACTCTATCAACGTTCTATAATATGCAACTTAAAAGAAACAGCTTTTTATCGCTGCTGACCTGGTTGCATAAATGGCTTGTCAGAAATTGTGCATTGCTGAATATGAATTTGTATAGTTACTTGTGACAAACTACAACGACAAAATGTTACAGGAAAAATAACAACAATAGGTGATGAATATTTAACATTATTATAAGTAGGTGATGTTTGTAATATTTGGAAGTATGTGAGAACCATGTTCCTATTTATCAAATTAATGCATTTACCTGTTAATGCTTTTAATACTTTATACCTGTACGTAGCGTGTAGTGCTATTCTGGGTACAACGTCGTCACATATATCATTTTATTAATGTATGTACTTGGGACAATCCCACCGCACTATTCCCAAACCACTGCAACTCCTGAAAGCCAGAATCAACAGTGGCAACCACCAGAAAAGCGCCGAGGCAATGAAGCTCGACGAAGCTGTCTTGGATCCCGCAACGAAATCAATCAGAAAAGAATAATGGAGGAGTAAGAAAAATATACTTATAAAAAAATGTATATACTTATGTAAATATTATAAAACACCTATTTTTAGGGTTCCGTAGCCAAATGGCAAAAAACGGAACCCTTATAGATTCGTCCTGTCTGTCTGTCTGTCTGTCTGTCTGTCTGTCTGTCTGTCTGTCCGTCCGTATGTCACAGCCACTTTTTTCCGAAACTATAAGAACTATGCTGTTGAAACTTGGTAAGTAGATGTATTCTGTGAACCGCATTAAGATTTTCACACAAAATTAAAAATAAAACAATAAATTTTGGGGGCTCCCATACTTGAAACTAAAACTAAAAATATTTTTTTTCATCAAACCCATACGTGTGGGGTATCTATGGATAGGTCTTCAAAAATGATATAGAGGTTTCTAATATCATTTTTTTCTAAACTGAATAGTTTGCGCGAGAGACTCTTCCAAAGTGGTAAAATGTGTGTCCCCCCCCCTGTAACTTCTAAAATAAGAGAATGATAAAACTGAAAAAAATATATGATGTACATTACTATGTAAACTGCCAGCGAAAATTGGTTTGAACGAGATCTAGTCAGTAGTTTTTTTTTAATACATCATAAATCGTAAACCGCAATTTACCAAGTACGGAACCCTTCGTGCGCGAGTCCGACTCGCACTTGGCCGGTTTTTTTTAAAAGAGTTTGTATGGAGTTTCTTGTGCCTTCTTCTCCATAACAAGCTACTTTTCCAAATGCACGGTAGAAACAAATTTTTATTACTTGTAATTTTTAATTGTTTGACGTTCAAAAGTGCCACTTATTGGCCTAGTTGTAATAAATATATTTGACTTTGACTTTGTAACAAACATTGCTATTGATGCAGCAAAGTGAAGGCACTAATGTATGATGGTGCTAATCTGAAGCCCAAGTGGCAACTGGCATCTAGATTAGTTAGCTGTCTCGCTTAAAGTCCTGGAAACCGTAAATTTGCCCTTTCTTGATGCTGCCACTGGCTTAACTTGTTAACAGAAACTTTTTTTAAAGTTGTTACTTTTACCAAATAAAGCCACTCCGTGTGCGGGGTCTTGAAGTGTGCTCTTGATTGTATGCCTAAGTAGCCTTCAACGAAATACATCAGAAAAGAGAGAGATGTATCCGATCAAACTTATAGCAGCTCGATGTGAGCAAAAACATAACACAAACGACACCTCCAAAATTTTAAAAGTTTCTTCGCGAATACAACAAGCTACTTTTCCAAATGCACGGTAGAAACAAATTTTATTACTTGTAATTTTTTATTGTTTGACGTTCAAAAGTGCCGCTTATTGGCCTAGTTGTAATAAATATATTTGACTTTGACTTTGTAACAAACATTGCTATTGATGCAGTAAAGTGAAGGCACTGATGCATGATGGGGCTAATCTGAAGCCCAAGTGGCAACTGGCATCTAGATTAGTTAGCTGTCTTGCTTAAAGTCCTGGAAACCGTAAATTTGCCCTTTCTTGATGCTGCCACTGGCTTAACTTGTTAACAGAAACTTTTTTTTAAAGTTGTTACTTTTACCAACTAAAGCCACTCCGTGGGCGGGGTCTTGAAGTGTGCTCTTTATTGTATTTAGGCATACAATAAAGAGCACACTTCAAGACCCCGCGTAGCCTTCAACGAAATACATCAGAAAAGAGAGAGATGTATACGATCAAACTTATAGCAGCTCGATGTGAACAAAAACATAATAAAAACGACACCTCCAAAATATTAAAAGTTTCTTCGCGAATAGACACAGCCATTGCACATTATTGTCTACTAAAGACCAATAAAAAAACTCAGTTGCAAATTGTAATACCACTCCAATAACACTTAACCGATAACCAAGTACGTCTTCCAACGTCGTCTTTCACTTACCTTAATCTCTTAAGTACAATTACCGGTGACTAGACTCCCAATACGCTTGGTAAATCCGTTTGGCTTAACAGTAAATGTTCTGTACTTCTATTAGAATGTTTAGTTTCGACCGAGACAAATGTACGAGCAATTAGGAAAACGATTGTCTTGAAACTTGTAGAATTGAGGGTAGGAATTGTTTTAGTTGTTTGTAAATCGTTTTATTACGGGTAGTTGAAAATTGTAACGAACATTTGTGTTTAGATCGTTTAAGAGTCCCTACCAAATTTGGTTTAGGTAACTATCGCAGCGCAGTGTGTTTGTGAGTGTTCGAACTATCACTGATAGTCGTAGTGTGCGTTTTCGCACGGTGCAGCGGAAACAAAAATCTTGATGCGTAACAGCTATTATCACTACTCCATAGTCTTTTAACCTAGGTAGTTTGTTAGTACTATGTATGCTTCACTATTTATCTGTGTTGTTATTAATTAATGTAACAAATAGATAAGAAAATATTGATATATTATATAATATTTTAACGCATGTTACTAAAACGGAACCGTTTTAGAATATGGTCATCTTACTACGAAAATACAATAATAACTACGAAAATATTAATCTTACTAAGAAAATTCAATTCAGTTAGGTTCAATAGCTGTTAGGCTCAAAGATCGAAAACACTTATTAATTAAAAAAATAGCTCAGAATAAAAAAAAGAACGCGTTCTGAGGCCTAAATGATGTAACCACAACGCGAGTTCGCAACGGACAAAAGGGTGTCGATAAGAATTGCATATTTTTCGTCATTTTCCTGGTTTTCGGATAACTAATACGAACAACTACCGGAAAACATTGTAAAGGACGGCAGGGTGACATCTGTCGGGCATGTCACCGGCCGGGGGAATCAATTCGTCACATTATCTCCCGTTGTTCTAGTGTAGCTAACGGATACTATTTGCATAGATACAACATTGTAGCCAGAGGATCATCCATTAGCAACTTGCTCTTAAATAGAAACATGTGAAATCGGAAGTGCCTTACTATAGGTAGGTATGTGCCCGACCCAGTTCTCGAAAATGTTAATTTCACGTTGTATTGGGTTCGGTCTATGATCAGAATGATCACTGACAGGACTATTGTTGTCAATAAGCCTGTCATAGTGGTGATAGACCGACTAGAGCGTCGCGCCATGATTGTTAAACATTTCGACCTGGGGCCATTTGCATGGTTTTTGTGGTCGCTAATAACTAATATGGGGTCAAAACCAAAACCCAAGATAGCACCGATGAATTTTCATTGTGATCTCATATTATTTATAGGCGTCCCCAAAAACTATGAAAATGACACCCAGGGCGGTATGTTGTCAAATTTTCGTAGGCACCATCTTGGATTTTGGTTTTGACTCCATAAATTCATATTTTTTCGCTCAGTGAGCGTTTTCGGTCTTTTATCCTAAAATGTATAACATTAAAAGCGAGATCGTAAAGGATTAGCCTTTGTAAGAAAACAATCTAGATTCTATTCATGTGACCACTAAGAGCGCCCGCAAACTACAGACTTTTTATCAGCTGATAGTTTGGTCGGGTCTTTAATCATTATGAAGAAGTATGCAAGTACGCACATTTCAACGATTCGGAACTGAATGTAATTTTCAATCCGACCAAACCATAGGCCGTTAAAAAGTCTGTCTATAGTTTGCGGGGGCTTTAAATAAGCATTTTAAAGGTGTATCTAATGTAGACACCGTGGGACCAGTTTGGGAATGACAGATTTAAATAAATCTGTGTAGGTATATGTTGTCACGAAATACACCGGTGGTTTATATGGGTACCTTCCCATAGCTCTGTAGGAACCACTTTGAAGAACGTGCCAGGAATTTTTATACACCGGAAATTGATTTTTTGTACACTTCGTCATTTTTGTAGTACCTTTCTATTTCTATTATATATCACGACCTAGAGTTTGAGTGGTAGAGGCGACGCTCTGCAAAAGCAATTATTTTTTCGCGAACTTCAGATGCCATACTTCGTGCTTTGTTATTTTAAAATCATTGGTAGGTATTCGTTTGTTTCCGCAGGGATGTGCCCTAAAATGAGTTACACAGAGGTCACGGAGATCTACGTGCTGGTGTTCACCGGGGTGGTTTAAGTGAGTGAGCTATAAATCTCGCTCTCCCTTGTCTTTGCCCCAAAAATCCAGGCGCCTTTTGAAGGTTGCCCCCCGATACCAAAAAATAAGGTATTCATTTCGTAATCTAGTCTAAGTATACGAGTGTGTTATTGTGAATATCACCTTTACTTCATTTGATGAGATATCGTGCCCACAAACATTGGACATAGGTCCCGATAAATCCTTATTTTTTAGTCAGCGAGACTGTTAAAACTCAACATTTATTGTGATGTTCCTAAATTTGAAAAAATATAATGAATTTTACCAAAGAAAAATAATGACAGTAGGTAATGTCTTTATAAAATGAACGTAAGTTTAAGTTTGTAGGTACCTAATGGGTGAACGAATCAAACGAAAAAACGTGAAATTAATTTCATCGTTATGTGTGAGCATTGTTGGTACTGTTATACCAACAGGTAAATAAACACCTACTTTTCATTCCAATGCAGACTTCCCACAAACCCTAAGCGACTAACACATTATATTCCCATTTACCGGTAACATGAACAACATTACATACCTACCTACAAACACAATATTGACAACAAAACCACAAAATTGACGTCACAAAAACCCTTTATTATTTTGTCTTATCAAACGACCAGTCATTGGTTTCTGATAAGCAGGATATGATCACAAACAAAATGAGATATAACGCTGCTATAAGGCCCTTATAAGCCTCTATTTGTCCGTATTATATAAGGTCCAATGATGCCGAAAGTGCTTACGAGGGTGAAGGAAGTAAATAATATAAATGTTATATTTGATCAAGCTTTTTTCCCTTGTTTTTCTTTAATGTGAGTGTATTTGTCTTCCGGCTCAGAATACGGTATCTTCCGGAGCGTGTCGGTATAGAATATCGGAGGATTATTTCATCTGGGTGATATAGCCGCCATGATTAGAAAGTCATTGGTCATTCTGAGATGAGGAGTGGAGTGTTGTGTTTGTTTCTGTGAAGGAGGACAGATAATACCATAAGTTAATATTACGAAGGGTAGCTCTTAAGCGCAGGCCCATATAAATAGCGTCAGACGCTATTCCATTCAAATTACATACAAAATGCATGGAAATAAAGGGCAATTTAGGACACACGGTATGTCGTTGCTCGGACGTGGTTATGACGCGCTATTGCGGGGCGCCCGCGCTTGAACGCCGCCAGTTCGTAGTGTGTGCTTGCTTGCAGCAGACGTCTGTTAGTGATATTGCCTCAAGTTATGCATTGCCGTAAATAGTCTGGAATCATGTCCCGATTGCCAAACAGGGCGCACCCAAGATGCATCTGGATATTAATTAATTTTACGAGAGCACGAGCTTCTTCGTCTTCTGAGGATGACATGCTGACACATCGATGCCGGACAACAGACTGCACTAAACTAGCACCTACGCCACGTAATTGCTGCGTCATGTCCGAGCCATTTTTCCGCCATGTCAGCGCCGTGTCCTCGCCCGATGCCATTTGTATATGGCCTGCGCCTTATGTGCTTAAGCAATCTTGCATCAAAATTTATTTTATTTTTCAACGGCCAACTTAAATCATCATAAGGGTTGATCGTATTGTCAACTTTGATTGAACGATCGGGCTTATCAGATGGATTAATAGCAGTAATAGCAAAATGTTCGATAAAAAACAAGAAAAGAAAAAACACCTAAACAATACTCTACTCCAAACACATTTTGTTGATGCAAGACCGTTCCTGGAACAAAATATTGACTTAGTTATTACAAATAATAAGTTCCTACTGTTAAATATGCCGATATATTTTATTATTATGCTCATAATATTATTACTTACCAACAAATATGTTACAAAAATCATGTTAACATAATCTTAAAAAGTGATAACATAATAACAACGTTTGAATATGATATACTGAAAGAAGAAAATATTTACCCAATATTATAATATGTTTTCATAGGGTACGTAAATAGGGAATCTGTGCGGAAAGCTGACATTCCTGGAATATTTACCTGAAATACCTTCTTTTCATATTAGTATGTAGAAACTTCATAAATAAACGGCTATTTTCAGAGCTTTTGTAAAGTTTTTTTGTAAGATCCAATCGATAGGAAACAAAAGAGGGATTACTATTTTTATATTATTCTGCAGTAAGTAAGTATAGTTTTTAAGTAGGTACGTTTTAGGTAGGTAGGTAGGCTTACAAACACCAGCCCACCTTTACCATACAAGGTGTAACTGAAATGACGCAATTTCTGAAAAAAGGTTATTGTTTCTGTTATGAACCAAGTGATTAATACGGCATTATTTATAATTCCCGGGCGATTTGAAAAATGGCCAATATGAGTAGGCAATATGATAAAAACTATGGAAATAATTTAATTTACCGGACTTTCTGAATAAATGGAAGATGAGTTCGCACGCTTTGCTTGCTCACTTCAGCTCCCGTCATCTCCTTCGAATCTAACCTATCTGTGTTGGGGTGCCCTAAGCTACCGAGCTCGCTTCGCTCGCTCTTGGACTAATTTATTGTCCATAATCACTTGGTCCATGACATATCCACTAATGTTTTACAGCTGTTTAGTACATTTTGTCGAGTTAAGCAAACATAAATGTATGGGGCAGTTGTTTTTTTTTTCACGATTTCAGGGCTAGTCCCATAGTAAAAAATATTCATAAGAGAACACAACACAATTTCTAAAAAACGATCCTCCCTTTTCAGAAATTGTTTTGTTTCATTTAACCCTGTATATTGATATGAAACTATCGTAAATAAACGTAAATTTTATAAAGAATAAGCACAAATTTGGCCTTGTAATGTAGTCGATGGACCAAACGATTCATCAAGCTTATAAACAATATGATATTTTCTGCAAAAACGATTGTCGAAAAGGCAAACCTATGAAATTGACATGCACTACCGAAATATATTGTGGTCATGGTTAATCCCTAACATTTTGGCATTTCAAAAATCGCTTTTGCTTATAAAATTTCACTTTGTCTAGTAGAGTAAAGTGGAGACCACGTATTGGCAAGCACAATGTGCGAAGCCCAGCTAGATCTACCGATGTCATTAAAAGTCGATTGGATGCAGAAGGTGGAGGATCAAATAGGTAGATTGATAAAATAAATATTTTATTCATCATCGTCATTTCAGCCGAAAGACTACCACAGCTGGTTATAGGTCTACTCGATATCCCCAGCGTCGCCACACTAATCGGTTCTGTGCGTCTCGCATCTTTCGGATTTCCACAGCCTAAACCAGGTCTTCGGTCCACCTAGAAAGAGGCCTGCCGAGTATTTTATTACAAAACAATAAAGGTAGCTGCAATAAAGGAAAACAAAACAATACAAAATAAACACAGTATTTGTACTGTATGTTATGCTACATGTTTTTGTTTCATTGTTGTTTAATTTTATTTAAATTATTTGTGGTTTGTAATGTTTTTGTTGGATTGTTTAATTTGTATGTTGTTACTATTTTATTGTTTAATCTATTTGAGTTGTTATTTAATACTATTCAGTTTGTGTAATAATTTAATTGCTGAATTATCTGTACAAGTTGGTTAAACATGTTAATGCAAAGAGTAATTTTGTAAAAAATATATGAAATGCCTCGTGCAAAGGGCCTCTGCATAAAAAGAAGACAACATGTTTATCTTATAAGCTTTCACAAAACCCGTAAATTATATAAGCATATTTATTATAAATAACACCCAACCTCAAATCGTAAAATATGCGGCCTTTCAAAAGTTTCCACGACCTACAAAAACAGAAATTTCAATGCACCTTCTGTATACAATTTTAATATATTGTAACCCAAAGAATAATATCACGCACGTGTGCACTCGGCCTTACAAAAGCGACCGCAGCCCGAAGCCATCCCGAATTGTGCACCAGCATACAGATGGCAGTAATTTGCAAGCTCGCTCCGTTTACCCCGAAAGAGTAGGGTGGGAAGATACGGAAATATTCGGCAGAAAGTATATGTGTCTTTTAGTCCAGTACTATATATCGCTTTACTTATGCTGTGATCGAGAGCATACTTATGGTGTGTGGATATATTTAAATTGACTGAAGGTACTGTTTGTGCTATGATATGCGTATTAGAGCAAAATCTTGCTGGATACTGTCGCCTGAAGTTAACGCAGGTAACCTACGTAATATTTTCATTCGTAATGAGTACATATCTATTATTAAGTTATCAGAGGTACTGCTAACGCGACTAGTCCCGGAGGCTACTAAGTCTGTATGTCTAGGGCTCCACATAATAAATATTAAAATAAACAAAGTTCCTATAAATTGTGAATGAATATAATTAACATTATAAAAACTTTTTTAAAACAAGTTTTTTTCGTATTATTCTCAGCAAATCCTTTCATTTGATACTAATATTAGTGCAATGCACAAAAAATAACTAGTCCGCCATCTTGGGCTGTCCGACATATTGGATTTAAAATGACGTCACTTAGCTAACCATGCATTGTCATCCAGTCTAAAAGTGTATGCAGAATTTCATCAAAATCGGTGTAGGATAACTGCTTTAAAATTCAGTTGCAAGATTTGACCCGAACACACTTATGTACATTGCAAGTTAAATCACACACATCACATCATCAGCCTATTAATGTTGCCACTGCTGGGACACAGGCCTCCTCTCTGTGAGAGGGAATGGGCCGTAATCCACCACGCAGGCCCAGAGCGGGTTGGTGGATGTCACATGTCTTCGAATTTTTGGTTCAAGGACATGCCGGTTTCCTCACGATGTTTTCCTTCACCGTTAAATAAAAGCATGTAAAAACAAAAAAAAACATACCTAATTCTATGGTCACGAATAAAATAAACGTTCACCAACAATATCAACATACCTACAAATAAAAAATTTGTAGTACATATAAACGCAGATTTCATATAAGTGTACTTATCGACAGTTGGGGTAAACCACTCTTATTCATAAAACTCTGCACTATTAAACAACTGCATAATATACTAATTCAAATTCTTTTATACAATTCGAATTTAGAATCTGGCTTCTGAGATTACATAAATAAAAACCTTCGTCTGGCTACCACTACATAATACTGGCTGTCATGATTTAAAATAAATTTATCTACACTCACAACGTAATGTTCTAAATATGAATTCAAAACATATTGTATAAACATTGGTAAAATTGAAAAAATACCATTACAGTGCAACATTTTCCTTCGATTTTCAAACAACTGCATCATAAAATAACTTTTTAATTTTTATAGCAGATTTTACTTTTTAATTTATTGGCGCTTATGGGCTCATTGACATTGACAGTCATGGTGCAAAGAGAATCTAAATTGCCCGCCATACTGCATATTTTTTTCCGTTTCCACTACTTTAAAAAAAATTATTAACCTGACTAAACGATCTCAAAATAATCACAATATTAAAACTTCTGACAATAAAAGCAAAATGACATGGAAAATTATAAAGAACTCTAAATTAAACCTACCTAATGACTCAATAAATGCTATAAAAATTGACAATAAAACGATTGACAAACCACAATTAATTGCTGAAAAGTTCAACGATTATTTCATAGAAAAAATTGTGCCAATTCCTGGAGCAGGTAAAAGATCGAACGCGTACATCACAAATAAACAAAAATCAATGTTCATGCCTCCATGTCAGCCGATACAAATTTTCAACATTATAAGATGTATTAAAAGCACCAATAGTGTAGGGTATGACGAAATTTCTACAAAAATTATAAAACAGGTTGCCGACTTAATCGCACAACATTTGTGTCATATTCTTAACCTTTGTATAAGCCACGGTGTTTTTCCAGACCGCCTTAAGGTATCCATTGTGAAACCTATATATAAAAAAGGCAATAAGCAACTAATGCAGAATTATAGACCTATTGCGCTTCTGCCAATTTTTCCAAAATATTCGAGAAATATATTTATAATGAGCTTTATAGTTACTTAGAAAAACAAAAGATTCTCTGTAACGAACAAAAAGGTTTCCGAAAGAACATGACTATAAACATGGCAATTTATGACTTTTTAAATAAAATTATGACTAATATTGATAATAAAACACCGGTCTGTTCTGTGTACTGTGATATGACGCAAGCTTTTGATTATGTTGACCATTCAATTCTATTAAACAAACTTGACTCCTATGGTATAAGAGGTAACGTTCTCAGCTTATTAAGCACGTACCTATCAAAAAGAAAACAGTATACCGCTATAACAAACTTAAACTTAAAGACTAAAGAAGAAGTGACATACCTGTCTAAAGAACGCACTGTATACTTTGGTGTGCCACAGGGTAGTGTTTTGGGACCGCCATTATTTCTAATTTATATTAACGACCTGCCCAAAGCTATAGACTTCCCAATGACACTCTTTGCTGACGATAGCACGATTACAATAGCATGTGATAAACCTAATTCGTATGAAGCTGATGTTAACAATGCGGTAACTTCAATCATCTCTTGGCTGGATAATAATAACCTAAAAATAAACCTTGAAAAAACACAAATAATGCACTTTGCTCAAAAAAAACCTAGTTCAAAGATGGAGGTTCAATACCAGAATATCAAAATTCAAGATGTCAATAGTGCAAAATTTCTAGGTTTGGTAATTGACAGGCACCTCAATTGGAAGGATCATATTGAAGCGCTTTGTAAGAAAATTAGTAGCTCATCTTATGCATTATATAAACTTGCCCCCACAGTTAACATTGATACACTACTTACAGCGTACCATGGTATTGTAGCGTCTGTGCTAAGATATGGTCTTATATTTTGGGGTAACTCCACAAATAGGGAAACCGCTTTTAAAGCGCAAAAGCGATCCATAAGAGCCATGTTCAGGCTACAAGTAACGGACAGTTGTGAACCGTTTTTTAAGAAATACAAAATTTTGACACTGCCGTCTATGTATATTTATGAAACTGCCTTATTTGTCAAGCTGAATTCACACCTTTTTCCCAACCTATCAGATACAGTAAAACGTAACAGGCGAAATGATATGTTGCGCGGACGTAGAGCAAAAACAGCGTTAATGTGGAAAAGCATGTTTTGTTTAGCTCCGCAAGTTTTTAACAAAATCCCAAAGCAAATTAAACAGTTAAATTTAAATGGGTTTAAAAGGGAGCTTAAAGAGTTACTATGTAAAAAGTGTTATTACAATTTAAACGACTTTTTAAATGATACTTTGACATAATCTAATTGTAATCTCTTTTTTATAACAGATAGCTTGACATTCCATTTTGAAATTGACATTTTTTTAATTATTATTTATTTTTGACATAATAATATTTAGTGACTTTGACATGCCTTTAATTGTAACATTAATATTGTCATGTAATTGTATCAACTCTAGCCTGATATTTCTATTTTTGCATTGTGATAATTTATTTTGTGTACCTGAAATTTGCACGCCCCATGTGGCAGAATGTGATGAGACCTTTATGTTATTTGAGACCTTGTATTGTACCATGTTCGGACAAATAAATGAATTTGAATTTGAATTTATTATTTAATTTCAACTGTATGAGTAAAGATAAAATAGTGTATGCAACGGCATATAATTAGGTATTAAAAACCCACGCTCGTGTTTTAATAACCCCTATTATATGACCATTGCATAAACTACTATTCTAATCATAGTGCAAAATATAATAATGTAAAAAGGTTATAAAACCTAAAAGGCAGTTCACTATAGAAACTATATTTAAGCCCTTTCAAATAACAATCTACTTAATAATTAACTTAATTTACAAACTAATACACTTCAGAGTTTGGGGTTTAATAAGAAAACTTTATAGTTATGTCCTAGTCCTAGCCAGAACTTTACGTGATTAATAGTCATAAAGAGACCTACGTCACTGTGGGACCTTATTCTGTCAGCAAACTTTGTTTGTACAATACATAATATCCGTTAATTCCTTTGGGGGATATCAGTTTGACGATGACCTATATTTTCATGCATGAATTAGTAATTAATTGAAGAGTTCATAATAAAATAATTATGTAAAATTTACTGCAAGGTAAAATGGTAGGCAGATTGACATTAATAGTTCGTTTGGCAAACTGTTCAGTAATTATAGATATTATATGCTCTAGACATTTGCTTGATGAGGCCAAAGGATTCTGACGTGGTAACCGCATACTGAAACGCGCAGTGTTGAAGGCACAAAATAATATAAGAACATACAATTATTTAGTACATAAAAGTAGCACTAGAACCCCTGCATTGGCTTCCCAGAAGGTGCATCGAAAACCTGGTAATAGTCACGGAAATGCCACTGGATACAAGATGAGTAGGGCTAGTAAATATGATGACGCTTGATCATGCAATTGTCCAGCAATAGCCAACTTTCAGTTGACATAATGATGGTCTGGATACACCTGACATTTTGTGAACTATGGGGAAATACATCAATATTTTAAGATTCGACAACAAACATAAAACTTAACTAAAGGTCGAATTGTAGAAGCAGTAGGTAACTTGGTGACTGTAAAACTTTTATATTTGCGAAATAGCTGACAATCGCCGATTCTAAAATCAAACTGAAAATATATAGAAGACATTTTCAGTCAACCGTGTTACATAAAGGTTCTCAAACTTTTTGTGGGTGAACCCTTGTTTTTTAATTTTACTTTCTGAGCACCTCATTGTTTTTATAGCAGCAGGCAATCCAAGATCCAACAAGCACAAAGAAAGTAATGTTCAGAAATCGTTAAACAGTCGAACTTATCCTCGGTTGCAAGATTGAATTGTGCACCTTGTAAGCTTTTGGGATAGGCACTACCACAAATATATATTTTTTAAATTCTAACTATTTCTACTTAGTATGGTAGCCTCAAGCGTCCACAAGGGCGTCATATCGTCCACGTTGAGAAAGATTGGTCTAACTGAAATACAAGAAAATACAAACCAAAGTAAGCAGGTCAGTGCTCTTACAACTGCATTAAGTTGAGTAAATACTGGACGATGGCAGAATGCCAACCTCAGACATAAATCTAACTAGATAACGCGAGTCCTTCTATCTGTATGAAAACCAAGCATGCCACTTTTTCACACACAATTTAAAAACAAATATACTTACCAATGAAAGAAAACATTTCACATTTTGGTGGTTTTCCATTGCCGATAATGCTAAATGAAAAGTTCAAAGTACGATCATAGATCGTAATTTTACACATTATTTTTTACACGCGAAGTACATACAATCGCGTCATCTAGTTAGATTTAAATCTGTGATGTCAACCATCTCCAGCTATGTTTTAGAAATACACAGGTTTAACCGTATAAAGAAGGATTTATGTGAATATTGTAGATGTTTTGGTGTAGTGACAAAACAATGTTGTAATATTCATGTAAAGGTTTTGGTTTTGACCAAAAGGTAAATAAAACCTTTTGATTAAACCTGAGTTTGATGATAAGATTGTTGAAGAAGACGACATGTGTTTTATGAAAAAAAAACTCATTCAATATTGATTACTACTACCATATTAAATCTTTGCACAAACATTTAGTTCCATTCTTGGTCTTCGTAAATCATGGAAGTGAATTATTTTTTTCATCGAAATCCATCTCTGATTTCATATTTCTCATAGTTTTGTTTTCACTGTTAGGTACTCAAAGTTTCGCAGGAAAACTTGACACGTTATTAAGCTGTGAATTAATATATCTCTTGCTTATATTAAAGCATGAGATGACTTGCTTTTTTCATCAAAATCCAACTCTAATTTCTTATTTCTCATAGTTTTGTTTTCATTTTAAGATACTTAAAATCTCGCTTGAAAACTTGACACGATATGAAGCTGTGAAGCAATATATCTCACTCTTATATTAAAGCATGACGTGTCAAAATTTCCACTTATATTTTATGAGAAATGTGGAATGCAACCAGATCATATTGCATTTTTCTTGTCATGTTGCAACTCATAAACTTCAAGGTGTTTACCTGTTTTATTATTATTTCGTGTGTATCTCTTGATATGCCCTATACTACTAAATATAACTACTTTCACATTTATAATAATAATAATGCCCACTACAGAGCAAAGGCCTCTCCTCAAACAGAGAAGGCACATTTGCAATAGGATTTGTAAATCGTGATACAAAAACCTGTATGCATACTTGTACAACATGTTTCAACCTTCAAGGAAAGAACTGAATTCAAGAAAACTAAATGCTACTTGGGAAATCTTATTAGGTACTAGTTGTGCCCGCGGCTTAGCTCGAAATCATCCATTGACTTCTCCCGCTCTGGGTGAAGCGGGAGGGCGTGTCAGACTTTTACTGACTAAAACCTACCCGTGTGTTCCTTCAGTTGCTTGTGCCAGGGCCGCGGTAACTCTCTTTCAAATTTATCCGCGACCCAGACAGGCATCGGCCCTAGCGGACCCCACATACCTACCTACCCTACTTACCTTCCTACCATCCTACCTACCTCACTGACTTACCAATATTTTGCTAGGGTCATTCTTTCGCGGAGAATCTTAATACTGCCATTCAGAAAATGACGTCATATGCACAACGCCATCTATCGAATATGGAGTTAAACTGTCCGAGTATCTGAATTGCGTGTGTTGTTGTCTTGAATACTTTAAATTCATCTAACTTTTGAACATAGAGTGAACCGATTTCAATGAAACAAAATAATACTTCAAGTTGTGCAGATTTTTTATGTATACAAGTTATCTACATTAGTTACGTACATTTTACTTGATGCGTGCACAACTTAAGAGACAAACCGACAAACCAAGAAACAAACAAATATTGGAAATGGGTTCTGTTGGTTATCCTTTAAAACTCTGGCTTTTTTATTTGGAAATAAATTTAGGTACAAATTATGTAGGTACAAAAACGACTTTTCTACAGATTTATTTTATGTATAAATAATTTTGTATATGGAATTCTGTACTCGTATAATTATAAGTTTGTTATTTAATCAAGGTTGTGTCTGACAAAAACAAGTACACAAATAAAATACCAAATCCCAACTAACATTAAAAAATTCAGCTTTTGTTTCTTCCATATACATTGTTTTGAAAACCATTAAACAAGAATAAAAAATCTTAACTGTATTTCAAAAATGGAATAACCAACGCAGTTCAAGCATATAAAATATTGAAAAGAATTTGATTAAAAATGCATCGAAAAAGTAACTTTAAATCCTGAAAAAAATCGTGCAGTTTGGTTTTTACAAACATTTACAAAGTTTGAGTGGATGAAATATGTATAATTTTGCAGGATAAAGCTGCCTCACACCTACACACGGTACTGTATTCTTAGTTCTATAATTATCACGAATACAGACGCCCACATTACCACAAAACGTGGAGGCGTTTATTTGATTTGATTTACATCCACAATATTTGTTTTCAAGTGGTACAGATAAAATACTTTAAAATTACTTTTGTTTGCTAAGAACAAATTAACCAAAAAGGAATTCGAGCTTTTTAAAATTATTCTGCAGTTCTCTATTGATACTTGACGCGCTAAATCGATCTCTAAATCTAAGGTATCGCAGTATATTGCCTTTCCAGAAACAAAGATGAAATGTTATTGCACGTACTCTTCAAACCTGAGCAGCAACACTGCTTCATTGTTACCATTAGAAGCTGTGAGCTGGAACATCCACTGCTTGACACAGATATTTCTATTACATCGCTTCATCGCTTTGTCCTCTCACATCCAACGGATTCTCTTACCTTTTCAGAAAATAATCTACTTTAACTCCTTGCACAAAACGCCATATTTCTTCACAGCATGTGGTTTTAATAACATCGCCACCAATGAGGAGCCACAATAAACTGACTGATGACGTCATCCATATTCTGAAAGGCTCACAAAATGGCTCTGGTTTATTACTGGCATATTTGGTCCTAATTGAGTACAGAGTTCGTACATTCTCGAGAGGGTTTGCGTTTATAGAAAACTTATTGGACGAAGTTTGTTTTGTAAACGAAGAATTAGGAATTTTCAGTGCTTTCCAATTTGGAAAAACACTTTTCTTGGGCAGTTACGAAGTTTAGTTGTTAATTCTTTTGTTAAAAAATATAACTAGGTACCGAATTTGCCTTTTTCTACCACAAAAATCACCTGAACATACGCATTATTTACGACTACTAAGCATAAATAAGGGTTTTTATGTTTTTAAATAGTTTATTATTTATTAATATCCATTAGTTTTTAAGTCAAATATATTTATTCAATTATGCCAACAAACGGCACTTTTGAACGTCACATAAATTAAAATTAAAATTTAAAGTAATAATAAAAAAAATAAAAAAAAGATTCTACCGTGCATTCGGAAAGTAGATTGTTATTATCTGATGATGTTTATTATTTATCATTCATATTTTAGGACTATTCACAAAAACAAGAACACTATATCTGATTCCATCGCGCCAATAAGTAACGCAAACTAACGCAGTATTATCGTACACAAAAATTGTATTATAGTTTTGTTTCAATAAATATTTGTATTTGTACTATGCGCTAGAAAAAATAACGATATTATATTGCTTACATCTATTAATTACTAAACCAAAACTAATATATTAAAAGGACAAACCTTACACATAAGAAAGAAGAAAAGAAAGAAAAATGTTTAATTGTCTCAAACCGACATACAATTATAATACATGCCTATGCTAAAACCCTTAAGAGACACACACACACAAACTCAAATCACACAACACACACACCTACATCTTCATTTAAATTATTTAATTTATAAGTATATTAAAGTATAACTTTAATAATGCCGGTTATTAACCTCGCAAATAAGAAGCTATATTTATCACCAAGCAATTATGAACACACAGATAAGACTAATAATAATCAACGTATCAATTTCGTTTACATTGCAATCAATCACGGAACACAATCCAATGTTGTTATGGACTTGGCTGTAACGGGATCTCTTTGTATTGACCTTCGCATCATTATGGCGAGTAACTGTGCAAACTGGGGTAATTTTAGCACGAAGCAAATTGGCTGACTTACAACGTTTCTGATGGTCTGCAATATTCAATTAATATATTACCATATCTTTAATATAAAAATAAATCGCAAAATGTGTTGGTAAGCGCATAACTCAACAACGCCTGGACCAATTTGGCCAATTCTTTTTTTTAATGTTCGTTGAAGTTTAAAGATGGTTTATACGTATTCTTTTTTATTTTTTTTGGTATAGTTTAGTGTAGGGTAGGGTAGGGTAGTGTAGGGTAGGGTAAAGTAGTGTAGGGTAGGGTAGTGCAGTGTAGGGTAGGGTAGTGTAGCGTAGGGTAGGGAAGGTAGTGTAGGATAGGGTAGTGTACGGTAGGGAAGGTAGTGTAGGATAGGGTAGTGTACGGTAGGGTCGTGTAGGGTCAGGTATGGTAGTGTACACTACTTGTCTACACTACCTACCCTACGTGTAAGGTAGGGTAGGTAGGGTAGATAAATGTTTGGTGTTTTTATAGCAAAACAAAGTTTGCCGGGTCAGCTAGTACACAATACATACAGTTAGGGAAATAAATTGGTCATCACCTTTGAATTGAACATCACCTGCACGTCAAAAAATTACAAAGTATATTTATTTATATGAAATAATAGTTTTAATCTTCGTGATAGTTTGACCACTATTTCACCTGATGGTAAGCGATGTGGTGGACGCTGAAGCAAGCTTGGCTTGAAGTAACCTATTCGCTCTTGATTTTAAGACCTGGGGGGGTTTTAGCTATCAGGAATCACTGACTCCGGCAGAGAATCCCATTCCTCAGCTTTACGCACAATTAAAGTATTCCCAATACGTTTAGTGCGTATGGGTGGGATGTAGATGAACCGATGGAACATCGCCATATGTTTTGTAGTCGGATGATAGCAAGCTGGAAATAAATCATGCAATTATATCGCACAGTCTCCAAAATGTACCCGACAGGCTGGCAAGTCGTTTGTTTTTTAAAGTGGTGGAAAGTTAATTTCTCAAAATTTACAACTACATGAAATTACAAAAGATACGAGCTGAATTTATACCACGAAGCGATTTCAAGGATCAACTGTCTGGATAACTTCAATATTAAATCGACTTTAATTTAATCATCCCAGCAGGTCGCAACTTTTTTCATTTCCTCCCAAATTACTAGGAAGAAACTTTAAATGTTTTAGAACAAGGATGATTATAAAAGAGGAGACTTTATTACTGTTTCATTATTAAAGAAATAAACAGAGCTTTTAGTAGGCTTCGCTGGACGCAATAAACTAGAGACAAAATAATAAACCAAGAAGTACCTTCATTCCTACAGTTAATTACTTCCATTCCACGATAGACAATGTTCATTCGAGAGAAAAGACGGGCCTATTCACAGATAACAGAGTGGCAAGTCCCTCAGAAACACGATAAGTAAGGATATTCACTCCATTGCCTGATAAAAGGCGCAAACCCCCAACCGATATTACGTAACAACCCAACATGTTTACCCTAACAAAACAGGCTCAAAGATTATATTAATTTTATGAAAAAAATACGTCGTTTCTTCCGGAAATTGCCTTCAAATTCACTTAACATCATTAAATTACTTGAAAATTTTTAATCAAAATTTTTTCAGAGTTCTGTTAAACCTACTTACGTAATGTTGTAATTCGATGCAAAGGTTCGTTTACACTTGATGGTCCACGGGTCGAAGAAAATTGTTCGTGACGACGGATTAAATTTATTATTGTGACTTTGAAAGTGGCCGAAAGTATTTTAATTAAATTAAAGTCCACTTTGATAAATGAAATGTAATAAAGCAATGAATGGAATTCGGAGCAGACTGTGGTTTGGTATCTGTAAAGGAGGCCGGAGCGTTTGCCATTTTGTGCATTGAAAATTGTTATATTCACGATTCTGAATGTTCTAATTGAATTTTGTACGAGTATTAAGAAAGAAAAGGAAAATGATTTCTAGTTTAACATTATTAAGCGAGGAATTAATAAGTCAACAGGTAACTTATCTGTAAGGATTTTAAGTAAAATCAAATCTGGTTAAGAAGACTGGCTTAAGGCATTGAATTTAACACCTGGAACTTTGTCACCTACAAAGCAGTGCTACGGCGTAGCAAGAACTGTGCTACGAACGTGTATGAGATATCTTCGCAGAACTTTTTAGACTTCTATTGTGTCTTGAAATTCAACCTAACATTTTTTTTTATTTTTAAGTATGTCCAATAAGGTCAATTAGACAAGATTTGTTAAAAAAAAACCAAACCATGTTCTTCATATAAAAAATATCTCTGATCGTAAAATCACCCCAGTAACCAATAAGAAATACAAAACCTACCTAAATAGCATAAACATAAATCAGACTATACATATAATTGTCCAAGGTGCATCCAGTATGGTCAGAACTTCGGGTCGTAATTCTGCCTCAGCAGTGGTTCATGAAATTAGAGATTAAACCGCGTCAATTACGTAAATTCACGAGTTTGCCAAATTCTGACCGCCATAACTGTTAGCTAATGCATTTTATTTGGCAAACTACGAGTAGCTTTTATGTACTTAAATATTAGCTTTGGCCGTAACTAGTAGACGAAAGCAGAATAGCAGTATGGGTACTTTTATTTATATAAAATAATAGAAGTGAAAGAAAGAAAATTAAAGCAAAATTATTCATTATAAAATCTTTTTTTAAAACAACCGTTTTTCGTATTCTTCTCAGCAAACCCTTTCTTTCATTTGATACCCATATTATGACAGTGAACAAAAAAATATTAGTTCGCCATCTTGGGCCGTCCGCCATATTGGATTTGGAATGACGTCACTTAGCTAACCATGCATTGTCGTTCAATCTAAACGTGTATGCTAAACTTCATCTTCAACTTCATCTTCTTAAATTCAGTTGCAAGATTTGACCCGAACACACTTACATACATACATTGCAAGTTAAATAAAAGCTTGGAAAAAGCGTTTAATTGTCACAATACGACATACAATATAATTACATGCTTATGCGTAGACCCTTAACAATAGTATTAGTATTACTAAAATTAAGTTAGTAAGGACGAGAAATAAATAAAACAATAATAACATATACTACCTACATTTTGTATGAAACAGAGAAGAAATAGGGTGAAAAAGATGCCACGCAGATGCAAGTCGTGATTGTGGCAAGAAGGTTTAGACTCAGCATAATGCTGTGTCGTGGGGGAACCAAAGCACGGCGCTGATTTTCAGTGGTCGCCTAGGACGTTACGTACGAAAACCAAATCTGTTGTGTTTGTAAAAATTTATACAAAGAACATAAAATAAATACATTTAGTGTTGTGTAGTATGTGTGTGTGTGTGTGTGTGTGTGTGTATAAGTGATGCAATAATTTTTTGAGGTTATATTTTGTAAGAGTAATCACAGAAAGTACTGTAGTTAAAGGTCATAAGGTGAACTGCGAGCTGTTAATTCCCAGTAAAAGCAAATTTCAAGCGGACTTTACCAAAATTTTAACATTGAGATTATTACAAAATAAACCGGCTAATCCGAAAACAACAGTTCTTTAACTTATATGGAAATTTTCAATTTTGTTAATTGTTATTATTATTATTATTTATTTATTTATTAAGGTACAAGTTTATTACACAAAACCGTTTACACGGTTTGTCTGTGGGAACGGAACACACAGTAAAAAAAAAACATTTTCATTAGTGCGGACACTTAATTTTAACTTTAAGGTGCTTCCTCACTTGGAGCATTTGCCTGTAATGTAACGTTTCAGAGTCGAGTATTACATCAGTGAGGGAGGAGAACCGAGCATTGCAGTGCGCAACCTGTAATGTTACAGGTTCGAGCATTACATTGTTGAGAGAAGAGAACCCAGCATTAAAGTGTGGAACTTGATGATACAATGTGTAATATTTTGATACAACTTGTAACATCAACGACCGCTTCGTCTGACATTGTGGAATCAACTAAATGCTCAAAATCAAATACATTACAGGCGAATTACAGTACTGCTAGTACTGTAATGTAATGCTCGAAATCGAATCTGAAATGTAACCGGCGAACGCTTCAGGTGAGGTAGAATATTTATGGGCTACGTATCTCGAAAAATTACTCTGTGGGATGGATTACCATAGAACATACTTAGGACATTTGCGATTCTACAAAAATCTTTTATCTATACTAATATTATAAAGAGGAAAGATTTGTATTTTTGTATGTAATGAATAAACTTAAAAACTACTGGACCGATTTCAAAGATTCTTTCACCGTTGGGAACATAGGCTACTTTTTATCCCTGTATTCCCACGAGAACGGGAACAACGCGGGTGAAACCGCGAGGCGTCCGCTAGTTTATTAATATTAACGATAGGCTCGCGTTTGACCACTAATACACCAGATGGTAAGCCATGATATGGTCGACTATGGACTATACTTGCCAAGAAGTAAAATATTCACTCTTGACTTTGACGTTTCAGAAAACACAGACATATAATATCTAAATCGGAATTCAAATAATAGAAATATGATAGAAATCGGAATTCAAATATCAAAAGTTAGGCTGCCGTTCGACATGCATATTCGTGATCATCCAACCGCTAACCGCTGTGGTATCTGAAATCGAGATCCGCATTCTGTTGCATACGTCTGTGTAATCCGGATTCCTGATTGGTCGACACAGACTGAATTTTAATCACTACCGTTGAAAACTAGAACAAACATAAATTAGAGTTTTTGAAAAGTTTAATTGTTATAGTTTGCTAGTGTTGCATGGAGGGTAGTTTAAATAATGGTTTAGTTTAAGTTTTGTATGATAAATATTGAATTCAGATTTTAGGTTTATTTGTTAAAATTAATGCATTAGCAGACTGGCTGGTCACTCACAATGGGCCTAATCAGAACGCTTAAAGTCACCCAGAGGGAAATGGAGAGGGCTCGGAGTTTTCTTGCGTGTTCCTATCAGAAATGAAGACTAGAGAACCAAGGTTACCGACATAGCCCAAAGAATTGCCAAAATCAAGTGGCAGTGGGCAGGGCACATTGATAACAGAACGGATGGCCGTTGCGCCGATAAGTTCTAGAGTGGCGACCGCGTACTGGAAAACGTAGCATTGGAAGGCCTCCCACTAGGTGGAGCCACGATCTGGTCAAGGCTGCGGGAGTCCGGTGGATGCGAAACGCACAGGACCTATTAGTGTGGCGACGCTTCGGGGAGGCCTAAGTCCAGCAGTGGACGTCTTTCGGCTGAAATGATGATGATGAATGCATTAAGTTCGCTTTTGTACGTTTGTGTGTATGAAGAATTAAATAAATAATACTTTGTTGGAATCGTTTTTGTCAGCAACATATTTGGTTTATGTTATGAAATCAACATATTATGCTGTCAAAAACGATTCGAATAGTTCAAGGAATTATTTTACCTCATTTGTCAGTTTTAATAGAATATAATAGAATATACCTACTTTATGGTACAACAAAATAGTAATTAGGCATATATTTTACAACAACTTAATACTATGGGTACAAAGGCGGTCTTTGGATATCTACCAGACAACCTTTGAATGGACTTAAATAACTTAAAATAAAACAGGGGGTAGCCTACGGTATACGGTACGAATATTTTCAATAAGTGAAAATGATGATTGAAGTTTTTGCAAAAGCACCAGATGGAATTTCCATTTTAAACCACATAGTTTATAAATGTAAAAGTACATACTTTATAAATCTCTATTGATCAGTTTAAGTATCCGGCTTGAGGCTCAGTTTTGAAACCTCAACCAGTATATATATTTTTATGAATCAATGTATGAAATACTCGGCAATACATTTTTAACTAAAATGACATATGTGTAGTTTAAGTTTACATAATGTAGTACATACAGTAAGATGGTAAAGTAGAAAATAGTAAGAATTTGTAACGAGCAATTCTCGTCAACAAACTGCTAACTTTGTTCGCACCATTGTGGCGACTCAAAAATCTTGTAGAAATAAAATAATTACGTATAAATCTAATACAGCGGACCACCGTACACGGTTCTAAAATGAAGTAATTACAAAAACATCTGTTTTTCTTCTAGATGTGACAACAAATAAGAAGAATTACAAGGAATTTAAATTTTAAATAAGACCATCACAGCTGAGTCGGCCCTTAAATGAATAAGGATCGGTGTCACAAGTGTTTTAGCTATTACAGATCCTAATAATAAAGTTTGAAGTTTATGTGTTAAAGATTTTTTTAAAGAAAATTGTACATTCATGAAAGGTTTTCCGATGGAAAGGTTTAAATATTATCTTTTCTAGTCTGGTAGAAAAAATTGCAAAAACACATTTGTACTTTGACACTGTGATAAGTTAAAACTTAATAAAATTACAATCAACAATATTTTCAAACGTTTCATAGAATTGGGAGATAGTTTCACACCCGGCTCGATAGTTTGCTCACAACCAAGATACAGACAAATGCCTAGTTTGGGGTCATCGTCCATCCTAATTTCTTAATGTACAATTTGTTTAATACATTTGTATGGAAAAAAACCAGCGTGTTGATCAACGTTCGATTCTCTTATGTATAAGAGGAAACCTTTACCCTATAGAATAACAAACACTTTGATATTATTCAAAAGTTCATGTTCGAGTTTTTCGATCTTAGATGAATGTTACTAAATAAACAACAATATTATATTTTTAGCAACACTTGAACACAGAATACATCGACACAAACAAATATATTTTTTGTGACAGATGGTTATTGTGTAAACGTGTTGAAGAGCCTGCCGTGTATACAGAAAAATAACTGGGAGATACTACTAATGTTTGACAATGAGACGGGGTCGCGGCAGTCTATGAAGAAAATGGTGGGAAAACTAGACAGATTTCGCCAGAACTGGAAAGAGGAAGCGCGGGCTTGTGAAAAGTGGAAGTAGTGGGGAGAGAAAAAAAACCGGCCAAGTGCGAGTCGCACTCGCGCACAAAGGGTTTCCGTACCATTAATGCAAAAACGGCAAAAAATCACGTTTGTTGTATGGGAGCCCCACCTTAATATTTATTTTAATATGTTTTGAAAGAAAGAAAGAAATATTATTTGTGACCCGCACAGGAGACACGAGAAATATGCATAAAAATTAACAATAACAAAAAAAATTAACCCCGTGCGAAGTCAAAAAGGCTAAAGGTTAAGTAAGGGGTGGGGTAAGGTTTTTTAGTATTTGTTGTTATAACGGCAACAGAAGTATATCATCTGTGAAAATATCAACTGTCTAGCTATCACGATTCAAGAGATTCAGCCTGGTGACAGACAGACAGACAGACAGACGGACAGTGGAGTCTTAGTAATAAGGTTCCGTTTTTACCCTTTGGGTACGGAACTCTAAAAATAAGAAATACATACATACATAAACTCACGCCTTTTTCCCATGGGGCCACCTGCTACGATCCTTACATACTTCATTTGCTTCACACACATAAATAAGAAATATCTGATACTTTTCAAAAAAGTATTTCAGATTATGGACGATTGAAATTACAAGATTTGCAATCGATTTCTGAAGAAAAAATATTGACGCCTTACAAATTCAACGCAAGTCAAGTAATTGTCCGAATTGTCTGAAAAGTCATTCAATAAATCACAGGATTTAACTCGAGTTCGAGAATTATTTTAAGATACATTTTATTTCAAAAATTGCACCTGGATCGTATAACAAAATGAACTATAATTAAAACTTATAATTCTAATTCATTACAACATCATTATCGACTTATAAAACTAGGACTAACAGATTTTTTCTAACAAGCATTCTGTTTACAGAACGGCAGAAAATTTAGAAAAATCATTCTTATACAAACAATGTTTCTCATTGCAACGTAGATACATTATGTAAAATAATTATATACTGTACAGCAAATTCATTAAATCAACCCTCATTTATTCAAATTCAGTTAATATTTGGCACGTTTCGAACATTAAAACCATCCTTTGAAAAAGCAATACATCATCCATTTCTAGTGTTTAAAACTTACTTATCATAATACCTCTCCCCTCTGCTTTTATTGCCCTCAGCACAGATAATATAATACTAGCATACATATACCTCATCCCATACAAAGAAACCATGCCAACGTAACTAGCGTTTTTCGTCTGAATAGACTGATTATTTTATAAGTACCTACATGGTTCGGTTCCGTTCCACGTCTATATATGGCGTTAGCAGCGACTTGCAAGTATAAGGGCGTACTCGGTTCGTGACTATTTTTTTCTTTAAATACAGTGACGATTTGTTTTACAGTATTTTTAGCATGTTTTTACAGTTTCATTCTACCAAAATGTGTCACAATACAAATAAAAAAATCGAGTGGCATGCCTCAAAAATTTTAAAATCTGCGCCATCTATTGGCATCAATTTGAAATTATCCGTTCAAATAATCTTTGAAATGTGAACTAAGAGCCCAATATTCCAAAATTTTGTAAATACATAAAATAAATACGTTTGGAATTCCAATTTTAGAAAATGTGAAAATTGAAGAAAATTTTACACACAATACAAAAACAAATGAATGCATATCACGCCATCTAGTAATATTTATTTGACCCAATTTTCTTTCGGACCTTGTGCCCGCAGGTTTGTAATGTTGCACATATAGATTTCACTAGATATGTAGTGTCATGTAATAGGAGGCCATCAACAAATCCAGACTCCGGGCTGCTACTGAGAAATTTCAGATTGAAAACCCAATAATAGTTTGCCTGACACGGGAATCAAAACCAGGATCTCTTGCTCCGCATTAACCAACTTAAGCGCTAGACCAACGAGGCAGTCAGTGCTTAAAACTTAGCAAGTATTACATTGTTTACCAACACTAGTATTAAAAGGGTAAGCAAGACTTTACATCGCAAAACCATGACCTATAAATCTATTTTCCATACCTGCCAAAATTGTCAAATTACATCCATTCGATCGAAAACCTTTTCCGTACTCAGTTGAAGGCAAAAACAGCAAAATATTAATGTCATGGGCACAAGTGTCTCCATTAGCGTAAAGACTGTCCAATATAACCCGATCCATCATTGCGGCGCTGCTTGTGAAGAATGCTGTCAATCAACCAAAAGTCAAATGCCGTACATTCAAAGTTAGTTCTATCGACTGCCGTGTGTCAAGTTAAGTTGGTTGGTTATAAGTTTACACATTTTGACGTGGGACAATGTAAACGAGGGTTCATCGATTTGTTTATTGACACAGCCATATCGTAGCCGTGACGATGAATGCGGTGGCATTTATTTTTCTGTGACGTCATTTATCAAAGGCGATGGATGGCTCAATATTGGTAGCGCTGATTGTGTTTTGTTTTTGTGAAAGTAATCTTACTTATGTGATTGTGTTATGTTTCACTAGCTTTTGGTAGTGGCTTCACCTGCGTGAATATCGGTAATTATGTAATGAAAACATACTATGTCAAAAGAATCCTATGTCATAATACAGTTCATGATGGAACTCTGAGCCAAGTTTATCCAAATGAGACTGACAGGCTGTCACATTCATAATATTACTAGGAAAAGATAAGGTAGAAAAGTTGCTGCTCAGATCCTTACACCATTTCTTTCCTCAAAAACATTCTACAACCATAGTAGTATTGTCATAACTAGAAATCGATTTTCCATGCGTCACCAGCAAAACCGAAGAGTAGATACTATATATACAACCCAGTTCAATCATATCAAAGGAAAATCATATTTGCGCTGCATCGTTGAAAATAGCCCTTTCATCCCACGAAGTACGTGAAATTCCACACAACGCCTGAATAAGACGTGGTTGATTTTGTCCGAGTTATCCCCAATTTTCCGATAGTTATTATTGTGTCCGAGGTACGGATTGTGGTGGAAAGGATGGAATGTGGAGTCACAGTAAATAAGGAACCAATCTAATCCAACTATTATTATACACGCGAAAGTTTGTGAAGATGGATGTATGGATGTTTGTTACTCTTTCACGCAAAAACTACTAAACGGATTTTGATGCAACTTTACAGTAATATAGTATATTATCATTAGTCTTTTAATAAAGCAAACACATCAAAATAACACATAGGCTATAATTAATTAAATAACTATGCGGTCTGAAAAAAAAAGAAAAGTATTTGAGAATATGCAAATAGCGTTATTTTATATGATACACACCACATACCCTAGTAGCCTCACTTCGAATTTTTTAGACAACCTGTCAGTCCATGACGCAAAAAAAAACTTATTTGCAAAATAGTTGGGCAAACGTCATCTAAAACTATTCCAAATTTTAAGTTGATAGCATTAGTAGTTTCTTGAGGTTTCCAGCTGTGACAGATGAACATACAGACTGAGTCGCACCATAAGGGTTCCTTTTTTACTATTTTGGTACGTAACTCTAAAAAGAAACACTATTTGTGTGAGCGTCATACTGGCCACTTTTTTAACCCAAAAATTAAAAGGGTTCTGTGGAAAAGGACAACGGATGCGAAGTCGATGGAAAAGAAACTAGTGGTATTTTATGAATGTGAAAGTTTATGTGTTTGGACGTTTGTTAATCAATTACGCCTCAACGGTTGATTGAAATTGGATGATGATTAGATCATGGCCTAGATTAGAAATAAGGATACTTTTTTATCACAGTAGTAAGTTTGAGTGTGATAATTACGAATTTTACGCGAACCAATCTTATGTATATGAGAACAAAACAGATATACATGCCAATACCTGCTTGTGTTTCAAATCCCTTCAGTTAAAGAGGCAAGATTTATTAACAACATCTAAACATCCACAACAGAGACTTTCACATTTTATTCAAAGCCAAACAAAAAACAAATTGAAAACCTTTGACCATTCACTTAGAGACTTTAAAATTTATGATAAGTCAATCAATCAACGTAGTCTTTTCCCAACAATTTTGGGGTCCGCTTCCAATCTAACCGGAGTCAATCAATCAGCGTAGTCTTTTCCCAACAATTTTGGGGTCGGCTTCCAATCTAACCGGAGTCAATCAATTATCGTAGTCTTTTCCCAACATTTTTGGGGTCCGCTTCCAATCTAACTGGAGTCAATCAAACAGCGTAGTCTTTTCCCAACAATTTTGGGGTCGGCTTCCAATCTAACCGGAGTCAATCAATCATCGTAGTCTTTTTCCAACAATTTTGGGGTCCGCTTCCAATCTAACTGGAGTCAATCAAACAGCGTAGTCTTTTCCCAACAATTTTGGGGTCGGCTTCCAATCTAACTGGAGTCAATCAAACAGCGTAGTCTTTTCCCAACAATTTTGGGTCGGCTTCCAATCTAACCGGACTCAATCAATCAGCGTAGCCTTTTCCCAACAATTTTGGGGTCGGCTTCCAATCTAACCAGATGCTGAGTACCAGTATTTCACACGTAATGACTGCTTATCTTAACTCCAGAATGCAGACACTGGGTAACACGGTACTCCTTGACAAGACTAGTGTCAGATTTTTTGGCTTCAAACTTCATAACGACCGTCAAATGATAGCCGGGATCGATAGGTGAACGTATTTTCTGAGGCACGGAGATGTCTTGGTATGTTTAGTCACCCATCCGCGGACTGACCTCGGCAAGCGTTGCTTAACCTTGAAGAACGACCCGTGCAACTGTTTTTCACGATCCACGAGCTCCTTTCACATGTATTATTATTAGAAAGTTTTTTTTTTTTTTCTTTTTTATATATTAAAAAAAAAAAAGGCTCGCGCTTGACCACTATCTCACCTGATGGTAAGCGATGATGTGGTCGACGGTGAAGCACGCTTGCCTAGAAGTAACCTATTCACTCTTGACTTAAAGACTCCTAGATTGTAGCTATCGGGAAACACAGACTCCGGCAGGGAATTCCACTCCTTAGCTGTACGCATAATGAAAGTATTTCCAAAACGTTTAGTGCGTATGGGTGGTATGTCTACCATGTAGCGATGGCGCATCGCCGTACGTCTTGTAGTCCGATGATGAAACGGGCTTGGTGGAATTAGATCATGCAATTCCATCGCACACTCCCCGAAATGCAACCGATAAAAGACCGACAAGCTGGCAACTCGGCGACGATGTTCAAGGCTCTGGAGCTTTGACTTAACCAGTGCCTCATCGCCGATGAGCCTTTTGGCCCGCTTTTCGATCGACTCTAGTGCATCAAGCTGGTATTTGGCGGATCCGTCCCAGAGATGAGAACAGTACTCCATGCATGATCGAACTTGCGCTTGATACAAGCTGAGCAGCTGTTCTGGCGTGAAGTAACTTCTAACCTTTGCAAGGATCCCCAGCTTTTTGGCAGCCAGCTGAGCCTTTGCCTCAATGTATGGGCCAAAATTGAGAGTCTATGTCAACGTAACGCCAAGAAGCTCAAGATGGTCAGTTATTGGCACGGTCACATTTCGGAAAGTTGGAGCCGGTTGAAATTGGCTCTTTTTAGCGGAAAAAAGACACGCCTGGGTTTTAGCATTTTGAAACCGCCATTCCACTGCAACGATCACGCGTCAAACAGTAACGAGTAAATAATTAACAGCCAAGTACCAAGTATTTATTAATTAGTGGGATTGAACCAGTTTAAACACAGGGTATATTCGTTAGCCATCTATTATTTAAAGCTTGACGTAATTTTACACGTGTTTCTGTTATGTATTTAATGTTTTAGGTCATATTTTGTTATATACAGTAAAATTCTTTGAGCTTTTCTTGAAAGCTCCAGAGTCTTGAACATCGTCGCCGAGTTGCCAGCCTGTCGGTTTTTTATCGGTTACATTTCGGGGAGTGTGCGATGGAATTGCACGATATAATTCCACCTAGCCCGTTCCATCATCGGACTACCAGACGTACGGCGATGCGCCATCGTTACATGGTAGACATCCCACCCATACGCACAAAACGTTTTGGGAACACTTTTATTATGCGTACAGCTAAGGAGTGGAATTCCCTGCCGGAGTCTGTGTTTCCCGATAGCTACAATCTAGGGGTCTTTAAGTCAAGAGTGAATAGGTTATTTCTAGGCAAGCGTGTTTCACCGTCGACCACATCATCGCTTACCATCAGGTGAGATTGTGGTCAAGCGCGAGCCTATAGGTTATAAAAAAAAAAAAAAAAAAAAAAAGGAAGGTAAAATACTGATACAGCTGCATAACGTTAGATTGGATGGTGACCCATAATTGTACAAATACTAGGCAGATTGATCGTTTGCAGTAGAAGTTCTGACCACATTCCAAAAATTCATTTACCGATAGAAATACTTTTGGTAAGTAGGCAGACAAAGTAGGTAGACATTTTATCCATAATAATATGCACGGTTCTTTTGTGAAAAATCACGGGAGGGAAACCTAAAACATCTTAGTTCTACATCACACTGACATTATAAAGATGAAAGTTTGTGAGTGTGTAAGTTTGTTACTTTTTCATGCCGGAACGGCTGAAAGGATCTACATTAAATTTGGCACAGATATAGATTATAGTCAGGAATTGCACGTAGGATACTTTTTATCCCGGGAATATATACCCACGCAATAATTTTTTGAATTTCACGCGGGCGAAGCCGCTGGCAGAAGGTAGTATACAATATTATAAATGGATGTGAGCGTGGATGTATATTTGTTACACAATAACGCCAGAACGGTTAAACGGATCTGGATGAAATTTGGCACACAGATAGATTATAGTCCGGAATAGCACATATGCTACTTTTTATCCCGGTATAATTTTCCCTTGCCTTGGGATGATAAAACAGTTTTCACGCGAGCAAAGCCGCTGTCAGAAGCTAGTAATTTTAATAAAAACAAAAGTCTCTTTTTGACAAAGGGCTGACTTGTTTCTTGTTCACCAAGGAACACAGTTATGTAGCGATTTCGAAGTAAAGGTCTTAAAAGGAAAGTTTCTCTAAAGAACATAGAATGAAGAACGGTGAATAGGTACATCAAACTTCTACTGACTCAGTACATTAGAAAGAAGGTTCCAAGAACTAGGGGAACCATGTAACGTATTAACAAAGTATTTTGTTTCTATTAAGTAACTAAGAATTTTGTTCTTAACTATTTATTGAGAAAATGAAGGAACAAGAAAATGTTTTTACAATGAATTTCCTTGAAATGAGCGTTTTCCAAGCAGCCAAACTGTGCGGAATGTGTCACTGTTTTACTCGTGCTTTTTACTTTTCTGTATTTTTTTCCGTCGTCAACCAGACCAATAGAGCTTTTATTACTTGAGAAAAGTTTTACAAATTAGTTAAGTCCAGATTATTATTCATAATAATTAATACTTCCGCATTTTCACACGAAAGGCGATTTTAATTACTCTAGATTTAGTTTTGTTCAATAAATTAATTTGAAATATTCATTAAATATGTTTGGAACAACATATATTTTGCTCGTGCCTTTTTGCGTTACGACGTGACAGCTATTTGCAGATACGCAGTAGATATGCCCGAGGAACTATTAGTTAATCAGTGGATGTGCTGAGCGCGCTTAAATAATCCCACTATTTTATTAATTTCTTGCTTGGTTCAGATATTTTTTTTTATTTCCTCGCACAATGAATAGTAAAATGTAGTATGATACACGTACGGAGGTGCACGTATTCGTGCACTCAGGAATGAACTACCTTCCGCACTTGTAGCATAAATAGCTATTGTATTCATCATCGAATTTATCTTGGCATAGATTAATATTCAGCTCGGAGAGCATCAATAGCGGATCATTCACATAATATACGGGTCAAAAATTCTCATTTATTCTGATCATAATATTCTTTATAGTGACCCGTCTCCAGCTTTGTAAGGGTGCAATCTAACTAAAGAGGTGACATATCAAAAAGCCTCGATCTCAGTTAAATATTAATGTATTTTACATATTATTCGTAATAAATTCTCTATATCATGTTGAATTCGCATCAGAAGATGGTTGCGTTTAGAAGACCTAAGCGGCCAGACCATTGTCAAACACGAAAAGAGACTGTATGAACACGGTTACGACTTAATATCAATTTTCTTACAGCCAATCTGAGTCTTAAAGGTTAATCAGACAAACGAGACGATATATTCTGACGTCATAGGACATCTATTTGACGTTATTCCTGTGTCATTATGCTCGTGTATTCTCTTGCACACATGTTTCAATTTTTTTTCCTTTCTGCCATTCTAATTTATTCATATTCCTCGGAACGGAACCCGTGGCACGGGATTATTTTCTTTTATTGTGTGCTTTGAAGGGAGATTTGTCGGGCTCCTGAATAAAGTAACTGTCTATTTGTGTTCGCGTTTAACGTCGTTTGTAAATATTTCTGCTACTTTATTGTGGGTTTGTCGCTGTCTGTTTTGCGGTCATTTTGATATTTTGTCACGTTTGGCTAATCCATTATGGGAAGCTTTGTCAGGTGTTTTGAATTTTTAAATAGACGACCGTTTATTGTTGACAATACTTTTTTATGACGACAAACGAAGCGCTGTACAGCCTACTTGCTAGGTGGACCAATGAAATTAACAAGTTTTTCTTTTGATAGATATTAAAGTACTATTGCCACGAGAAAAAAAGTGTGTCAAAAATTTATTCTCTATCGAATACCGGTAAGTGGGACAAATCACTATCATTACAATACATATTATAAAACAAAGTCTCCCGCCACGTCTGTCTATCTATCTGCTCGCGATAAACTCAAAAACAGCTGAACGGATTTTCATGTAGTTCTCACTAATAGACAGGAAGGAATAGGATTCATGAGGAAGGTTTACGTTTACAATTTGTTATTGTTTTGTATAAATTGGTTGAACTATGACGATAATTGTTAAAAATATCGAAAATAGTCAATGCACATGGGAGCTTTTATCGAAAACGCTGCCTAATGCCTTTGAGATATAACAAAACAATGTACGGTGGAAATATTCCTTTTTTATAGGTCTACAGAAAAGTCTGCATATCTTTTAAGGATAGCTTACTATACCCATTCTAAGTTTAAAAAAAAGGGTCAAGAAAAATGCAGTAATTGGAAAGCTATAGACGGATTCAGTATTAATCTTCATAAACTAAAAGACATTAGTTAACTTAAGCATTTTATGGAAATTATGATAATCCTTTAAACCATATAATTTAAGAGAATATCTTAGGACTAGAGTTATCGCAAAATAAATACTAACAAGCGCGAAAATAAATCGGTATCGCCCACTGGTGCTATAATTTATAAGCCAAGCGATAACGCGCCGTGGAGTTTTCAAGCTAATGTTTATAATTTTACAGTTTTTACAATTTAGTGATGGCTGGCGGTATATGTATTTCTTTTCTTTTTGGGTTTTGTTGCAAGGTTGCAAATGCGATGGTTTTGTTTTACATAAATTTTAAAGTAAAATTTCAAGGTCGCATTTTCGGTAAAGTTGTTAAGAAACATGTATAATAATAATATGCGCTATCCCTCTTCCCGATACCGGTGGTTCTTGTTTTTTTTTTTTTAATATTTAAAAATGTATAAAATAAGAAAACCGTTCATAATAGGACATAATAATATGCTCTACAACTCCTGCGAAGTTTGGGCGGGTCGCTAGTAATTACCTATAACTTTCAAGCTTCGATTAAAACTGAAACATGAAACTGAATAAAAGCTTGTAAAAAAGGTAGCTGTGACATACTGAATGCGAAAGTTTGAGAACCGGGTTATTAGCTTGGGAGCGGCCTATGTTCAGCAGTGACCTGCGAAACGCCGATTTGATTAAATATGCTTAAAACGTTTTTGTTTGTCTGAGTATTAGTAAAATACAAATATATGAATACCCGATTGATAAAGGTAGCACAACAGATAACTTATCACTGATCATGAAATGGAATGGACCGCATTTCTATGAATCGAAACTTTTCGGGCTATCTATTTATTTATTAAATAAAAGTTTTTTCCACCTCATCCTTAGATAGATTCCAATATCCTTAGCTAAAAACTTGGTGAAATGTTCCAGAATTCCGTCATGGGGGAACGAAGTTTGTTTGGTAACTCATTTGGGAACGTGCCACAGATTTCTAAACAAAGTTTCCAAGATAATTTGTTCGGAACTAATAAAATTTTCAAAACAGTTTATTTACTTTTATACTTGAGGTAATATGTTTGACTAGCAACGTCACTGGTTTGAAAGCCAACATTTTCTCGCCAGTATAACTGTAAACTATAGCCTTATATCCAAGTCTTTTGTGTGCTGTTACGTGGGACACTCAGAAAGTTTTGCGAAACTAAAAAAAATTGTTCTATACGTACATATATTATTATTAAATCTTTTCAAAGTACTTTCCACCAGCCTCTATACAAAGATTCATGCGCCTAAACCAGTTTTCAAAACACTTTTTCCAGTCCGCCGCAGACACCTCGTTTACAGCCTGCTCGAACGCAGCCAGCGCATCTTCCGGCGACGAAAATTGTATCCCTTTGAGCTGATTTTTTATTTTTGGGAATAAAAAGAAGTCACACGGTGCTAGATCAGGGCTGTAAGGAGGGTGACCCAGGAGTTTGACTGGCGTGCTGTCCAGGAAGTCCCTCGTTTTGAGTGCGGTGTGCGCAGGTGCATTGTCGTGGTGGAGCAGTAGCCCGCGGAGCCCTGTGTTTGGTCGCTTGTTGCTTATAACAGAGAAAACTTCTGGCAAACATTTGGTAGTATACCATTCGGCATTAATGGTTCTTTGATCCCGTAAGGGAATTGATACCAAGTGGCCAGTCAAATTAAAAAAGCTAGCGATCAAAATCTTACCCCCGCTTCTAGATCGCTTCACTTTGGTAGGCGTTGGCTCATTTTGAAACACCCAAACAGTCGACTGGCGCTTGGTTTCTGGGTCGTATTGATAAATCCAGGACTCATCACCTGTAACGATGTCGTAAACACGCCGAGACGAGCCTGCTTCAAATTTGTTAAGCATATCACGGCACCATTCCACCCGGGCCTGCTTCTGAGCATCGGTGAGGTTGTGCGGCACCCAGCGTGATACTATCCTCCTCACGCGAAGATGGCTGTGTAGAATCTCGTGAACGCTTCCCGATCCAATCTTCAATATGTGTTGAATCTCCTGATATGTAATTCGCCTATTGTCTTGGATTAAATTTTTCACTGCTAGCACGTTTTCTTCGGTAACAGCCGTCAAAGGGCGACCGCTTCTTTCGTCATCCCCCAAAGTTGGTCGACCGCGCTTGAATTCGTTATACCAACGATACACGGTTGCCTTGGAAGGGCCTTCATCCATGAATGCCATTTGAAGTCTATCGTACGATTCATCCGGTTTCAGGCGACACTTGAAATCGTATAAAATCATAGCTCTAAAATGTTCCCGGCGCAGATCCATATTTCAGTGAGACACAATACTTTGAATTAACTCGCAAAAAATGTGGAGGGAAATTTTGAAATTGGAACTTACTTATTTTTACTTATAAATAATCATATTTTCGAAAAACATTATAACTGGCCAGTCTCCCATATATAAAAACTTTTTTTCGCAATACTTTCTGAGGGGCCTGGTATATCAATACAGCCGTCCAGGCGTGATTGTTTTACCAACAAAAAGAAAATTAAAAAAAAAAGAAAATTAAATCGACTTCCAAAACAAAACATATCAAAACGAGAAAATAACTTTCTTTTCGGAAGTCGGTGTCAAAAACTAAAAAAAATAGGTACCAAAGACAAGTTTGGAAGTTAGTTATTTTTTTTTATTTTTAGTTATAATACCATGAAAATAAGCATTATAATGGATAACACAAAAAAACAGCATGATAGACCTTGATCAAATGGGACCACATGAGAAGAACTAGCTTTCAAATAAAAATAATCATCAAAATCGGTTCACCTAGCAAAAAGTTTCGAGGTAAGAAAAATAATAAAAATACAGTGGCATTGAGAACCTCCTTTTTGAAGTCGTTTAAATATTAGGATAGTTTAGTTAGATATTTAAAAACAATTTTTATTTTTATTAAAGAGCTATTTTGCATGAAATCTTTTTTACTTAAGGAAATTGAAGAAGAATTCTAGTGCTACTAACAAGGCCGTTACAATGTAACTTAATACATACATCCTTATTTAAAATACAAACTACCTAAAGCACGAAAAGGAACCAGAGAAAACGAGTACAACAGAAAAGAGTCCGTGTATTTCACAGCAGTGGTTTCAGACAGTGACAGAAACTAATATTATCCCGGCTTGTAACTGTCTCACAAAAATCTCTTTTTATCCAGAAAAGGAGCAAACATTAATCATCACTACAAATGAGACTCTTAACGAGAGCACAAATAAGCTAGTAAGTAGGTATTTACATAAGCAGAGAGTTCACTGGATGGAACTGTCCGCAGACTTGTCTGCGCCAGATCTCGCTAGTTCACTACACTCGTAATTGAAAACACTAACTACAGTTGAGAGTAACTTAAGTTTCTGTGTTTTCAATTATAGTCCTCCAGAACAAATTTCGGCCACGGCTGCTCATCTCAACAGACTAATCATCGGCACTAAAGATACTATAGTGCACAAGTGTGTGTGCATACACAGGTACACTCTCTGTTATCTACGGGGAACCCTTGTTCGTAGGTCTTACACCGCCAACTTCCAAACTGCTGCCAAAGAAAAATTTCTCATAGGAAACCTAATATCGCTATGCCTGATCCACGGTAAAAATTTCAACTGTGTGGAGATGACACGCTCTTCCAAAATTTCACGAGTAATAATCCCTCACATTTCGACTGGTTTTTGTCCTGAGCTTCAGGTCTGTGACAGTCACACACTAAAACAGATACGGGAAAGACCTATTCCTAGTAACGAAGTCCGGAAGATATGGCCCGGAGCCATCTCCCGCGGGCAAGTTCTTCCACCTGTCTTTTCTTTTAAAATAACAACATTTATTTGAAAATCAAGCGATATTTTAAAAAGAAATTCAAACTGCGCCAGTTTAAAACTCTCAGGATGTATCGGATCGTTTACAAAATTCCTTAGTGTTTGCAAAACGAATGTTTCCTACCTTTCCTTCTTTCTACGAGATTTATGGGAACACTTTTGTGTAACAACAACTTATTGGAATGTGCTTTCAGTATTTTACAGTGCCGGATTAAGGCAGCGCTTGCAGAAAACTCTACCAAGAGGCTTCTAAAACCTTTATAAAAATGACAGTATCCGATGGACCATGGGGCCCTTATTTATTACAAGGCCGGTAGGCTGTTTTCAATCTCTCCAGGGATGTGCCTTAAAATGTGTTATATAGAGGGGGTTCCAGGGTGGTCTTTTAAGAAGTCACGGGACCGTATCTATGTGCTGATGCTGATCACCGGGGTGGTTTTAATGAGGTAAAAAGCTCACACTTCCTAGTCTTTGCCCCAAAGTCCCTTTTGAATGTTTCTAAAAGGCCCATTAGGCATTTATATAATTTATCTTGTGGAGGGGCCGAGAA
The DNA here is from genome assembly GCA_949775005.1 of Orthosia gothica. NCBI lineage: Eukaryota > Metazoa > Arthropoda > Insecta > Lepidoptera > Noctuidae > Orthosia > Orthosia gothica. The sequence goes on from OX459064.1 coordinate 11,232,102, forward strand.
ATAACTCGGACACTGAAGTGTCCGAGTCCGAGTCAACCCATTGGGATCTAGGCATTTACCTATACTATCTATAATAACTATTTATGGTCCCGATCCGGGACCGGATGATCTCATAATGGTATAGGAGTAACTATTTAGTATTCTGACAAATCATCAAATATACGTATATGTATATACGGGGCCCGCGGATTGGGGGGCCCCCAATCCGGGGGCCCCGTAACTTTTGCTACTCTTACTACGTGGCTAATACGGTACTGAGTATTTATTGATATTTTCACTCGGTTCAGTACCCGCCTGGAATTTTAAATAGTTCAAGTATTGATGGCTGCAATGGAGAAAACCGAAGGAGAAAACACTTTCATGTGAATAAGGTATTAGGTACTTGTCTCTTTTAATTTTATATAGGATATTTTTCATGCACGAGTGAGGCAGTTATTTGCAATATTTTTTTTCCTTATTATTATCCTTTTTTTTTGTATTTGAATTAGATCAGTTGAAGACATTGAACATACTTGTAACACATAGTAAACATCATGTTTGAATTCCCCGAAGGGTTAAGGCAGTGGTGCCTACTGCCTTAACCCCTAAGGCAGTGGGCACCACTGACCTTTATAACAATTAAAATCAAAGGGAGGCATTCTTCAGCCTGAATTTCGAGCAACACAGTAGATCCTAGTATGAAATTCAGGAATTCAATCGACTTTTATTTTATCTCTGAGAAAACAATCTATAAATTCAATTAATACTTTCAAGGCAAATTGTTTTTAAACTTTAGGGGAGAAAAAGTGTTTTGAAGTAATCTTAAGGAAATTCAGGATTTTTTTCTAATCTTTTTACACGTGCAAAATCGGTTCTAATCTTTTTGCACGTGTCTGTACCTACCATCAATCTTTCCTTAAGTATGTACTGTCCCACGGTACTTATAAACATCTCCAAACCTCGTAAATAAAAGCATCAGATCTTAGTCTACCCATTCACACAAAATAACCTAAATCATGTTAAAGGTACAACATATAAAAGAAGTACTCAAGATATCTTTTATTCTCTACAGGAAGAGAAAATCTATTTATAAATGGCGACTTGAATCTATACTATATATCTATACTATATATAATAATAATATTATAAAGCTGAAGATTTTGTTTGGTTGTTTGAACGCACTAATCTCAGGAACTACTGCTTGGAATTGAAAAAATCTTTTTGTGTTGGATATTCAACACAAAAACGACCAATAGGAGTGGAGCAGAAATGAAAAATGTTGCAAAAACGCGTCGGTGCTCTATAGACCAATTGAAATTTGACCAATTGGTCTATGGGGAAAATTACATGTTTCCATCGTCCAATTATCAACTGGTCTATGGAGAATTGAGAAATGTTACGCTGCCCAGTTTAATAGTATAGTAAAGCCTTGTCCATAAGTATTTAAAAAATATCAAGATCAACTTTTGAAACAATAATAATTTACTGAATAATCACGACATAACAATTCATTTGTACAAAGATTACAATACAAATCAATGTGAACGTCTATCTCATTGAGTCCATTGGGATCCCAGAATTGGCGACAACAGTCTTCGCAATACCCTCATCCCGGAGACATACGGTCATTTGGCAAGTTATAGATAGAATTAGTCCTTGAATATAGTTATCGGCATTGGCGAACTTTTAAATGTAAACCACATCTCGACGAAATAAACGTCAATTCTTCCTTCTGGGAGGCAAACGAGATAATCCAAAAATTAATACATTGTCATTACATTAACACCATACATAATGCCAAAGTTTTCGGTGAACTGGACATTTCAAACAGTTTACATACTTTTTAAGAGAACCAGGGCTACCGACATAGCCCGAAAAATTGCCAAACTTAAGTAGCAATGGGCAGAGCAGATTGCTCGCAGAACGGATGGCCGATGGTGCAGAAAGGTTCTAAAGTGGCGACCGCGAACCGGGAGACGTTGCGTTGGATGGCCTCCCACCAGGTGGACCGATGACCTGGTGAAGGTTACGGGGATCCGCTGGATGCGAGACGCAAGGGACCGATCAATATGGCGATGCTTGGGTGAGGCCTATGTCCAGCAGTGGACATCTTCCGGCTGATATGAATGATGATGATGATGACATACTTTTCTATATCTTCATTGAATATTATATTTTAATTAACTATAATTAGCTAACATTATATTGTATTTATTTATTTATAGTATTTTAGATTTCAGTTTGATGTGAACCAAAAAAATTAACAAAGTCCTCTTTGAACCCAAAGTGTAGGAAAATGGTGTGAACTCGGGCTTGTAATGTTATAATGGAACATAGTTTTGGTTTACGTCCAATGTTCTCCATAGCCCAGTTGGTAATTGGACGATGGGAACATGTAATTTTCCCCATAGACCAATTGGTCAAATTTGAATTGGTCTACGGAGCACCGACGCAAAAACGGGCTAAATTATTCCTTTTTGAGAGCTTCCGTTGCGTGCGCTGCGTAAACGGTTTAAGTTACGCAATAATCATGTATGCAGGGTAGGTAGGGCAGAGTAGATAGAGAAGATGAGTAGGTAGGTAGCCATTTGACGGGAGCGAAGCCGCGTGGGACAGCTAGTCTGAACATAAATAAGAATACTGTGTTATTGACAAGGAGTACGTCTTTGTGTGATCTCCCGGGTGGGTAGGATTATGGCAGACAACTAGCGGAGTAAGGCTTAGTCAAACCCCAAGAGTAAATTTTGACTCCAGAGCATAATATAAGTGGTTCAAAAGCATACTATTATATTGTTTTTTTCAAAACTAAATGCGTTACACATTCACTTAAATCTGCTCTAAAATCGGCGAAGAAAAAATATGGTGAGGTCGGCATATCACATCACACTAATATTATAAATGCAAAAGTTTGTGAGTGTGTTTGTAACATCTTCACGCCAGAACGGCGGAGTGGGTCTGGATGAAATTTGGCACAGAGATAGATATAGTCAGGAATAGCACATAGCATACTTTTTATTTCGGGAATATGTTCCTTCGGCATAATTTTCGACATTCACGCGGGCGAAGCTGCTGGAATAAGCTAGTTATACATACATAATAGGCAAAAACTACAGAACGCCACCATCTTTACGTATACCTTTTGCTTCACATTCATGTTTCATGTTCTAGAAGCAAAACAAACTAAGACATGTGACAGCATGGTAAATTTAATTTACAGACCATTGCCTCTTACAGAAAAGAGGCCTGTATCCCAATATACCAGCAGTGCTTAAATTATATGCTGAAAATGCTAATCTTTTCAGATGGTGTTTTCAGAATAACATTGCGAGATTTTTTTGTCATAATTGAACTAACTAGAGACCTGTCAAAGCCTCGTCGATCTAGTATAAATGACTCATCTAGGTACTGGAAAGTTGCTGACACTATTAGGCTTTTGATTTATATATTACTCTAGGGCACTAGAGATGCCACGAGTATTCGGCTACTATTCGGTATTCGGCCGATTCGGCTGCTTTTTTATTATTCGGTATTCGGCTGAAAATCGCGAAACATTCGGTTGAATACTAAAACATGAAATAAAAAGCTTTAAATAAATTATAAAAACAACAAAAAAATCAGCCTGCTTAAAATCTATCAGTGGTAATTTATGATGAATAAAAACAAGCTTTTGTTGATTGCAAACGGTTGTACTTTTTCTTATAAATTATATTTGCTGCCGAAATACTCGCTCACTCTATACAGTGCTACCGGGAGAAGATAAATAAATAATAGCAATTTCTGCTAGGCGTGGGTTAAAACATTATTTTTGAGTTTGCTGACTGGCACTTGTAAGCATCTGCTGTCCGATCAAGGCGACAGTTTTCATGTGAAAATCAATTTCATTTTCGATTGAAGTTTTTTGTTTCACATCTTCATCTGTGTACATATTTTCTGTAGCGACTTCCTCATTTCGTTAAGCTTTTCGCAAAAAAGCTTTAGTAATACAATATTATATGTATATGTAGCACAATTTGATGTAACAAATAACTAATAATGCGTACTGTGACACGACCTAATTGTGAATGAAATAAAGATCTCCACGGCATAATTACCGCATGCACTTCAATGATGGAAAATGGAACCTGTCATTCACGAAATGAACTAAGTGTCGAACATTCGGCGGTATTCGGTATTCGGCAAAATCACTATCGCGTGGCATCCCTATAGGGATCCATGCTCGATCATCAACCACATCATCGCTTACCAGCGGGTGAGATAGGGTCGAACGCAAGCGTATAAAAAAAATAAGGCTGACATACAAAATTACAAATAACAACGTATTCGATTCTAAGTAAAAATACTACGAGTACTTTACCAGAAACATTTAATATCAGTCAGACACCGAAGCGAGAAGAAACAACATCACTATGGCAAAGTAGTAAATATATCCGACCGATAGTGGCCCGAAGTTGGATTGATAAGCTAGATCAATCAGGCTATCTGTTCCCTAGAATGGTCTAGACTTTAGTATCTAGATATACGCTGTTTTTCATCCCAGCTCACACAAAAATACAAAAGAAACCAGATACAAAGGAAACAATGTTTGGATAAAGAATGAGTAATACTGACAGAAGTTTTGTTTTTGTATTTATGATAATAATCGTAATGTATGTTCAGTAGTTCAAAGTATAGTCAGCAGAAAAAGTGTTTCACAAATTACATTTGGAGAATATTCGACTTCGCGGCGAATAATAATTATTTTAGAAGGTTTGAACAAAGATATACACTAGAACAAAGCAGATTCAAAATAATTTATTTCATTTCTCTCTTTTTAGTTTACGATAAAAGGCAGCTTTATCTTTGGCTAGACGGTTAGCGTAGTGGTTGAGCGATCGGCTTCTACGTTGCGTGTTGCGGGTTCGATGCACGCACAGAAAAGATATTTGAATGACCTACAGATAATTGTTCCGCATATGGGTGTCTTGTATGTGAGTTTAAATATTTGTAAACGCACCCACGATTCAGCAAAAAAATCCTAGTGTGGGACAAGATTTTTATAAACAAAATCTAAGGAACCAGATATATCGGAAGAGTAAAGAGTATATTTATTTTGTTTGGTTAAAAACATAAAAAAAAACATTTACAAAAGCATTCAACAGGATGCTTGAACAAAAATATAGTTAAGCCACTGTACAACTTCTGAATTTGTCTGTACCTGCTCTAGGTAATAAAAATAAATAAGTTTTTCAACTACTTTCCGTAGTTCTTATAAACATTCCCAGTTTAACGGCATAGTTTGTATGATAACGTTTGATTTATTGCAGAAAAGTTATTGTTTCTTTAATTATTTATAGTTTTAACTACAGGCAAGAAAATTTCCTACGTTTTGATGCAAACCATCCCTAACCGTTTATCTTAAATATTCTTTTGTTCTTTTAAATGAGGAATAAAATATTATTATCGTTTAACAAGTAAAATTTCAAAATTTCAAAAACCCCCGACACATTTATCTTGCGAAAACATCCCGATTCAAACAGTAAAACGCCCATAACTTTTGAACGGCTGAACCGATTTTATTAAAACATAGCTAAGAACACTCTCGACAAAATTACCTTTCAAACAAAAAAACTAAATCGAAATCGGTTCATCCGTTTAGGCGCTATGATGCCGCAGACAGACACACAGATACACAGCAACACACGTGAAACTTATAACACCCCTCTTTTTCCGGCGGGGGTTAAAAAGCCTTGTTTCATAAAACCTGAAACAATTTGTTAGATTTGGTAACTGGTTATTTTAATAAAGTGGTAAGTATTCTCTACCTTTAAACGAGCAATTCTTGTTGTATATATGTATATGTCGCATCAAGGCTGGCCGATAGATGTAAACCATCGGGAAGTTAGGATGTATTCCCTTAGGTTAAGACATCGTGTGTGGGCAGGTCGGTGGGTACAATCGTGCAAATGAAATCACATAAATTATTCGATACACTGGGTTTATTCAAATATTCACAGTTGCAATCTTGCTTACTAATATTACGGATCGACACTAATTCTACGACGTGTTAGCTCTAAGGCTGTCAGTACTCAACCGCCATATTCTGTGTTCCCCACCACGCAAGTGGTTAGAAATAGCGCGCCAACGCGTAGTTGTTCTTGCTTTGCCGCCAGATGGCGTGCTTGTGATTTGTATAACAAGACTAAATTTAACATGTGGCACAAGTGTTGTTACCACTGCTGTAGCTATTCTTAGGGAAAGGGCTAAAAAGATGATTGAAGACCTATCTGATTAAATGAAGAAAAAATGTGATTGAGAATAGTTAGAGACATCCACATATTTGTGCCGTTTATGAGTTACCAGGGAAGCCGCATGCGCAGAAGGTACTAATGCCAATAATTTTATCTTCAACGTAGTCCTTGATTTTATAATAATGATTTATAAAATCGTCAATGTTTTGTATTTTGTTGTTGTTCAAATTGGCAAGATAACGAAAAAATAAACGTTAAGAATTTAATCATTTATTTATCTAGGGTGTTTTTTCCAGCCAGGTGAAATATCAAAGACATCATTTATGCAGAAATCAAAGAAAATAAAATCAACTGTACCCTTTTCACATTTCTTCGAGTTATGCAAACATAAATTGTGTCTTTTAATGATGCATTGAAAAAAAATGTTGAGGATCAAAATATCAGGTAGCATAGCCCGTACCTTGTTATTTTTCAGTCGATCCGGTCCGAAAAGCTCCGAATCAAGCTTAATGATTTAAAGTTGTTAAAACAAATTAAAGGAAACTATTTTAATTAAAAGTACCCGTGAAGATTTACTAGTTTATATTTAAAACGTTACGCTTTTTATAAATTTAATTAGTGCTGAAAGTGTGTATTGATTGATAAGCTGATTGCATAACATGGTAATACATAACATGGTGAGTCTAATTGGCTAAATATTTTACTATTCATAAATGTACGAAGCTTGAAAAATAAGCATATCATAATATCAATGAATGTTTTCCCGGAAAATGTACGCAGACATTAATGCTACACCCGCGTATTTGCCAATTACGTAATAATAAGTAACGTGTTACGTACAGGCGTCAGGTGTAGGCGGTGTGTATTGCCACTACAAAGGCACAAATATTGAAATAATAAAATAACACTTTTCCCATACTAGGAATAAAAGAATGAATTCGAGAAGCACAGAGGTTTTATTCATATCATCGACAATTATCGTCAAAAAGTTCAAAATTTATGCGTGTGACATGAATTCTCAGATGAAATTTTGGTAAAATATTATATGTTTTTTTTTATGTTCCCGCTACACACGGCGACTACATATCTTATTTCAACTATCCTCTCGCAGGAATGCTGCAAGAGTTTTTTTTAGATTATACCTTTGTACCAATTTTCTGTTCCAACTTCTTGTATGTTTTTATGTGTGTGTAAAATGAGGGTTGATTAAAAATTACATTAGACATGTATAGATTGTAAGTCATAAAAACAAAACTAAAAGATTCGGCGTTACTCCGTGACTGTACTAATAATGAAATGGGGCAGTGGGTCTAGTCAATCTATTCAAAATGTGATTGGGTTAAGTAATCCTGCGGGTCCATTTCTAGAAGGTCCAGTTGACCAAAGACTCATGTAGCGAGATCATTTTCCAACTGCTGCTGACAGAGTGGCAATTTTATTAGTGGCCAATGACTGGTTGTGGTTACTCTATACCACTAATTCGCGGATGTCTTTTAATTGAAAAGGTGATGAAATTTATTCCAAAGAATACATCTCAAGACCTGACCTTTGGCAATTTAACTTGCGATCAATGAAAAGACAGGAGACATAATTATTTAGGTAAAGATGAATAAACTTTCGAAGGCTTTCAAAAGTTTGTGCATGTTTGTGAGTTATAGATTTACATTCACACGAGTTTTCGTACATCTATTTTAGTTTTTTTTTTTGTAATATATATTTATCTCCCACTAAGTACAATTTTTTTACAAGTATTGGAGGTACAAAGGTTTGTGGGAGTTAGAAAACCAAACTAAGATACCCTGTGGACTCCTGGCAGTCCTAGCCCCCCTCACCGAGATTGGGATTTACACAAATGTAGAACGTAGACCATGTAGGACTATTATTTGAAAATAAGAACAGAAAAAGGTACCAATAAAAAAATAAAAAAAAGCAAAATAATGAAAAATTCAAATAACAAAAATAAGTGGGAGTGTGAATTGGAAGGTATCGTGTGTGTGTGAGAGAGAGTAAATAGTGTTATGTGTGAGTACGTATAAAGATAGATGTTTGTACGAATTTGTGCGTATAAGGGTGGCGGTAGATGTGTTTATCACAAACACTAAACTACAGGGTGTACATTTATATCAGGGCAACTCAAAGATGACACCAGCTTGCGACTGTGAGTTAAAACTACTGCCCCGACAAAAGTTTACTAAGCATCAAAATATCCAAAAAAATATCTCTAAAATCTAAACCATTCCACGTGTGTACAAGTAACATTGTACAAACAGCTAAAGCCGACGTAACCTGAAAGTCAACAGTTACCTCCGCGAGGTTTTAGCGCTCGTTTGTTTACCACTTCACTCCCCTTTCTGCTGTCACGATGTGAACGGAGATTAGCTTTTCTTTGAGGGATTATTTGTTGTGTTGTTTTTGATGACGTTTGAAATATGTGATATGTGGATTTGGAGATTGAAGATATGTTAAAACAAAATGTTTGATAAACACTACTTTCAAAGTTCCTGAAGCGGCAGTTGCCAAAATCTTAGTTCTAGATAATCTAAGTTCTAAAGGCTTATTATGGGTTAGCAGCGTTATTCTTCCTAAATTAATTATTTACTAGAGAATTCAACAAAAAAGTGAGACTAATAAATAACTTGTCTGTAAACAAACTAAACAAGCACGTAAAAAAAGGGGAAAGGGAAGAAGCTCATTGCATCCTCATCGTTGTCAATGAGAATAGTACCCAGAACGCTAGCAGCATTCGCACGTTGAATAGCAATGCTGATTTTCTGGCCAAAGAAAAGCCTAGCCCTCATGGTTTTGATTCGCAAAAAAATACTGAATTATGGATATGTTCGCAGTAACTTGACTCGCACTGGGACTGCGTTGTGGATTTCAGACGACACCCCCTTTCTTAGAGAGGAGGCCTGTATCCCAACAATGGGAACATTAAAGCCTGATTGTATTATTTGAGTCTCAGAACCTACTTATTTCCGAGCATTGCTAAAACCCCATTCACCTGCACTATGTCCCGGAATCAAACTGCATTCAATTCCACAGCAAATGCAGTATGTAATAAATAAAGCGTAGACAATGGTCTAGAGAGAACTGTCAACTCTAGTATTTTATTGCTGCCGTATTCTATTTTATAGTAGAAACGAGCAGTACCTGGCTTTTGAAATTGGTCACGTTCGGGAATAATAGTTGGTCCATTATTTTAAATGTATTATTTAATATTTGTTGGCTCGTTTCGATCTATTCGCTTTATGAAAATGAGTTCTGCACCAATTATTTTCAGTGGAATAGAAAACCAATGCAATTCATACGTGTGCTGGCTTATTTATTGACCATATCATCGCTTACCGTCAGGTAAGAAAATGGTGAAGCGCGAGTCTAAAGACATATCTGCTTTGTGTCGACAAGCGTAAATATCCCTCGGTTTCGTCATGAGGCAGTCGGCTCGGTTTACCACCAAACATGCAATTGTTGCTTGAGTTTAATTCGATTGTATAGGATGAAAAATTTAATAGGCAACGATTTTTTTCACATAAAAGCCGTACGATCGATCTAAGTTTATCAACCCTTGCCGAGTCATCCATTACACACCAAAATTCCTTCGGCTGCCAATCAAAGACCTTGGACAGTCGTTACGGTAGTCAGTATCCAGAAAACCTGATGTAAGGAGTATTGTGTTACTGGATTATGGAGATCAAATAGGCAATCACTCCGTGTAAAATACTGGTGCTCAGCTATATCCAGATAGACTGCAAGCCAACACAAATATAGTTCGGAAAAGACTAGGCAGATTAAATGCTCATAGCTGGATCTGCTTACCTACAGATTAGTACCTATCATAACTGTCATCATCATAATCATCAAATCAGCCGAAAGACCCACACTAGATATGGGCCTCCCCCAAAAGTCGCCACATTGATCGGTCTCGTAGGTCTCACATCCAGCGGATCCCCGCAAGCTTCACCAGGTCATCGGTCCACCAGGTGAGAGTACTTGCAAAGCAACGTCTTCCGGTTCGCGGTCACCAGTTCAAAACCTTTCTGCCCCATCAGCCATCCGTTCTGCATGCAATGTGTCCTGCCCGGGTCTCCCTTGTTTGACCGAAAGGAATTTGACAAATTACCACTTCCCAAAAATTTTTTCGCATAATTTCATTTGCCAAATTATTACTTAGCAAAAAATCTATTCACAAAAAATTGTAACGCAAACCTAATGTTTTACCAACTAGTACTTTTAACATTTTTTATTTAGTCAAATATTTCAGTTGGAATAACAGTTTTTACGCAAAATCAAATAAGCCAAATATTTAGTATCGTCAGTTTTCAATTTACCATTTCTATTCAGTCAATTGCTTAGTCAATGACAAATATTTGCATCTTAGGTCATTTGCACAGAATATACAAATTAAATTACAATGTGTAAGTACAATTACTACTGACGGGAGCTAGTGGACCTGAGTAGAGGAGCTGAGTTCGCTGGCTTTGCTCGCTCACTTCAGCTCCCGTCATCTCTTTAGAACCTAACCTATCCGTGTCGGGGTGCCTCTTGGGTTAATTTATTGACCATAATTATCGAATCGTTATTAATCTACCAAGCATGCTTACTTTGCAAAAGAGGAAATCTGGCGCTCAGCGGCTGCTACCGCGGCAAAATTGCTTATGTTCATTGCAAAAATTTTAAATTGGTAGTTACAAATATTTTGTATTAAATAAATTACTATATTAAAATCTTATTTTTGCCTCATATTTTTTGTCATAACAAATCATTTGATTAAACGTTTATTGTCTTAAGATTTTTTGCTGTAATAAATCATTTGATTAAAGACCAAAGGCCTTAATGACACTATCCTTGTTAATATTCTGCCAAGTAAAAATTTGACCAAATGAAAATGTGCGTACTAAAATCATTCCAAATATTGCATTGGTATAAAAAAGGTTGCTAAAATTTGTTTGGGTAGTAAATTTTTGTCAAAATCTTTTCGGCAAAACGGCAGGATCCCGTCCTGCCCACTACCATATAAGTTTGGCAATTTCTGGGGCTATGTTCTCTTGCGGATCTCTACATTTCTGATTCGATCATGCATAGAAACGCCGAGCATAGCTCTCTCCATTGCCCTTTAAGTGATTCTAAGCTTTCTGATGAAGCCCATTGTGATCATAACTTAATCATAAATTAAAAGTTATGATAGGCACTTATCTAAGTACCTAATTAGGCACTTCATATCACAATACATTTTCAGGTACTCCATCCATCAATACGAAATTCCAAGAATACAATCCATATTATTTCTCCCTAATAAGGTCCTTTGCAAACGTATAGTTCAGTAACCAAAACCAACAATGCCTAATAGCATACATTTAGATGGTAATAAATCTTGAATAATACGGCTAATGGGCCGAGTCTAGTTTTCATGGATACAAGAAAGATGGCGGCCATCTTGACCCAAAGTAATTGAGCGGGCAATCCGTGAGACTGTTTTTCAAAAGACCTTTATCTATTTGTTTAATCGGGCGAGTAATTGTTTTTATTTAGGTATTATGGGTAGTTCGACTCAGATGTGTGCGTGGTCCTATGTGTGTGTGCGTGTATTTATACATCTTTAATTTGTGTGGCAGTGACGCGGCAGTCGTGGTCTGAGCAACACGTGTGTGAAAGCTGTATAATTACAAGCACACATAGCGCCGCACGCACCGATGAGTTGAACTACCTATACTTATATGTGTGTCTATTAGTTTCTGCCCGCGGCTTCGCCCTTGAGATAGTTGGATATTATTCCATAGCAACGTACTTTCGGTATAAAAGTATTACAGGTCCTTCTCCAAGGTCTAATCTATTTCTATCTAGACACGCGGCAGCGTGTCCAGCCAAGTTCAAGCAAAAAAGAAACTGGTGACGCAGCATCTGTGTGTAATAATATATAACATACTAAAATTCATCATAATTGATTTAGCTGATTGTAAAAAACTTAAAAAACAACAAACAGGCCTGATAGAGTTACTTACGTATTTTAAATTTATAACATTGGAATGGAATCCCCAGTAACCTATAGGATTTACGAGTTTTTTTAATTTTTATCTGAATTCAACCAAAACGTTACGAAACAAATTGAGTCAAACATTATTTTGTTTATTTATATTAAGTTTATTTACTGTGACGTTTATTTGAAAGACACGTTAGTAGACTCATTTATTTTCGGGCGCATATTCTGTAAGTGGCAATGGGCTGATGGACGGTCTCAAAGGATACATTTTAAACTTCTATTTCAAACGTTAATCTTCATTTATAGCTAGATACAATATCCAGAAAAGTAAAGTAAAATAACTACTATGTATTCATTCAATATCAAAGTCAAGTTAGATTATGTCTCCTATAACACAGACTGATCATTTTATTTATTATTGCCATCAATTATGTACACAGAGAAACAATAAGACAATTTGGATAATATCTGGAAATACAGATTGCCATATTTTGAACTTACACTCAACCTGATACTATTATTTTAGCCCAATTTGGAACTACTAAAGCCTAACGTGGAGTGGAACTACTGGAGCCCAAAGTGGAATTACTGGAAGCCAAAACTGGCAACTACTGGAACCCAACGAGGAAGAACTGAAGGTCAAAACGTAGGACTACTGGAACCCAACGTGGGACTACTGGTGTCCAACGTGGGACTACTTGCGCCCAACGTAGGATTCTGGCGCCCAACGTGGGACTACTGGCGCCCAACGTGGGACTACTGGTGACCAACGTGGGACTACTTGACCCCAACGCGGGGCTATTGCCACCTAAGCTGAGACTTGTTAGGATAGATATAGAAAACAATATTTCACACATTTTATACTCTGCACGCAAATTTGTAAGGGATCTTTGTACTCTTATCATCTCTCTTCTTATGATTTAACAAAACAATAATGTGATCTCAAAGAACGAAGCAAATATTAGCTATGTTAGAATTCTATTACATCCCTGAAGTTTCAGCAGTTTTTCTTAATACTTGTACTACTAATAAAATTTGGGTAGCCACAAAAGCAAGTAAGATTCGTTAACGTAGGCTGATAAACAACGTGACAAGACTTGGGAATACGAAGACAGACGTGACGAGAGGTATTGGTCTGTTACAGGAGAGATGGACCCTAGGGTATGAATAAAGCGATGTTCTTACTGACAGCATGTACATTCAGAAGGCAAAAGAAAATGTTAAAAATGGATTTGCAGAAATCGAGACAATAGTTCTCAACTGATTTATGTAACAATTTTAAATAAGTCTTAAGTCTTTTCTTGTCTTCCTGTTCACACACACTATTTATCTTCATTTCTCCTTTTCATGGGTCTGCTGGTAGAAATTTCTTATGTGGTTTCTGTATGTTTTATGCTGTGTGTACATATTAATGTACACACGGTATAAACATAATACAATAAATAAATAAATAAGTCGTGGATCATTGACAAATCTACAAAAAAAAACTTCCTTGTAACTCATCCGCTGCTTACGAAAAGTATTTACAAATTTAATATCAACACATCTAATTTCTGGCCCAGTTATCAACCACAGCAGTCTCCTTTTGCGGCTTTGCGCAACATCCGAAATCGTAAAATTATATTTGGAGTTTCATTTCCGACTGCTTACATCCATACAAGCAAATATTAATGTGTGCGTTGAGTGGATTTGAGCCATGTAGACTGTATCTAAAAGCTTTTACATAAACATTCGTATAAAAAATATGTGTTTTGAATTTACACTTAGTCCGATACTACAATTCATACCACTGTTCAGTTGTATGTAAATATAGCACTACAACCGCTATCTCATGATAAGAATTTCACAGTGAAATTGATACTGTAATTTTCACAACATCAGATTTTACAGTTCACACTAGACCCTAATATAAATCACTAAAGAACGGTAGGCAACATATTTTCGCTTACGTTCCATTTTCCTGAAGGCTCCCGTTCTATATAAATTCATACTCTCAGAGCGAAGTGGACCGTATCAATTAGGTTTGCCCTCACAGTGCCCCGCTTTATTTCGTTGCGGTACATGCTTTGAACCCGAATTATGACCGAATTGGACCATGATTGGACCCGTTTCTGTTATGCTTTTGGGAATAGATGGGATATTACTCGTGTTGTGAGAGCTTGACGTCTGATAGCTGTTTATCTTTTGTCTTCGGGGAGTATCTCTTGTTTCGCAATGTTGTCGTTAGGAAATCGAATAAGGAATACGTAATGTTACTGGATTGATCATTGATGCGATACTTATGGTAGATCTATGGCATTATAGTCTATGTGTTTCAATTAAATTACGATAAATAAAATGTTCGATGCCTTTTCTGTAAGCTTACCTCAAATTTCTAGAAATAAATTTTCGTCGCTTCACAAATTAAACGGTATTCAAGGATTGTGATTGGCTGTTGAAATTACATTTAACCAATCACAGTCCCCGATATGCGTTTGAAAATTATTATTCATATTATTTTTGCGAGAAGTTTCTTACCAAAAGCTGGAAATAAGAGCTTGTGGTATATGTAATTCAGAAGGGATTTTTTTAGATGTGCGGAAAAATAGTTGCGGTTCGAAAAAGCGTCAAAAATTTTGTTTTCACATAAATTTCACCGAGGCATGTGAAATGTGTATGCACGTTGTTAACGACTTTTGTGACCATTTGAATGCAAATTGGATTCCCAGAGTTTTTAAGGTGTGAAATCAATCATGTTATATGTATTTATGACATACATTTATGTATTTTTTCTATGAATATAAACGCCAATTGCAGCTTTTTTGGTACCTCCACCGAGTATTTTTACCAATAGACGAGAAAATGGAATATCATTAATTTAGTATAAACTATTGTTACCTATACATTGCTACCAATATTCCTGCCATAAATTTCATTAGCCAATCGTATAATAGAAGTGGCCAACTGTCGAAGCATTGATATATTTTTGCCATTTGGGCGTCATGGCAGTAACAAAGTTGTAAGATAATCGAAAACAGCCAGATCTAAGTTTGATTATTTATTGTGTCCGAAATCGAATCGTAATGGGAGATACATAGATGTAGTTTATCGTGCGAATCTATCAAGTACAAGTATTATTTATAGGGCAAACTTATATTTATTTATGATTCTGCCCGGTAGTGGGCACTACGGTCAGTCACCGATAAGTATTATTCTATTAAAGGAAATCGTTTGGAACTTACGTTTGGGAGTCAGCCGCTGGTGACTCTTTTGTGGTATCTGGAATAAAGAAAAATTGGGGTTAAAGTACATTTAATATCTAAGATCTAAAGCAGTGGAAGGCTTAATGTGAAAATACTTTATTACTCCTGATAAATGAGACAAGCTATTTATTATAAACCTATTATGATGAAGCTAAGTTATGGTTTGTAATTTTTTGTATTTTTTATAAGTTTTTATTGTTTTGTTTCACACGTTAGAGATCCTTATTAATAAATAATTTATGTATTAATAATTGCATGCCTAACCCTTGATTTCTGATTTATGTATTTGACGATGAGTATTTGTCAAACATTTAAACTGAGGTTTCAGAAGTTTTAAAGGACAAATACTCAGTTCAGTAATGTTTTTTAATTGAGCCAAATTTTTTATTTCGTGCCATTTCCGGTATAAAAGTTGGCTTTGTGATATTGTCATCATCATCATCATCATCATTTCAGCCGAAAGACGTCCACTGCTGGACATAGGCCTCCCCCAGGCGTCGCCACATTAATCGATCCCGTGCGTCTCGCATCCTGCGTCTTCCCGCAACCTTAACCAGGTCATCGGACCATCTAGTGGGGGGCCTTCCAACGTATCGTCTTCCGGTTTGCGGTCGCCATTCCAGAACTTTTCGGCCCATCGGCCATCCGTTCTGCGAGCAATGTGCAATTCTTCGGGCTATGTCGGTAACTTTAGTTCTACTGCGGATATCATCATTTCTCACGTAATCACGCAAAGAAATGCCGAGCATAGCCCTCTCCATTGCCCTTTGGGTGACTTTAAGCTTTCTGATAAGGCCCATTGTGATCGACCACGTCTCGGTCCCATAGGTGATCACTGGCAACACACACTGGTCATATTCTTTTGTCTTGAGACACTGCGGTAATTTGGACGAGAAGATACCACGCAACTTCCCGAACCCCGCCCAGCCGAGTCGGATTCGAAGGTTGACCTGTTTCTCGAAGTTGGACCTACCCAACTGGACCGTTTGTCCCAGGTAGGCATAATCGTCTACGACTTCGAGAGTAGAGTTTCCGATCTTGATAGGAGTGGGTGTTACATGGGCATACACCATGAGCTTGGTTTTGTCCATGTTCATTTTAAGACCCACTTTTTCGGAAGCTCTACTGAGGTCATCGACCATTTTACTGAGGTCATCGAGAATTTTACTGAGGCTCTCCATGGCCTCAGCCATGACTACTATGTCGTCGGCCAACCGAAGGTGAGTGATGTACTCGCCATTAACGTTGATGCCAAGCCCCATCCAGTCCAGAACCTTGAAGACATCCTCAAGCGCAGCAGTAAACAGTTTCGGAGAAATGACATATGTATATAAGACCAAGGTAGAAGAAGCCTTTAAAAATAAAAAAAGTGAAAAAAAAATAGTAGGTTGAAACCCATTGGGAAAAAAGAAGAATATTATAAAAATGAAAGGAAAAATAATTTACGGATGATCTGAGGTCGGGAAGGGGAAACTCACCCCCAGTTTTAAGGGTGAAAATGGTTTATCTCGATTTCCGGTAAAAGTACAAGTCCTATGGAGAAAAAAGTTAAATGGCAAAGTTGTAGCTAATAAAAAGATTTACTACTTTTGAATTGACACTTTTTTCACATAACCTCAAAATATATGTGAAAAATTCAATTAACCAAGTTTTTGGTTTTTAATTTTTATCTTTTACAATTTTTTATTGTTTTTCACATAGTTTGGTGAAAACATACCTTTTTATGTCCCAAACACACTGTAATGGAGTCCACCGACTTTTTAAAAACAACAGATATTTTGACACGAGAATTTTCGATTGAAAAAAAAGGGTAGTTTTTCGATATAAGGTCAAAACAAGGAGAAAAATAAATATTTTAAATAAAAAAAATTACAGTGTGTTTGGGACATAAAAAGGTAAGTTTTTAACAAACTATGTGAAAAACAATAAAAAATTGTAAAAGATAAAAATTTAAAACCAATAACATGGTTGTTTGAATTTTTCACATACATTTTGAGGTTATGTGAAAAAAGTGTCAATCCAAAAGTAGTAGATCTTTTTATTATTATTATTTGTACGTTTGCTGGAAATCGAGATAAACCATTTTCACCCTTAAAAACTCAACCCCTTCCCCTTCCCGACCTCAGATCACCCGTAAATTATTTTTCCTTTAATTTTTGGTATATTATCTTCCTTTTCCAATGGGTTTCATCCTACTATATTTTGTTTTCTTTTCAAAAATTATCGACCCATATCGGCCTACATGTATAATCTGTATGTTGGAAACGGCTCCAACGATTTTCAAGAAATTTAGTATGCAGAGGTTTTCGGGGGCGATAAATCGATCTAGCTAGGTTTAATTTATTGAAAATGAAAATAAAGAAAACTAAGTTTCTTTATTTTCACACGAGCTGAGCTCGGTCACCCAGATAATAATCACAGGCAATGAAACACTAGAAAATGAACACCAACTTCAATTTCGGAAGACGGTGTTCCTGTTTTTTTTCTTGATTTTTGACACCAACTTCCGAAATTCTAATAATTTTTTACTTTGCAGTGTTTTTTATGGAAGTCGGTTGTATTTTTTTTTTCTGGTACATAAACAGCAAGTTCTATAATAAGGTAACTAATGCACAAAGTAAATACGTATAATGCACAAAGTTATGCCAGAATAGATCATCTATTAACATTATTGAGGTCCTCCTTTTTGAGGTCAGTTAAACTCGAATTTTCTGTAAATCCTATCATTCATTCAATTAATTATGCTTCGATACTCGACAGGCTGCAGTTACATAATGTAATCCAAAACGTTCGTTTAAAACAGTTTACGTTTCGTTTGCCATTTATTATTTTAACGGCCACGATCATTTATGTTACAAAAGCTATAATGAATGATTAAAATTAATCAGCAATTAAATGGTTTGATCTGCTGTAGCGCTATGTATTTTCCTATAATGCTGAATTTGTTTGGGGCATTACTCTTTATCATATTGGACTGAATTACTTTGATGTTGGCGGCAGGAGAGGGAGAGGAAGGCTATTAAAACTTAGACATCTCCACCAACATTAAGTGAGGAAAGACATGAAAGAAAGGGAGGAAGAGATGTCGTGGTGGCCAAGTGGCTACCCAACAACACATAGACCAGATAACAGAATAAAAGTGTGTTAATAAGCAGTTTAAAACTTTTTTTTTTTTTTTAAACGTTGCCCCACCTAAAAGAATTTCTGTATCGTCGGTGCGTTTACAAACATATAAACTCACATACAGAAACACCTAGAGTCGGAACAACTACCTGTAGGTCATACAAATATTTGTTCCATGTGGGAATCGAACCCGCGATACGCAGCGCAGCAGTCAATCGCTCAACCACTGCGCCAACCGTGCGCCCAAATATAGATACATAGACACACATACATAGTTTAAATCTTTATTACATAGGGCAATGTAATGGATACTGATTAAAACTTCTACAGTAATCACATTTTCTGGTCCTTGAATATCGATTTACTTAGTCCAAGAGCGAGCAAAGCGAGCTCGTGCGCTTCGGGCACCCCGACACGGATAGGTTAGATTCGAAGGGGATTACGAGAGCTGAAGTGAGCGAGCAAATAGTAATCGTACTTACCTATTCTATATTAAAACCAATGTCAACATTAAAACCCAGCCCAATAAGTGTAGCCCTATGTTGCGATTTTATTGCTATTGTACAAATTAAAGCACTTTATTTTGTGTCCAATTTGCTTGAATAACATCTGTATTAGCGCTTATCCAGATATTAATAAGTCAACTATGCCAGCTGAAGTTTAAAGAAACGCTTTTATACAATGATTATTCACCCAATCTGTGTTGCTTCGCGCCTCGTGCTTGAGTTCGTGCGTTCAAATAGTAATAAAATCGTTTATTTCTCCTCACAAAATAGACATTAAAAGTACTTATAGATAAAAATACAGATACATTATGTTCGTAGGCTAGAATGTGTGAGGAGCTGGTGTCTAAATTAGTCATGGGTATTACAAATCACCAGAAGCCAAAAAAAAAAAGCCGGGCAATGTGACTTTTTCAAATTCATAATTATGTACTTTCTAAGTTTATCTTGGACATCACAGGCAACGTTGAAGGATAACATCGTGAGGAAACCTGGATTTATATAGTTAATATAAGTCTGAAATAGCCAAGTCAGATGCCTGTGGGGTTCCTATAGGCGCCTTAATTAACTCTTACACCAGAGGTGGCTACATCTTTGCACCAAAAAAAGTGAAATTCGTCTGGAAGAGTACCTTGTATCTTGTAACATAGGTTAGATCGTTACCTATTTTCTGACTCAGATGGCCAAAATGCCCTTAATTAACAGCTCCAACTACATATTCTCTCAATTAGTTCATATTTCATATATATGTATAGCGCAACCTGGTTAAAACCAGTTCAAACCATCATAAGTAGACCGCTACCGGTAAGCTGTACAAAGGAGCGCCGGCCGGATGTTTGCGGGACGGTCGTGCCACTGATTTCCGGAACAGGCCTCATGGTATAAACCTGTTTATATAACACACTGTATTATACTAATATGTGGGTAGTTTTGATAGTTTATGAAGTAAGAATCTATACTCTGGCCAAGATAAAGGTACATATCATCAATTTACTAACAAAGCACTGACAGATCAATCAGCTGATAGCAAGGGAAAAAATAAAACGAATTCGATATCTATATAATTTTGTGTTTGTTGTACATTGATTTAAATGAGTTAGTACAGATGACAGATAGCTTGAGAACATAAAATATACATAGATCAGAAAACTAAAAGATTTTCTAGTACAGATTTTCTAGTATAGATTTTCTAGTATAGATTTTCTATTATAGATTTTCTAGTATAGATTTTCTGGTATAGATTTTCTAGTATAGATTTTCTAGTATGGATTTTCTAGTATAGCTTTTCTAGTATACATTTTCAAGTCTTAAATTATATAGGTATCGAATTCGTTTTATTTTTGTCGTTGTGTAGACTGAGGGTAGACTGAAAAAAAAAATGTTTTACTTTGTTATTAAACTGTGCATCTCCAAAATGGCTGGCATATATGTCTTTTTCCTAGCCTTTACCCACTTTAGGTGGGGTCAGCTCTCCTTATCTCACGGCGCCAAAACGTTCTGTCGAGGATTGTCGGCAGCCAAATTGCTTAAGTGAACAGGAATGCTTCCTGGGTAGAAAATTTATAATTATATTTAGTTCGTCAGTTAGATCACCAAATAATATGGGATCCGTATTTTTTGTTTTATCAAATAAATAAAATTAACAAAGATAAAGCGCATCTAAGTTTAGGTGTGGGGGCTTGTGACGTCAATTAGTCAGTAAAGTGTAGCACACCGTGACGTCACACAATATTTCAAGGCACTGTATCGTCTTAATGTTTTGTTAACGTGGCAAAAAAATAAGTGTCCAATATTTATAGGTGACGGAATAAATAGTTATTTTTAGTCATCTAACCTATTCGGCAAGGCAAAGGGGTTTTAACTCATGAAAGAGTATGACAAATTCTCTTAAAATAATAAGGTATTGCCAACAGTTATTGGACACTTTCATTCAATATTAAAGAGATTTTTTCATGTTCTTTTATGGGGTCAAACCCATTACCTTGCCGAATTCACTTACGAAATTAGGCTGCCAAACAGGCAGTTTGTCCTTCATAAGAAGCTTCGTCATGCTGGTCCACCATGTCAAGGGAGGTCGTCCTCGACATTTTTATGCATTCAGTTAGGCTCAGAGCTGTTCTCACATTAAGCTAAAGAAGCAGGTTACGTTCCGTAGTTTCTACTTGCCTCTATGGAAAGAAGGCGTGAGTTTTTGTAGGTACTGGCTTCTGCTAGTGGCTTCGCCCGCGTGATAAGTGTTTTCTTAACCCAAGAAAACATTCTACTGGGATAAAAATAAGCATATGTGCTATTCCAGACTATAATCCAGTAGAATCAATTATTTTTAGTTTTTAATTGAATGTTTTTTCGACGTTCAAAAGTGCCGCTTAATAGCCTAATTGAATAAGGAAATTTTGATTTTGAATCTATCTCTGTGCCAAATTTCATCCAGATCCGTTCAGCCGCTTTAGCGTGAGTAACAAACATACATCCACACTTTCACACTCACATCCATCCATACTTCCACACACACATCCATCCAATCTAATATTAAATTATTATTAATATTCATTTGAAAATGTATTTATTCATTCATAGTAAGATCCCAATATTATTGATTATTTATCTGATATATTTATCTTATTATTTCAGTAATAGTAATTCATGCTTTGATTTACATAAAGCCAGGAGGATTACTGGCCTTTGGATTGTTATAATTTTCAACACAAGAGAAAAAAAGCTAATTTAAAAATAAAAACACTCGACTGCTTAAGAAGCGAACTAAAAAGCTGTAAACAAGAAAAAAGCATGCTGTGCAATCGGAGGATCCAGCATTTCGCGAATATATATCCTCCGACTGCACAGCATGTTTTTTTCTTGTTTACAGTTTTTAAGTTCGCATCTTAAGCAGTGGGGTTTTTGAATTTTAAATTAGCTTTTTTTATTTACAACTTTTTTGTGAATATTTTTTTTATAAATACTTTTAAACATATAAGTGGTATTTATTTTTGTAATAACCTCTAAAACCCTTCATTTTAATACCCCATTCGATGGGTTGCGAAGAAAAAAAATTGCAACCTCTACAAACAATATTGCGCCCAAAATCCGCCATATTTCTTTTTTTTTTAAAGGCACTTATCTAAGAACACTTGGGCGGCCAAGACCTATCTAACGATGTCTAATTTATAAAAATCCGTCAAGTGGTTTGAAAGATACGAGTTAATAAAGAATATTACATACATACATAAATACATACAAAATACGCGCGAAAAACATAACCCTTTCCTTGCAGCTGGGTAAAAAGACCCTCTATATATCGTGCTGAAGGATTATTTTTGCACAACGGTAGAACAACGCAAATATATATTTGTAAGTGCTTGCCAATGCCAAGAATTCCGACACGAGAGAAATGGAGTTGCTCAAGTGAAACCGCAATCCAACATTACAAGCACTTCGCCACCAGTCTAACAAGACAAATTGAATTATTTCACAAAGTTCAAGCAACTACAGTACACCATAAATCTTTCCATAAACCAAGACATGAGTGACGTATTCACTTGACCTCTCTCTCGGGTCACCGGCTAAATTAAGCTGTAAATCTAGCACACATGATTCGGCCATCTTGACCGTAAAGGTGCTGCTCCATAGTGGCATATAGCTGAGCTAAACACGTGGTGAAAATGTTACGCAAATTGTTTTAATTCCGGCTATAATACGCGTATACCGCTCTTGTGTTCACAAAAAATGCGCAAAGAGAATGAAAGAAGAAATCAACTGTAGGAATAATTGTTACATATAAATAAACGAGACACAATCATTTTGTAAGACATGTGGCTGCGCGAAAAAGGTAAATTTTAGCAGTATTGCTTAAGACAGATTCTGTCTTATGCTGGTCTTCCAATGAACTTTTTTCAAAAAACAAAAAATTTTGAGCGTAGATAGCAAAACACAAGCAGAAACTGCAACAAATACTTACATAACAATGCCACACAAACCAGTACTCGACACTTGTTTCGAGAAATGGTTAGCCTGGAAAATGTAATTAGCGGAATCAAAACTAAAGCTTGTGTTTGCATGATATTTTAGTTTCATATATTCCACTTCTGATTTCATAACTCGCGCACGAGAACTTCGTTTCTCTTTGTTTGAAAATCTTGGCGGTTATTGTCTTCTATAACCCACGCTTCGCACGAATGCTTGAAACACAAGAACCGTGACTTACTTGTCAATTAATCTCCGTGCATCCTTTCTAGTAGTGGACGGGCAACCTTAAGGTGGCTGCAGACGTGCGTGCGACGGACAAGGGACGAGTTTAAAATGAGAACAAAGGGTAGTACCGTGTGTAGTCAGTTTTTATTTATTAGCCGACAGCGGTGGGTTATGTTTCTGACCGTATACCGTACCGTGTGTATATGTATGTTCATTTGTTCCCTCATTACTTCTAAATTACTTATCATAATTTGACAAATAAGTTACGTACTCAAAGTGGTGTTCAGAGGATAACTGTGGTCGTATGCTACTTTGCTGAATGTATTGATGAAATACAATAAAATACTTATTTCATGTAAGTTGTTTATTTAATACCTGATACATATCGAATAGCTTGTACATAAGAATTTCAGATGACAAAATTTTCTTGTTTCATACTTTTTAGAGCGTGATTTTCTCTGTAGTCGAGTCTACCCTGAATTTTATGATCTTATTGTACTTTTGCGACATTATTTTTATATTATTAATCTTGATTTTGCAAGACATTTTATGATTTTATTATATTTTACTTTGACATTATTTTAACTAACTAACCACAATTCTCTATGACATTTTATGATTTGATTATACCTCTGACATTTTTTTTTATTTTTTTTATTTGAACTTGATTATTTATGATATTTTTATGATTTGCTAGGGATGACGATCTATTGTTAGTTTTTTATTTTTTTACGTTTTTCTGACATTCACTTACGATCAATTTATTGTTTTTGTTTAAAATTTATAATCCAAATGTTCTTTATAACGATTTAATTAATATAAATAATTTTGTAAACTTTATTTTTGTACGCCTCGATAGGCAAAACATGTATGTGCTACAAATTAAGTCAACATCTTGCATGCATAAGGTATGTAAACACATGTAATGGCAAATAAATTATCTTTATCTTTATCTAATATCGGAATTCCGATATTGAGATCTAATATCAGAAATCAATATCGGAATTGTAAAACTTCCGATATTACATGCCCTATTCAGTACCAACCTACGTTGAATAAGTAACGAACTATGAAAACGACAGTTTTATTTACAAGGTTAGACTCAGAAAAAGACTCACATACGAGTAATTTTAAGCTTTTCTCAACCGTTTTTTCACTCTCCCATACACTCAACAATACAAACACAATAGGCCTATTTTATAAATAAAAAAATGAATTCAAATTCTCAACGAAAAATTCACATTTACAGTCGCTAAACAGCGACGAGATTTTTATGAATACTTATGGGTAATCTGAACATATATCATGAAAAAAATATTTTTGCATGCATTTAGTAAAAGTCTTGCTCTATAAATTTGTAATTGTTGGTTTACCTTATTCAGGATATACACTTGTTTGAAAATACGTCGTTTTACAATATCTATGTATTCTTGATAAAATAATTATTATAAAATATCGTTCCAAACTTTCAGTCCATGAGACCATGCATGACTAAAGGTGTTATTAAAATTTAAAAGAGTATAGCAAGGTTTAAAAACAACTTATTACAATAAAAAACATCGTTATTTAAAAGCACAAAAACAAACTTACTCTAAATTGCTATATCCAGTTTGCAACATAGCTAATTAAACGCTCACAATGTTAGCTGGGTCAGAACTTGGTACGCGATAGTTCTACGGAGACTAGATGGCTTTGTTTCGAGATAACATTTCATTCAATGTTAGAATTCCAGTGTCCAATGAAAGCGGAATTTCATTAATTATGAAATAACTACCTTTGCTAGTTTCACTTGCGTCCATATTGCTCTGCGTCAAATGTCCAACTATATTCCAGAGCCTGAATATCGTCGCCGAGTTGCCAGTTTGTCGGTTTTATCTGACGCATTTCGGGGAGTGTGCGATGAAATTGCATAATCTAATTCCGCATAGCCTGTTTCATCATCGGGCTACAAGACGTACGGCGATGCACCATCGGTACATGGTTTTGGAAATACTTTCATTATGCTTACAGCTAAGGAGTGGAATTCCCTGCCGGAGTCTGTGGTTCCCGATAGCTACAACCTCGGGGTCTTTAAGTCAAAAGTGAATAAGTTACTTCTAGGCAAGCTTCCTACACCGTCTACCACATCATCGCGTACCATAAGGTGAGAGAGAGAGGTCAAGTGCAAGACAACCTATAAAAAAAAATTCTACCTAAATCATGAAAAACTATTTGAAAATTTGAATAAATGTATTCAGTGTTCGTAAACTAAAGTCTCAATTAACCCTATTTAATATGTTCTTTAATATTATACTCCATCTAATCTGTCGTGAGGAATCTAATGAATCGTGAGGAAACCGGTACGTCCTAGAACCAAAAATTTGAGACAAGTGTCATCGACCAACTCTCACTAGGCCCGCCGCCCAAGTGGTGGATTAAGGCCTATTACCTCTCTCACAGAGAGGATGCCTGTGTCCCAGCAGTGGGAACATTATAACGCTGAAGATGATAACAAACTATACAATATTAAAAACGCATCAAGTAAAATGAGGTTGAAATGAATACGCTTTTCACGAACCACTTAGGGTCACCCTTTAGAAAGTCCAACATTACCATAATATTATGACAGGCACTCTCAGCACATTTTCTGAAGGATTTTCCTGTTCTAAAAAGGGTGTGATATTATTGGATAAAGATATTGGATCGTTACTAAACAAAACAATATGGAAATTCGATCAAAAATGTTTTTGTTACACGACTACGGTATAACCAATAGAAGTTTATGATATTGGCAGTGTATGTGTATGTATGTATTTGCATAAATAAGTTTCTACCCCGTCGCCTAAACTATCAAAAAACTTCTAATGAATGAAAAGTCAATTGATTCGTCATTATGGTCCGGATGATATAATCTATATTTTACAGTAAGGCGGATGTAATATCTAAAAAGTAAGGATCTCAGTATTTTTTTGCAAATTATCTTGGTTTTTCCGTAGTCGTTTTTTAGTTTTTAACTTTACTACAATAGTGGGTGTGTAGGAGAGATTCACTTTGCTTTAGTCAATTTTGTTTAAAATTATAACTTATGTCGAAATATATGTAATCCACAATCTTCAACAGGCCGCATGCCTAATCAAAATGTTGGTAAAAAAAAAACCTTTTTTAATTTAAGAAGTATGAAACTATTAAATTTTTTTTTATAGTTTCATTTAAGTTTGCATATTTTAGGTCGTGGTCACGAAACTGCTTCATTAAAACAGAAGACTGGCTAGATTAACACCAATTTCACCTTGCCCAGTATACATTACACACATCGGAAGCACCCGGCGACAGGCAAGCTCATTAGGGACCCATTATCATGTTAGTACACCTACGACCAAGGGGAGGAGTCCTATTCTTAGAAAATAATTGGTAAAAGTCACAGAGGCGTGTTTCAAATGAAATTTGGTAGAACCACTCGACGATACTTTATAAGGAGAGGGTATTTTTAGCTCGGCTTTTTATGGGTATATTTTTACTAGAATATTTTACAGCCCAAAAATCTGAAAGAGCACTAAAAAGGAAACTACTTAACAACTTATCAATCACTCTATAAGAGATAATTGTACTCATCGTTATAAACAGTTTTATAGGAGCAATCCGGACATTGTGATAAAACATCAGCTGTACTCAAATTTTGTCGAATTCGTCGATAAAAATGGATGAAGTATGCAGCAGTTGGTGTTTTTGGTGATGACTCTACAGCTATCAATGGTCGGAGTAATCAAATGAAAACTTCACTATTAGATTTTTTTTTAATTCAACCAGTAAACCCGTTCCGAATCTATCAAACGATCCAAGAGCTAGATTGACCCGATACTACACCGAAAACATCTCGGACGTCAGCCTCTACGAGATTAGAATGGGTCTTTTACAACTTAAGAGCAACAAGGCGCCGGGTGATGACGGAATTACCGCCGAAATCCTGAAGGCGGAAAACCGGTACAAAAGGCTCTTCAGAAGCTGTTTGATTCCGGCACACTCGAAGGAAAAACGCCACAGGCCTGATGCAGGGGTGTGACATTCTTCTTCAAGAAGCACGACAATGCCCGACAGAAGAATTAAAAAAAAATCAACCCCTACATGGGACGAACATGGAATTGATCGTGTTTCTATGGTATATTATCGTACTATTCTTACTCCTACTATAACATAAAAAATGTGATAGTCTGTAGATATGTTTTTTAATCAACCAAGTTTAAATATATATATATTATATTTATTCTTTATTGTACAACAAGACATTACATTTTAACAAATTGAAAGTAAAATTCATATACAAAGGCGAGCTTAACTCCTCATGGAATTTTCTTCCAACAAACCTTTGAGTGATAGAGATCATAATAGAGGGCAGTAATCCAGTGTTCAATATATATACCTATAAAATAAGATGAAACTATTTACATAATAATACATAAAATACCTACTTAAGTTTATAAAGATAAATACACATATATTTAAATAATTCATTTCGTTGAAAGGAAAGTTTCAATGGTCAAAAGGATTTAGATGGTGGAACACGGGTAGACCATGGCCTGAAGACATAGAATACTTTTTATGCGGTACTAAATTTCGTCTTTATTATCTATTATTTTCATACTTACAAAGCCGCTTAGCAAGACCAAGTTATAAATAAATTCATTACCAACTAGACGAAGTATTTCGTCTTGGTTCCCTTTTAATTGGATTACAATTACAATCTAAGTATGGACTCGTAAGTGTACCCTACTTACGGATCTATTCTTGTTCTACATACAAAATAAACCGACCCAATAAATGGCAATTGAATAGGCCTCGAGGACCAATAACTTATAATTATATTAGGCGAACGCTAACGAAATTGATTAGTTTTTACAAAATGTTGAAAACAAAAAACAATTCTAAAGCAAAACACAACAAAGCGAAAAATAACTTCGTTTTCCGAAGTCGGTGTCTTTGGTACCTATTGCTACTACCTATTCCTTTTCCGTTTTTCGACACCAACTTAGCAAAACAAAGTTATTTTTCGGTTAGTAGTGTTTTTTTTAGAAGCCAGTTTAATTTTTTTGTCACAAAGTTTTTTAATTTACTCTTTTTAGTGATGGTACCTCATATTACCATAAAAATCATTTATAGCCAGAGTACACCTCATTTCAATTCTAATAAGCCCAAACACGACAAGGATATATTGTTTAATAATGGAGTTCCAGTGCCTACCTTCCGGCTTCATTATCAGATCAGTTCACTGGTTCCATTTTCATCAGTACCATTAATTTATAGGTACGTATTTGCTTCATCATAGTCACTTAACTATTCGAGATATCTTGTACACATTAAATACTTATAAAGGAGTTCCAGTGGTCATCTGTGATCTTCTTCATCAATTCCACTTCACCAAATGATACTGCCTGACTGCAAGTTCTTGCCATGTTATGGAAAATACCAAAATCGCTATATATCTGCATATAATATTTGTTCTTCGATTTACATGGTATCCCATCATCAGATACTGATTTTTTGTCCCAAGGGAACACTGGGATGAAAATGTGTCTAGCCTATGTGCTATTCCAGAATATAATCTATCTCTGTGCCAAATTTCATAACATACAAACACACACAAACATACAAACATACAAACTCACACACACAAACTTTCGCCTTTATAATATTAGTGTGATTTAATTAATTTAAATATTTGTTTTTGTAAGATATGCCACGGAAGCAAAGACACGGGAGTGGAACTAGTATATAATATAGGCTCACAAAAATCAAACACAACATGACACAGTTTCGAATAATAAACCCACGAGACCCGACGTCAGAGATGAGCAAAAATGAGTCTTGCGATGACTGGTGAGCTGTCATAACAGAGTGGAGCGATAATCAATTTCCTCTCTTACATTATGCCATCCTCAAGCTATAATGCCACTATCTGACAAAACCATATTTTGAGTTATAAGCAAAAAATTCGTGAAATCTTAACTTTAAATCATAAATATAAGAGAGAGTTCGGTGTATTTTTTTTACTTATTGTTTACTTTCGAATACATAAATAAGATCTTTACGGCATTTTATTTTATTTATTAATTTTGATTCCATTAATATTGCGCATCATCCATTACGGTGGCATCAAAAAACCAAAATCAGCCAAATGTCAGATAGTGGCATTTTAGCTTAAGGACGGCAGCATTATGCAATCTCTTCGCTCCGAACCGTTCCGAACTAATTTGAAAACCCCGAAGATCTAGGTTATTTGGCGAAGCTGTCAATTTGCCTTATTGAACCAATTTGGCTTCATTTGAGGAACTCATAGCTAAATAATAAAGCCGCATGGGTCGATAGTCGAGGCTAAGCACCGTTTCTCGAGATCAGTCCGTGCATAGGTGATAATCCATTATGTATCGAGACTTGGAAGCACCTTAAAGGTAGCTCATATACATGTGCCCGCGCCAACACCACTCCTGCACAAAACTGCCTTAAACAGAGATATCTAGGAGGCAGCCAGCTGTCCCCGCGCTTACGGCTAGCAGTTAACTAGCTGTTCCTGCGCCGACCTCTATCGCCTTTCTTTTTTCGACAATCTAGCAATGTGCTTCAAGCGAACAGTTTGCGTGCGTACACCGCCGGGTCACCCGCTTGAAGCGCTTGCATGCGGAATGCGAGACTCCTACCGAGTGTTATGATGGCGGTAAGCTCACTTACAGCGAGCTGTCTGCTAAGCGTTGTCGTATAAAGATCGTAACCGACTTTTACGACACCGCTCCCACCCGGCAAATAAAATGTTACCTTCAGGGCGTCTTTTGTAGACTTAGTTTACATTGACAACACAAGTAAGCGAGCTAACCACCATCGTGCCACTCGACAGCTGACGCCTCGCTTGCCGCATGCTTACCGCTTCAAAAGGGCAGCACGCAGACTGCTCGCTGGAAGCACTTTGCTAGCTTGTCGAAAAAGGAGAGGCGAAAGCGGTCGGCGCGTGGGCAGCTAAATGACTGTAAGCTGTAAGCGCGTTGTTGATAGCTGGTTGTCTGCTAGCGGTGGACGCGTGGACAGCGAGCAGTCATCTTTGTTTGAGATAGTTTTGTGCGGGAGCGATGTTGGAGCGGGGTTGTGTAAATTAGCTACGACCTTTAGTCTGCTACGACCTTAAGACGTTGGTCCGGGCTGATATTTGTACATTATATGATATTAGATATTACGGGTAGTCAGAAGCTAGAAAATTTAACACCAGTCTTGTCAATGGGTATCCCGTTACCTAGTTACTGGGTTGTAGAAGTTAGATAGGCTATTACTCCATGTAAATTACTGAACGAAGCTGACGACAAGATAGTTGGGAGAGGCTTTAGATTGATTGTCTGACTGATGTAGTGTGATTTGAGAAAGCTTGACCGATCTTCAATTATTTGGTTCGATGAAACGGAACACAGGTCAATGAACTCACGTTAAGGGAATTTCATCTCCAAGTGTGTTAAATCTTAAATGCGGTCTCATTAGGAAACGCCTACATTTCAGTACAAAGGATACGATTTTCCTGTTTCCAAATTATTGTGAAGTCAAACAGCGATATGAGTGGCAAAAATAAAATTATTTTTCATTGTTACAGCTGTATACTAGAACTTATTGGTGGTGTTCTTCAGAAAGACCAGGTGCGTTGTACTCATAAGCGGCGTGTATTTATGACTGTCATGTGATGAATGAATGTGAGTGAAGTATAAGAAGTATTTATTTATTATATGCTTTATTGTACACCATAAAATACATTAACAAAAAGAAACTTAAGTCTAATACATATACAATACGCGGCCTTATCGCATGATGCGATCTCTTCCAGGCAACCTGGAACAGTATGTAAGGATCGTAGCAGTGGCGTTCTGTAGTTTCTGCCTACCCCCATGGGAAAATGGCGTGAGTTTATGTATGTATGTTACAGCTGTGTAAATAATTAAGGTCAGAGTTAACGATTGACTTTGATATGGGGTATAATTTTGCAAGGCATTTAAAAAAAAAAAAAAAAAACATTTGTTTAAAAAGACGCGATTAATTATCCCAAAAATATTTATTATCTAGTTAGAGTTATTTTAATGATGCTATCTTCCGTTTTTCTATACAATTATTGTGTACAGATAAGATTTAATGATCCGAATTTTGTTGCTGACTCTACGTAAGTATACACACCTGATGAGTATGCGAATGTAAGACAAGTGAAACAACAGATAGCTGGTAGTACACTGACTTTATTTGGCAAGCGACACAACTTATATAGGAGTGGATGAAACAACCCTCATATTGACATCTAATATACAACAACACCTTATATGAGTTGGAAACATTTTATAACTTTGTGAAGTGTGGTTAACCGAATACCACATGTGACCAACATACCCTCACGCTGAAAACTGAAAGCCCTTCAATTAAAATAAATGGGTAATTTAGTAAAACTGCTGTTAATTACTTTTTGTATGACAATAATACGAGTGTGTGTTTTATTTTATGTTTGTTTTAGATATTCTGAGCAAAACCACTGATGTGCTAAAAGTGGTGGTAATCAAAGACAAAGACAAGACAAAAATACAAAAGATATTTATTTAAACTGGGCCACCAAGCGGCACTTTTGAATGTCACAATTTAAATTTAAATGGAATACAAGTTGATTCTTCCGTGCATTCGGAAAGTAGCTAGTTATGGAGAAGAATGCACAAGAAACTCCATACTTTTTAAATTTACATGGAATAAAAGTTGATTCTACCGTGCATTCGGAAAGTAGCTTGTTATGGAGAAGAATGCACAAGAAACTCCATACTTACTCTTTTAAAAAAAAAACGATTCTACCGTGCATTCGGAAAGTAGCTTGTTATGGAGAAGAATGCACAAGAAACTCCATACTTACTCTTTAAAAAAAAAATGATTTTTACTTCACATAAATAAAATGTTACTTGATGGCGCATGTCAAATGCAGCCTCTAATCACTAGATAAGTAATAGCTAACGTTGTAAATCTGTTGACACTTCAAGTTTATTATAGTCGTAGAATGCAGGGTGTTACTTTAAAAGAAAATGATTAATTATTCATTCTGATTCACGATTTTGAGGACAATGTGTCTAACCTCGAGGCAAAGACCTCACATTCCTCACACAACTTTTAATTATCTTATTAATATTAACATTTACGATGCAGTCACGTCACTTTTAAGAACCACGTTTCACTATTGGAACATAAGTCTATTTAAAAAAAAAAACTTATTCATAAAAGTAAAAAAAAACTGAATTATTCTATATTTAGAGAAAACTGTGTAATTGTCAGGAAAACCCATTATTGCACGGGTCTTTCGGGCTCACAGTTAAACAAACGAACTTCTTTGCTTGTATGTATGTAGGGTCACGATGTAACTAATTACGTTATGTATTGGAGAATAACGTAAACGACATTCCACCAAGCACGTAGTTTAATCTACACGAACAATCGG
Source organism: Orthosia gothica (assembly GCA_949775005.1). Taxonomy (NCBI): domain Eukaryota; kingdom Metazoa; phylum Arthropoda; class Insecta; order Lepidoptera; family Noctuidae; genus Orthosia; species Orthosia gothica. The sequence continues at coordinate 11,264,801 of OX459064.1, forward strand.
TAACTCTTACTGTATTTCTCCATAGGTATTATAACATATTAACAACTCAATCTAAACTCCTCGATCTCCTGTCTGATCTCCTCTTGTTTGCGCCAAAAACTAGTGCTTAGTGTTATGTCAAGATGACATCTGTCAGAGTCATTCGAAGCCATATATCTCTTCAGAACGAAATGTTTAGAAATGCCGACATACATTTGGCACCCATATTTTACGTGAATAAAATAGAGGAACGACGAATAATCCACTCACAGGACCTATCTCCCAGCAACCAAATTCAGACAACTGAATTGATGCCGACTTGCTACACCTACCTATCGAGAAGCTTCCAATTTCTAAAGGCGAATCCAACATAATTGATTGCAAGGCCATCAGGTCACCTATCTATTGAGTTCGCATAGTCATGGATTTGACAGCCTATAATTATCGCCCCGGTGTCGCCCGTAGTATCGTTTATTGGTTCGTTCTGTAGGGAACTAATTTTGTTTGATTTTGCAGCTCCGGGTATTTTCATTTTCTGTGTCCATGGTGTAAAGGTTTATTTATACTGATCTAATTTGAAAATCGAATGGTCTTTCTGTTTTGTTTACCTTTTTTCCTGATCTAAAAACTAAAAACTTTGATTTTAAGTTTATGACTAGAATTATTTTACGTACTGACTAGAACTTTGAGCATGCAAAATACGCACGAAAAATTGTTTGTTAGAAAACGTAATTTCTTTTTAAATAGGTACTTTAATACAGCGAGTGTTTCATCTCTGTTCAACACAGCTTAATGGTGCAAATAATTGTGTGGCTCGGGACAATTTAGAAAAATATTCAACTAGACTGTGAGGGTAAAGTTGTTTTAAAACAAACACGACCTTCCACCAAAGGGTAGAATTGTAAAACATAGTCTCTATAAAATTAAAACAATTTTAAAATAATAGTTACTTAATAAATAACAAAGTTTAGAAATAACAAAGGTTAGGAAAACCAATTTAAATGCCTAGGACCAAATGGTCCTTTTGTTCTAATTTGTTTTTCAATGCGGGCTCCACATTCATTGGATAGCTAAGACCTTGCATTCCTACATATTCTGTCTTATTAACATAGCTTGATACCGGTAACTACACAGAGCATGAAACGAACTAGAGACGTCATTGTGTTCGTGGCTGAGAAGCGCATGTTTTGGCTTCTTTTTCTTCCTCATATTGATGATTTCAAATTTAATATGTTTTGACCAGAATTCTGCCACCGACAGTATAAGCATTTGCCTTGTCCAGGTGTTGTTGCAAAAACAGCACGACAAGAGGTTTTAGACGTTAATCGGCAATCGCATTGTTGGCCACTGGAGTAAGATATACCTACCAGCCCACCTGGCTTTGTTATCGTTTTGGCTGTCATATCCATTGTTGGAATGGTGCAGGCGCTCGTGACACTCTCTGACACGCTTCGGTTGTAAGGAAAGTTATTGTTCGGTTTTCGACCAACCTTTTTTAAGAAAATATTTGCTGGCGGGGTAAGAACCTAACCCCCGGATTCCCAGCTTAAAATATAATTTCATATAAATCTATCATGAAAAACAACTGCTGTAATTTTTTGTACAGAATATTTTCAGAATGAATCTTAACTTAATAGGTACCTTTTTAAATAATATAATTTGATGGATTATTGATTCGTCCACAGATTTATCATTGAATTAAACAGACCAGTTAGAAGATGAATAGTCTAAAATGGAGATGTAGGTAAATTAGTAGCCAACTATACACCATTTTTGTTGATTTTACCTACATTTATATAAATTAGTGAGCGGAATTAATTCAGGCAAACCGTTTTGGGTAAGGCAAACTGCATGAACCTGATTCTGTTTACAGTACCGCCTACATCCGACATTTTGACAAACAAAATTTGTAAAAATTTCCATACATGGAAATACTGTGAAACGTTAACAAGTTGGCCGGAATGCCATGCGCAATGCAGGGCATTTTGAATCAATTCAATGTCGGTGTTGTACCGTTGTACAAGCTGGGTTAAATTCGCTGCTGAGAATGTGCATGAATGTACGAACACCCTCGATCAAATCCGACTTAGGGAAAAATTATATCGTATATTTTTGTGGGGTTTTTTGTTCATGTGGTAAGGAGTACACCCTCTTTGCGTATTTATTATTTTTTAGACAAGCCCGCCACACTATTCCCAACCAATATAACTGATCAAATTATTGCCTCTATCTCGCGTTGAAGGCTAGAATCAACAGTGGAGACAATCTGACAAGCGTCGAGAAAGTTTGACGAGTCCCGGAAAAACAATTTAACTGTCTTGGAGCCCGCAACGAAATACGAAAGCGAAAACGCTGAACAAGTTTTTTTTTTAATCTAGAAAATATAAAATCACAATAAAAAAAATGAAAATCCGGACGGATTTTTCATTCAATGAAAAGTTTGAACAAGCCTTCACTGTTATGCATTCAGTCATAGAAAACCGTTATCCTTTGCGCATGGCTATATTAACGTGACAGCATTGAATGTATCTTTTATATCAGAACCATTTTGTTGAAATTGCTTTGTGGAACAATTTTCTAAACTGTCAGTTGCAGGTTGGTTCATGGGTAAATTATGCGCCTGTGCGGCTTTGATGCGCGTTGCTAGGCAACGAAAATACATAAATATGAGTGGATTATAGATTTGCAAGAGCTCGAGAAAATTATGTTCTTTCTATTAAGTACCAATAATGACTGTCCACGTCACATTCGATAGCACTTCTCAATCACATACATTTTGACTTTTCAACCGAAATCAAAAAGGAGAAGGTTCGCAATTCGTCTCTGTTTTGTGTGTTTGTTGATCATTCTTTTTTTATTTGAAGTCTGGTGCTTCTCATGTAGTCCCATTTAAATTAGATCAAGATCTGAAAAGTAGTTTTAAAGTTATCCTTAATAATGCATATTTTCATGGTAATAGGTACCAAATCTTAAAAGAAAAACCGGCGAAGAGCGAGTCAGACTCGCGCACGAAGGGTTCCGTACCATTTTCGTAAAAAAGGCAAAAAAATGACGTCTGTTGTATGGAAGCCCTCCTTAAATATTTATTTTATTTTGTTTTTAGTATTTGTTGTTGTAGCGGCAACAGATATACATCACCTGTGAAAATTTCAACTGTCTAGCTATCACGGTTCATGAGATACAGCATGGTGACAGACTGACAGACAGACAGACAGACGGACCGCGGAGTCTCAGTAATAGGGTCCCGTTTTTACCCTTTGGGTACGGAACCCTAAAAAAGCATTTTCACAAAAAAAAAACTCATTCGTCAAGTCGGTGTCAAAAACTAAAATAAATAAATAGGTACCAAACCAACACCGACTGCCGAAAATACAGTCATTTTTTGCTTTGAAGTGTTATGTTTTAGAAGTCGGTTTTTTTTAAGTTAATAATCTTTTTTAGATTTTCTTGACATTTAGATCGAATTTTTATTCGTTATCGCTGTGAGAATGTCACTTAAGCCCAGAGATATATGAAAATAATTACGATCAAATAATGAATCGAGATTTATCTTTTGAATCAGATTGATAGGTAGATAATTTTATCGTTCAACAAATGAAATGACAGTATCTAATGACAGACATCAAATTTATTTTTTCTAAAATATAATTACATTGTGATTATACATCAGTCAAATCAGTCAGTGTGACCTGACGTGATTTTTGTATTTACGGTGCCTTATTATAACAATGATTCCGAATTTCAGTACACAATCAACATTTTTACGACACAAGAAAAAATTAAATTAGGAATTAGTAAACAAAACACAAACGCTTCTGTGTCCGAATAGGTAATTGTATAAAATGCTTTTCCTTTTCACAAAAAAATTCGGCAAAAGCCAGGTTTTTCTCTAACCATATGAAACGTTCAGCAAACTCATCTCGTTTTCAGCATAAAGATACGATTTTAAATCCTTTTTCTAGCTGTATTCAGTAATGAAGTTTGCAGCAATCAGGCTAGCTCTAATTAGTGACGATATATTGTTAGACATGGAGAATGGAATGAGTGTTTGTATGTTTTGAAATGAAGTGAACAAAGGCAGAAAGGTGTGAAAGAGATCTTGCGATTATAATTTTTCTAGAATTCCAATTTAGCCACGTCACACGGATGAGTTCTGGACATAAATATAGAGAATGTGAAGAGAGGAAAATAGGTCGTAAAGTCGGTTTTACTCTTTGTTTAGAGTGAATTGATGAATTGACTCTATTTATAATTGACACTCAGTCCATTCATTTCCAAAAAAAAAAAAACGTTGCCCCACACTAGGAATTTCTTCCTGTATCGTGGGTGCGTTTACAAACATATAAACTCACATACACAACACCCAGAGCCGGAACAACTATCTGTAGGTCATACAAATATTTGTTCCGTGCGGGAATCGAACCCGCGACACGCAGCGCAGCAGTCAATCGCTCAACCACTGCGCCAACCGTGCGCCCATATATCCTTACTGGTCATTCAATTTTAGAACGGTTCTTGAATATAATTTTACTCAAAAATTAAATTATTTTATTTCAATTAAACCATTATGGTACTTTTGACAATAGCAAAAGAAAAGCCAAAAATGAAGTTAATTGCACATTTTCAAGTTTTAGTAGTTCTCTATGGAGAAGAACGTACAATAAAGTCCACGGATACTCTTTTCCATCAATAAGTTTTAATTAGAAGTATTTGGTTACATCATTCTTGTTGGAAAATTACATAATGTGAGAACGATGTAAAACTGGTGTCTGTTCTTGTAACTCATCATAGCTGATGTATGAGGCTTCGTACTAACTTTTTTTTTAATAACAGTTAAAATGCCATAGTTCACATGGAGCAACTGCCTATCAGACCTCCACAGCCTAGTAATTGGGTAACCCCTTGGCAAGACTGATGTCAGATTATCTGACATTGTTTATTTTTAATATAAAAAAAATAAATGATAGAGCGTCACTTTCATCCTACAGATTGGGTATACAATCTTTGGGTTAACCAATAATATGTAGTTTTTTCATGAGGAAGACATTCTGCGTCAAAATTATAGACCAAAAAACTTATTGGGTACCACAACTAAAAAGTGAAAAATAAAAAACTAACACACAATACACTTACGATCATTACAAAAACAAACAAAATTTCGCCATTAAAATATTATCTGTTTTTAGAAAATTCGACAGAAATATACCACGAATTTCACGAGTTCCACCCACCTGTTTGTCTATTTTGCTTTTGAAGATGTTCTTCTACAAAATTCATAATTAGATCGAATAAATAGGTTATTTAATAAACCTTCCAAACTTACAAAAATCAATATAAAAAAAAAGTTATTTTTAATTAGGTAGTCTGAGGAATAGAAAGGGTTGTTTATGTTCCAAAAAAAAAACTTTTGTTTATATTTTCCAAAAATATTTGATTGGATAAATTTTACCCAGCCATTAAAATACTGGTAGAAAAAAAAGTTGTTCCAAATGTTATTGCAAAGATAGACCGTCATTTTTACAGAATACAAAAAGTTCAATTTTCCTGCGAAACTTATTGGCGGTAAACATTTTGGGATAACATCCGACAGGTTGATTTGGTACAAAATTGTGCGCGAACTCAATTTATTGACGGTTGCCTTTTTTCGCTGGGGGTTAACAAGTTTTTGGGTAATTCGGAGCACTTATAAGAGTTTGCGCGGAAATTGTTGTAAGGGCAAGATGGAAAATTCACTACCAAATTTTTACTCGGAAACGTTGATTGATATTTAAGCGGCAATTAGAATATTGTATGAAATTTGCCTAGATAAAATAATAAATGCCACTAAATATAAGTATGAACTAGAGCATATTTATCATCGAGCGTCCTGTTCGAAGTGTGGTAAATATTAGATTTTATGTTACAAGTAAGTTTGCACGTGTGTTTGAACGATTATTTTGTAATTCTCTTCTTGTGAAGGGTATCTGCAATAAAACGGACAAAAAAATAAGGCTGAAGAAGAAGTTAATGCCAGTGAAGGCATCCACAATAAGAAAATTGAATGATAACATCACTTTCGCAGGAAGAACATTCGTACCATCACAAAAACAGAAGACAAACGACTTCCCATTCCATAATATCTTCGACAATGTCCCCGTCATATTAACGCGCCTACACCGGCTAATCGTAGGTATATAATCGTGGGCAAATTGCACCGACATCAAACACGGACGATCCATCCGATTAGATAAACGAGAGGTTAATGTCGCCCATAAACTGTGATCTTATCTTTTGTATGATGTTTATATCGTTTGCAAATAAGATTCAGCAGTAGATATTGGTAATGTGTCTATTTGTTTACGAAGAAGTGCATGAAAATAAAAAAAGTAAATTATACAACCTTCTTGGCATTGACCTTCCTCTATTTCTACAGTCATCTCTATCCATCAACATGATGAATGCACAGAAAGAGAGGAAGGCAAAACAAGCGTACTTAGTCAGCGTCGCTTACCATCAGGTGGGTAGTGTTCAAGGGCAAGACTAACAATAAAAAAAATAACAAAATTATAAAATGTTCTGTGAAAAATGCAATTAATGAAGAGAGAGTGAATGATAACGTGATATTTTACAGAGGAGAATGGAGGAAAAAAATGTGGTGTTGAAACAAAGTATCTAACAGAGCAGAAATATGATGTGTCTATTGGTTTACTAGTTTCCAGGAAAACGATGGCCGAAATGAACCTGTATCCGTGAGCGATTTGCTTTGGCGCTCCGAGGCAGAACATAGTTCAAATATTTGTTTGGTGTACTGTTAGTTCAGGTTCTGGAAATTTGTGACATTTTATGTCAGAAAATTGGCTCAATAGTGTAGAGTAAAACGTGGTAAACTTTGACCTTTCAGTGTCTAGATAACAAACGATGGCTTTCTGTCAACAAATCTAACATTACGTCACCAGTTTAGATTGAGATGCTATTAATAAAGAGTACCTATTTCTGTCTCTATCTAGCTCCCCTATCAATAAAATTAGCATATATTTCTCATGGCCAAGGGACCGCAGCCCGATTAGATGGTCTGTCCAAATCCATGTAACGCTGAACACCAAGTCGCGCGAAGCCCTCCACGACACCACGGACAGACACAGATCGAGAATCATCGTCAGAGAAAAGTTGCTCTCCTGTCGGGGGAATCACGACCCTCAGAGATGAGGAACACGACGTGACCTTTCTCAATCTTCGGCTAATTTACAGAATACATTTGAAAATAAATATCTAACACAAGCATCGCCCACGTGAAAAGTGTTTCTCTATGCCAAAATTCAATAAAATTGGTACAGTGATTTAGGCCTGAAAACATAACAGACAGACAGAGTTATTAACACATTTAAAATAAAAGTATCGATTAGGTTAGGTATCTAAAATCTGAATAGTCGATAGTAATAAGCAATGTTTTGTTTAGAAATAAAATCAGATGATTCACACAATCGGTCAAAATGTGATACAAGTAATCAGGACATCGTTATCTGCCAATATTAAATCGACAAGATAACGTGATAGATTATAGACGAAAATAGCAAAATATTAAGCCTTGATTGTTTCCGGCGAAGTATTATCTACAATGTCAAGGTTAGACAATGTTATTTATTATGAACTCTTGAGACGTGACGCGCCGGTGCATTTTATTTTCAATAATTCAAAATATCTGTTTGAAATGTGTACCTTTTCGTATAGTAAATAAAGTTCTATATTTTATTGCTATTTTAAAAAGCGTTCATATTATTGCATCGTGTTTCAGTTTGAGATGATCATCATCATCACATCAACCGAAATACGTCCACTTTCACTTTCACACACACACTTTCGCGGTTCTCCACATTTCTGAGTCGATCACACAAGGTAACGTCGAGCATGCTCTCTCCATTGCCCTTTGGGTGACTGTAAGCTTTCTGATGAGGCTCATTGTAAGCGACCCCGTCTCAGAGCTATATCTCATCACTGGCAACACACACTGGTCATAGACTTTCGTCTTGAGACACTGTGGTAAGTTGGACGAGAAGATACCGCGCAACTGCCTGAACGCTGCCCAGCCGATTTCGATTTGACGGTTGACCTCTTTCTCGAAGTTCGCCCTAGCCAACTGGATCGTTTGTCCCAGGTAGACAGGTGAGCTGATCCTTTCACCCTTATTTATAAAATTCTCGACGGTGTTTAGCAATTGATGAAAGGATTCCAAATTCTGTCTAGAAAAATCGAATTAAACATCTGCTGGGCATACGATAAACACCGTTGAGATTTTTTTAATAAGGCCCTTAATGTTTACCAATACTATTTAAGACCTGTTTGTACCACAAAGCACTAAAACATCAATTTATTTCTGACAACCTTTTGAAAATGAAAAGAGACATAGCTTGATTTTGTAGATTGATATAGCGCTAGACGAATTTAGTTGTTTTTGGAACAAGTGGGCCTTAATATTTTACCGTTTAAAAGAAATTAGAACCTAGAAAAAATAATTTTGATATTCTATCACATCAAGTTACGAAGTAGACATAGCCCGAAGAATTGCCAAACTTAAGTGGCTGTGGGCAGGGCACATTGCTCGCAGAACGGATGGCCGATGGGGCCGAAAAGTTCTGGAATGGCGACCGCGAATTGGAAGGCGATACGTTGGAAGGCCTCCCACTAGGTGGACCGATGACCTGGTTAAGGTTGCGGGAAGGCGCTGGATGCGAGACGCATGGGATCGCTCAATGTGGCGACGCCTGGGGGAGGCCTATGTCCAGCAGTGGACGTCTTTCGGCTGAAATGATGATGATGAAGTTACGAAGTCTGTCGTAAAATCAACTTAGACTTCATAAGATAACATTGAGGAAAAACGCTTCTGAAAAGGGGACTGTTACCTACTAACTGTTTTTTCTTCTCTTCCGTACCTAAAAGGCCTAAACGGCTGTCACTTGCGTGTCAGTCTGTTCGTCGTCTGTCACACAATTATGTGCCGAAGATTCTTTGAACTTGCCATTGACCTACGAACTTGAAATTTTTATAATTTATGTATTTATTTGTTATAAAAAAAAAGAAAAGTCCGATGCGGACTTGGCCGGTTTTTTTTAATAGGATGCGGTTCCACTGCTAGTTATTAATTAGATAATTATCTCTACTTCTTAATTAGTGATCTACTAGCTGTTGCCCGCGACATCGTCTGCGAAGCATTAGTAATTCGAATTGCTTATTTTTTATATCGCGACTTAATATTGTAGGTTTTCCATTCAAACTTCTACCCCTCTTTCCACTCCCTTAAGTATGATTTCCGTAAGTGTGTTTGAATAAAAACTATCCTATGTCCTGCCCAGGGTCTCAAAATATCTCCGAACCAAATTACATTTTAATCGGTTCAGCGGTTTAAGCGTGAAAAGGTAGACAGAGAGACAGACAGAGCTACTTTCACACTTATAATATTAACTCCGCCCGCGACTTCGTTCGTGTGATGGCAACCAAAAATAAGCTGTTATTAAACCAAATAAAAATGTGGTTTCGTAAAGTTCTACGGTTTATAGGTTTGGGATGATTCGTTATTTGACTTAAAGAATAATACATTTTAGGTTACGGCTACAAAGTAAAAGCCGCCCCTTCAAACTTAATATACCCTTTTTCTCTTTTAATTTTTTTGTTTATTTTAGTTAGATTGCTCAGTAAGATATCTCAAAAAAACTAACATAACTTAACCCTATCAGGGGCAAGGTAGTTTTAAAAAACGTATTATGTAAATTTTGATTATTTACTTTATCTCCACGGAATGAAATTGTTCATACAACCAAATTGCCCCCTTTTCACCCATTTAAAGGTTGACAGTTCAGTGGCGACTGCGAACCGGAAAACGCAAATTAGGAAGTCCGACCTGGTCAAGGCTGCGGGAGTCCAGTGGATGCGAAACGCACAGGACCGATCAGTGTGGCGGCGCTTTGGGAAGGCCTATGTCTAGCAGTGGACGTTTTTTGGCTGAAATGATGATGATGGTGAAAGGTTGATTTTCCGCAAATTCCTTCTTCGTGCTCCCCTAGATCCCTACATCAAAAACGAAACCTTGTCCAGTATGATTCTTAACAAACTTTAACACCCACTTAATCCCATTTTGGGGGGTAGTTTCGAAAAAATATAATGACAACCTTTTATTGTTTACTTAGGTAGGTATTTATGTCAACTATCAAGTTTATTAACCCAAGACATAAAATTCTTTAACAAAACTTTATCACCTGTTAAATCGTATTTTGGAGGAAGTTTCGAAAATCTAATAATATCAACCTTTATTGTTTGTTTAGGTTGGTATTTTTGTCAAGTATAAAGTTTATTAACCCAATAAATAAGATTCTTCAAAAAACCTTAACACCCCTAAATTAACTTTTGAATGTAGTTTCTGAAAACTTATAATGGCAACCTTTATTGTTTACTTAGGTTGGTATATATGTCAAGTTTAAAATTAATTAACTCAAGAAGTAGGATTCATAACATAAAAATACACATCGTCTTTTGGGGGTAGTTTTGAAAACTAATAATAACAACTTTTATTGCTTAAGTTTCAAGTTTATTAACCCAAGTAATAAGATTGTTCAAAAAAACTTTAACACCCCCTAAATCTGTTTTTGGGGGTAGTTTCGAAAAACTAATAATAACAACCTTTATTATTTATTTAACTTAGTATTTGTGCAATGTTTCAAGTTTAGTAACCCATGAAATAAAATTCTTTGATACAAACTTCAACACCCCCTTAATCGACTTGTGAGTGTAGTTTCAAAAAACTAATAATGTCAAACTTTTATCATTTATTAAAGCCAAGTTTCAAGAATATTAGCTGAAGGAATTAGATTTGTCATACAAACTTTGTCACCCTTTTTCTCCCCTTTGGGGGAAGAATTTCGGCAAATCCTTTCTTATCGGATGCTACGTCATACAAAAACATACTCTCTAAGTTCCAGGTCTCTACGATCAGCGGTTTAGGCTGTGCGTTGATCCGTCAGTCAGTCATTCAGGATAAAACATTTTATATGTATAGAAGAAAATATATAGAGCAGAAGACTGGTTGGGTTTTTTGAGACGCATAATCTCAGGTGGACCAAAAATTACTTTAGTATGAAACCGAATGCTGCGTAAATTACGCGACACAACACAAAAACCTAATACAGCGTAAATTACGCAACACTAAAACTTCACTCACAACTATGTTTACCTGAGACAAACGGTCTAGCACGGTAGTTCCAAATAGATGTAGAGGTCCCCGTATTAGTGCCATTTGATTCTTCAAAGAAATTTTAACACCCCGAGATCGTCTTCTGGGGGTAATTCCGAAAAACTAATGATGCCAACCTTTATTATTTTGCCAAAGGAATAAGAATTTTCATACAAATAAATGTCTCCCTTTTAACCCCTTAAAAAGTTGAATTTCCAAAAATCCCTCCTAAGTGCTCCCCTACATCATAGAAAGAAGCTATGTGCAGTAAAAGTAATCAAAAATTATTACCACCCCGAAATCGTATTTTAAGGGTAGTTTCGAAAAACTAATAATGAAAACCTTTATTGTTTATTTAGGTTGGCATTTAAGCCAAGTTTCATATTGATTGACCCAAGAAATTAGGTTCTTCAAAAAAATTAACATCCCTTAAATCGTCTTTTGGGAGTAGTTTAAAAAAATAATAATAGCAACCTTAAGGTTAGTATTTGTGGCAAGTTTCAAGTTTATTGACCCTAAAAATCAGATTTTTCAAAAACACCGTAATACCTCCTAAATCATCTTTTGGGGGTAGTTTCAAAAAATAATAATAGCAACCTTTATAATCCTTTTAGGTTAGTATTTGTGGCAAGTTTCAAGTTTATGGACCCAAGAAATCAGATTTTTCCAAAACACTGTAATACCTCATAGATCGTCATTTGGGGGTTGTTGCAAAAAAAAAAAATGACAACCTTTATTGTTTATTTAGGATGGTATGTATGTCAAGTTTCATGTTTATTCACCCAAGAAATCAGAATCGTCAAAAAAAATTACATCCCCTACATCATCTTTTGGGGTAGTTTCGAAAAACCAACAATGAAAGCCTTTATTGTTTATTTAGATTGGTATTTATGTAAAGTTTCAAGTTTATTAACTGAAGTAATAACATTCTTCAAAAAAACTTTAACAAGCCTAAATTGTCTTTTGGGGGTAGTTTCAAAAAATAATAGTAGCAACCTTTATTATTCATTTAGATAAGTATTTGTGGCAAGTTTCAAGTTTATTGATCAAAGAAATCAGATTTTCCATACAAACTTTAACACCCCATAAATCATCATTTGGGGGTAGTTTCGAAAAACTAATAATGTCAATCTTTATCATTTACTTAGAATACTATTTGTGCTAAGTTTCAAGAATTTTAGTCGAATAAATTAGATTTTTCATACAAACTTTCAACCCCCTTTTGGTAAAAAGGGGGTTGAAAACCCTTAGGGGTAGAATTTCCAAAAATCCTTTCTTAGTGCACACTAACGTGACATGAAGAACCTTTCTGCCAAATTTCATGCTTCTAGGCTTAGCAGTTTTGGCTGTGCGTTGATTGATCAGTCAGTCAGTCACCTTTCGCTTTTATAGATATATATATAGATATATAATATATATATATAGAATATAGATATAGACTAGTTAATTCTTACATTGTCATTTCTGTCTAACTTTTCCGGATTTCTTTCAATGTACTTACAGCTAAGGAGTAGAATACCCTGCCAGAGTCTGTGTTTTCTGATACCTGCGTCGTATGGGTCATTAAATCTAGAATGAATACGTAATTTCTAGCCAAGCGAGCTTCACCGTCGACCACATCATCACTTACCATCAAGTGAGATAGAGATAAAATGCGAGCCTATTATCAATAAAAAGAAAAACCTTAAATTATTAATTGCAGTTCTTGTTCTAAAAATCTACCATTAAATAGCTCTCAATCAGACCGCACCCTAACTAAGGTAGCTCCTACCTACATCGAGGAAAAGTACTTTCAATACATACTCTTTTCCGGAGTATTAGGCGTTTATAACACTCCAATAGTTTCCCAGTGAGGCGTGAAAACCACCGTCACGGAATCAATAGAACTGGTTTTTATTCAGACCGTACTTTGAATACAAGGATCGAGTGTGAAGGAAATAGACTGAAAAGTTTAGGGAAGAAAAGGATTGACCTTTTTTAATAAATACAGTTCTTTCACGAACTGTTTTATATTAAAAAAATAAAATAAAGTTAGTTCGTAGAGCTGACTACCAATTGACGTACTGCCAGCTATAACCATCGACAAAAGATCAAATGTTTTGGGTTTAACCACGCGATATTTCGGTAGCGCATGTCAATCACCTGGGGTCACTTTTTTATTTTTCATAAATAAGGCCCATTATGTCATTACGCACGGGACCGGTCAATCTGGTGACACTTGAGGAAGCTAAAATGATAATGATGATGATGTCAGCGATATGTTTAGGAAAACATTTGAACCAGTATGATTAGTAGATGTTTTTCACTTGGTCTATGCTCTCAGGTCACACATGGTGCGGCATACGCTGGCAGAGTGTGCCGCTTGGGAGGATCCGCGCCGTGCCCTCATTTCTGAAGTAGGCAGTGACCTGTCGCTACCGGCCGTAGTCAAGTCTATCGTCAGCAACGAGGAGTCCTGGACACGCGATGGTATCCTTCTGCGGAACAGTCGTCTCGCAGAAGGAGGCTGTGGAGAAGGAGATTTCTCGGGAACGTCCGTCGCCCCCCAAACATCAGGACCCGAGGTGGTGGCGCGTAGTGTTTCACGCGCGCCCCTCTTAAACGTCGAGGGGGACTCAAACACCTCAATCACCCCAACCTGAGGCCGAGGCCCGCAGACGGGCACTGGTGGAGGTTGCGGAAGTATCGTTGTCCCCCGACCCCCGGCGTGGGTGTGAGTTGGAACACCGGGGCGCTTTTTAAGTCAGTTGGAGTCTGACAGACCCTTCCACCTCCCTGGACACCCAATGAGGATTTTCCACCCCGGAATAAAATAAAAATAGGCTCTTATGTCGCGAGCCCGTGAATCGCAATGAAATTGGAAAACAAATCAATATTGTGGTCATTACATCATAAGGCATGATATCGAATATGTAAATTAAGTCGAATCACTATTACAATGTCATAACACAAACTCATGCACACTTCAAATTGGCAACATGCCACGAACCCACACTATCTCCCTTACAATATTATATAATACTCAACTCTAGCTTCAACACATAAATACTGAGTTACGACAAAGACAAGATGCCATTACTGCCTTCCATTCAGTAGTAACACAATGAATCTTACGTCTTAAAACGTCCTTATGTGACAGCGATATAGAAAGACTAGCTGCGGCTCACGACTCCGCCTGTGTCAAAAATTAGAAATTACCTCAGAATAATCATATGGACAATTACGGGTCATAGCCCTCTTAACAAACATCTTTTTAACATAGGCGCCAAAGAGAGCCCACTATGCAGGGGCTGTTTTAACACCGAGGAATCAGCTGCCCACGTCATCCTGGACTGCGGGGCCGTCGTTTCTCAACGTGAAGAAATCCTCGGGTCGGTGTGGTCGCTCCGCGAAGCCTGTGAAGCCCCCAGGAAGCGTCTGTGCTTGTGGACGGAGCTAGGCTGGCTACTTTAGCCAGAACCCCACGCACAACGGACCAAATGAGCGTCTAAGCGCGAAAAAGGGAGTTCCTTTTCTATTCTATTCTATGTCAAAAATTCTCTCAAAAGAACTTACAACCCGTATAAAAAGTATTCTATGTATTCATTTAGGTTATAAACTGTCTGTGTGCCAAATTTTAACCAAATCCGTTAGGTAGTTTTTGCGTTTAATAGTAACAAACATTCATCCATACTCACAAACTCTCTCACTTATAATATTAGTAGGGTAGGATGGTGTATGATATAACTCTGAATAGGTTCACAGTGATGAATCGCGTTCAGTATTTGGGGTGTCTAAAAGAATGAATAGATGTGTGAAATTGTTCTAATAATAATAAGGTAACTACCTAAGTAGGTACAACAACAAGGTAGATATACGATGAATATAGTAGCAGCAGCAAGCCGCCAACCGTAGCGCGTCACTCCGCGCCAGACAGCATTAGAATTACGCGTTAGAAGAGAGTGGCAACGTTTAGGTGAATATAGGCGCGTTAGGCATTGAGCGCTTATGCGAGCCGAATTGCACTTTGTTGCTTACTGGCAAGAGTCTCTTTCTATAAATTGTTGCGCGAAGTGACTCTTCTGTACTTGTACTATTATTTATTCTGTGGTTCAGTCAAGTTCTTTGAAAGAACTTGGAGCAAAGACATTAACTTCAAAATTTCAAAGTTTTATACAGGGCAACTTTATCTTTAACTCATGGACTTTAAAAGAGACTTTGATCTTTGTATTCGTTTCGGTATTTCTCTTCAGAGTAGACAGGTAGGAAACAGCGGTAAAAAAGGTTGGCGTGTAAAATTGTTATTTTAAATCTATTTACACAATAAATACAGTTTAGCATGGGTTATAATTCTTATAAGTGGTAAAAGTTCTCTTGTACATAAATCATACTTTTGTAGTATGGTACCGATTCTGAAGTAGGATAAAGAATCAGCTGTTCCCAAATTTTTTTGTCGAGTTATGCAAACATAATGTACTCAACTTATTAACATAAAGTAATATTATAAATGCTAAAGTTTGGATGGATGAATATGTATGTTTGTTTTTCATCCAATCTGGCATGATTGAGTAATCATGCCAGATTGGATGAAAAAGAAATTTGACACAGAGATATAATAAAGCCTAGAATACTTTTCGTCCCAGCGTAACGTTCCCTTGGGATAAGATTTTTTACTAAATAAAAAAAAGTTTTTTGTTGAAGGTTGCAGGGATCCGCTGGATGCGGGACACACGGGACCGATCAATGTTGCGTCGCTTGGGGGAGCAGGGGACGTATTTTTGCTGATATGATGATGAAGACGAAAAATGAAAAAAATGTAAGAATTAAAATATGTTGTGCACTTTGATATACTGCCGCCTTCTCAAATCTCTCTATGGCAATGAAGTTTGCTGTTATATTGATTTGTATCTGTTTTATGTTTTGTCTACAATAAAGAATACATCAAATGAAACAAACAGAACATTTGGTCTCTAAGTACAAATTTACATAATTCATGGTGCTTTCACCCTCCCCTGAAAGATTGCCAATGAGTTACAAGTCGTTCTGTAATGTATAAAGTTGTTTGCAAAGTTTATACATCTACTCACCAGTTGTAGTTGCGAGCGAGTTTCTTTTTTTTTGCGATACAGTAGCCAGGACTGTATGAAGCCTTAATTGTATGAAAGCCATTGGAGCCTGTGAATGCCCTATATACTACCTTCCTTAAACAATCAAGCATTGTTTCATTCAACAAACAAAAGTATATAATTTCCTTATGTATATTTTTTATTACATTCAAAAGACTTCTATCCACCGTTAGACACAATTAGGGGTTTAGTTTTGTAAATTCTTCTGTATTTTAAATCCTGTACGATGTCTGTCTGTTAGATTTTTTCAAGTATTTTCAAGACAGACAGTCTGTTAACGATAAATTAAAAGTGGGTTGAAAAAATACGGTGGGTTTCTTTCTCAGATAAAATTATAGTTGACAAAAAATATCTATTTAGTCCGTCAGTTAGATAACCTAAAATATTGGACACGTATTTTTTCTTTTGGCACGTAAACAAAAATTACGACGATGAAATATCGTGTGACGTCACGCCTTGCTACATTTTATACTGACAAAATGTCTTCACAAGCTCCCACTCCTGAACTTTGATGCACTTTATCTTTGTCAATTTTTATTTATATGATAAAGCAAAAAATACGTGTCCAATATTATTTGATAATCTCACTGACGGACTAAATAGAATTATCATTTTTCTACCCACGAAACAACCCTATTATAATTGTTTGATGAAAATCGTTTTTTTTTCAATTTAGAAACTCGTACCTGCTGATAAATATGAGCTTCCGAATAAAATTAACCAGGAACTGTTAGACAAAAGAACTTACTTAAATCACAATTATATTCTGGTTTTGTTATTATAAGGAGATAAAAGGATACTCCAGGCCATCCTAAAATAGCCCACCCCTTTCATACCCAAGGGTATCTTAAAAGGCGACAAAGGGATTATGTAAAGCACGTACCTTCACAAGAATAAATATTTATAGAAGCACTTAAGAATAGCTATTTTTCGGCATTGAAAAATCTGAACGGTATTCATTGTTCGATCAGCATAAACAAATGCCAATCACTCTTAAACAATGTTTGTCATAATAAATCAGAGAGTAAAGCTGGGCTTACATTGGGCCAACATCTTGGAATATTGTGGCATGCCACTGTACAACATACTTTTTTATAATCTGTTGGCTCGCCTTTGAGTAAATATTCACGAAGGTAAGACCGTGCATGATTGTGGCATGGCAACACGTCGAAGATTGTCGAACTTGGATCAGGTAACTGTATCTCGAGGATACGGAAGGTATGGATCATAATTTTTGGGTATGGTTTGGTTAACAACACAAAACTAATCTTAAAAATTATCTTAGGACGAAAGGTATACTTAATTAGGTATCAATGTATATAAGTAAGTAGTGAGTTTTAGTTAAGTTTAGTTTTTTTTAGCTTAAGTATGTACATATTTTGTCAATTGAAAATAAATGTATCAATCAAATTCAAGATAATAATGAATTAGAAGTAGAACTATAAGCAGCAAGTTCGAAAGGTTTCAAACAAAGAATACATTTTAAATGGTCTAAATATTTTTTTTTAAGTTTACTATACAATAAATTGGTCCAAAAAATGTGGTCTTGCTCAAATACATACCTTTATGAAATTTTGAATCAAGCAACTGTCTCTAAATTCTTAGTACAACGTTGCTGTGGTGTACATATAGCCTTACACTCGGACTTGGCTGTCGTCCAAATCCCATCACGTTTTGTATTTGACCTGAGAGCCTATTGATTACTATTTGATTGCTACTCCGATATAAAGAACACTAATTTTGTTTTACGAGTAAATATACCTATAACTTGTATCGAAACAATTGTATATTTATGTGATTCAAACAATCATCTACCGAGGTTTTTCCCTACAATATAGGATTCAGCTTACAGACTAACCGTTTACAACCTGTCGGATAGGATAGGATAGATGGACCCCCTTTTCCGCACTTTGAACCCCATTTGGTCCGCTGTGTGTGCAGGCCTCTCTGTGAGAGGGATTGGGCAGTAATCCACCACGTGGGCCCAGCGCGGGTTGGTGGATGACACATGACGTCTTCAAACTTTTGGCTCTAAGACATGCCGGTTTCCTCACGACGTATTCCTATACTGTTTTGTTAATATTGGTGATGAAATAATTTACACAAAGTAAAGCGCCTGCCTGGGTTTGAACCTACGACCTATAACTATGAGTCGCGGCCGTTACCACTGGGCCACCACTGCTCAATGAATACCCTTATTTTACAAAATACAATGCCGTGCCTATTTGACCTCCTTAAGGCGGTACCCCGAGCAAAACAACGCGCAAGCCGTTTTTGTGCTGTTTTTAGGAGCTATCTACTCGTTATTTAAAAAGAAATATCAATTAATAAAAATACATTAAATTTGTACATAATATTGATTCTAAAATGGTAGATTTAGTTTTTTTTTAAATGTTGTATATATTTCATTAATCTACTTCCAAAAAAACATAAAAATGAGAAATAATTATTGATATTATGCATCTCCTCGTAAAGTGTTCATTGATTATTTTTTGTACTAACACTAATGGATAGACAATTTAATAACGAACATTTTTGTAGAATTATTTTTTTCAAAAGACCAAAATTCGATTTTATAAAGATTTTATTCTAAAATCTGGGCGTATTCACTACTGTAATTCATGCGCCACCAGTGCCGCTAGACCAATAGGAACGCTCATATCTCATGCCGATTTTTTGGTCAGGGTACCGTCGTAACCCAGTTGCTAGATATTATGTTGACCACTCCTTGGTAAAACTGGGCGGTAAACTTTGGTCCTATCTGCTATTTGAACAAATTTCAAAAGCAGACAGGACAATGGTTTGCCAAGCTTAGTTTCACCTTCGTTCGACCCGTGCAGCTGTTCATTTATAACTGAGAGTCCTAAATGTGTAATTCAAACCACTGGTCTTAATTTAAGATTTAAATAAAAGTAATTGGTATGTGGATACGGTCCGAAAGGTTTACGCAGGTTCTCGGACCTTCGTTATTTAAATTGTAATTATTAACTTTTAGAATGTTCAAGCATTTTCATACAAACATGATTATACCAGAGACAAACATGGAGGTCAAACTTTTCAACGCATACATTGGTTTTTGGTTTATTTAGAATTCAAATGAAAACAAACTGTATAATTTATTGGAGCAGAAGAATTTGAATGTAACAACTCGGATAGTAAACGTGTGTATATATATCCCTTAAAATTTACCCTCGAGAACAATTCTGATTGCCAAGAAGAATAAAAGATTACACCAAAGACAAAAAGAAACCATAAAATGCATCGGCTGTTTCTCTCATCGTAAAACTTAATAGAAAGAAAAGGTCAAACGATTGGATGACATATTGGGCCCCATAACAATTCTTCAAGGATACATACTCGGGTCCCATAATGTTGCAAGGCGAAATGTTGGGGCCCCATAAAATTGCTAATCAAGTTACAGACGTTAACATGTCATTCGACACATCACAGGACAAGGGGCGGAAAATGGAACAAATTAATTATCTTCAAGATCAAAATAGACGTTGAGGAAAATCAGGGGAAGACTGTTATCGAAGGCAATTTGTGGGTAGTTTCGTGTAATATGGCCGCTGTCAGTTGGGATTTTAGGTTAATTATAAGCAAATTGATTGTTGTTGTTCTTGTAAGTCTGCTCAAGGTTGCTGCCAGTGTCCTTGATTGGTTTTATCATGTCTTTTTTATTTACTTGCTGTGCCCGCGGTTTCGCTACCGTCAACTGCTTACCCTACCCTACTAACCTACCTACCTACCAAGTACCATTTTCAAGGGTCATTCTTCCGCGGAAAATCTTAACACCGCCATTCAGAAAATGAAGTCAAATGCACAACGCCATCTATCGAATATAGAGTTCAACTGCCCGAGTATCTGGTTGCAATATTTTACTACTTGAAAAGTTTAAACTCCTATAGCTTTTGATAGAGAGAACCGATTGCGATGAAACAAAAACGAGTAATACTGCAAGTTACGTTAAGGTTTTATGTATAAAGTAATCTACATTGGTTTTCTGATTTTACATGATGCGTGCACAACTAAACAGACAAACGTACAAAAATTTTGGCAATAGGTTCTGCTAGTTATTCATTAACACACTGGCCATTTTTTTGGAAATATTTTTGACGTTTAAAAACGCCTTTCTACAGATTTATTATATGTATTGATTTGCCATGGGCTTGCTTTCGAGGCTTTTCCCAAGTAGACATAATGGTCGTTGGGGCTGAAAAGACCCGTCAAGGCTGCGGGAGTACGGTGGATGCAAGTCACACAGCACCGACAAGTGTGGTGACGCTTGAGAAAGGCCTATGTCCATCAGTTGACGTCTTTTGGCTGAAATGATGATGATAATGATGTTATTATTCATTTTTAAACCCCGACGGGAAAAGAGGGGAATTAGTATATATTTGACGTGTGTACCCGTGTGTTTGTGTGTCTGTCTGTGGCATCATATCTCCTAAACGGATGAACATATTTTGATTTCGTTATTTTTGTTCGAAAGGTGACTTTATCGAGGGTGTTCTTAGCTATGTTTGGTGGACAAAAAGTTTTTGGCATTTTACTGTCAAAATTACGTGTTCAATAGATTGTCAATCGAAGCGAGTAAATTATGTAGCATGAAATAAATTTTGTCGGGTGTTTTTTAAATTTTACTCTTGTTGTATATGGATGCTTGTGTGATAAATGAGGTTTCTATTTTCTCGGAAATGTTATAATTACTTGCAAATGACCTATTTAATATTGGTTGGTGATTGGTCCCCACATAGAACACAACATTTCTATAGCTAACAATATTCTGGCGTTTCATTATCAGTCACCTCTCTACGCCTCGTAGCTGTAACTAATGACGGTCAGTAAACCACAGTCTCCCCTGCAGCGTTTTGAGGATAAGAGATAAGCACATGAGCTGTATCCTCGACGACAGGCATTTGATCAAGCAGCTTTGGTGAAACGAGAAGATATGGAGACATTTTAGAAGGTGTTGTTTTAATCGAAAATACTAGGTTATTTATTATTAAGGTGTAATCGTCTAGCAAGGATGCGTCATTTTAAAAGTCTGCACTTTTATAGTGTAAAATAATATTAATATCAAGCATATTTACCTCCTTAAACAATATATTTATTATATCGTTTCATTTTCATTATTACATTCCAAAAAAGTTATTTAGTTAGGGTCATGAAAATAAAAAAATAATCTTACTAATATTATAAATATGGCAGTTTGGATAGATGGATAATATATATTAAGTTTGTTACTCAATCACGCTAGCATAGTTGAGAGGATCTGGATGAAATTTGACACAGAGATAAATTATAGTTTGGAATAGCACATAGCACACCCTTAGGATTATAAAACACTTTTAATACACACACGTGCAAAATAAAATTGCAGTCTGAATGAATACCTACCAAAATAACCTTTTAGTTTATTCATAGCACTAGAACTTTCCTTTTATTTGATCCAATTATAGCAGATCACTAAGATATAACCGTCTCCAATATAAAAAGTAATATTTTTCACATCTTCACAATGATTTCAGCGCTAGCTAGATTTGATCTTTTACGTCTAGCACTAAGTCTCACGTAGTAGTTCCAAAAATAGATATTATTTCTATTTCTTACATAAAGCTCTGTAGAGTCTTAAAGGCTTTACAATATTCTGCATGGAACAAATGTTTTACGAAATAAAATGTTTCTATTTCTAGAATTCTATTGCCGTTATATTTAAAATTATTAGAGACGTTTATTCGCATTAGATATTACTTTACGAGAGTGGATGGATGAAGGAGACGGATGAGAAGGACAAAAAAGTTGGGATGGACTGTGTGAGGAGTGATATGGAAGAAAAGGGAGTCAGTGATAGCGTGACGATTGACAAGACGGTATGGAAGAAGAAAACGTGTTGCGTCGACCCCAAGTAACATGGTACAAGGGCAGGAATATGATGATGATATATGAAGTTTTGAAGAGGTAAACAAAGGTATAATTAATGCTGCGCCCAAATATCACCCGTTATTTTAGTTGCTTGTTGCATTTCGTCGGTAGAAAACCGCACTACACTAATGCATCATTATCGTCATCAGCCTTTTTAATGTTCCCACTGCTGGGACACAAGCCTCCTCTCTGTGACAGGGAATGGGCCGTTATCCAACACGCGGGCCCAATGCTGGTTGTTGAATGTCACATTAATTCGAATTTTTATTTCTATGATATGCTGGTTTCCTCACGATGTTTTTATTGACTAATGCATAGATGTATCGTATTATAGCAAATGTATCTGTCGGCACTTTTCCCGTACTGTTCCCATCCGATAAAAACTTAGTTTCAATATAATTGGTGTTACTCATCGTCAATCGCTTGCCGTATTACAACTTATTTGGAGTCAGCACAGCATCTTCTTCTAAATTTCTTTATTTATTATTCATTTCAGTACTATACAAAGTGTCTAGTAATTTGTCAAAGATCTATGTACTTATTTGACAAACACGTTGATATCAGGCACTTCAATATGACGTCATAAGTCATATATAAACATCTATCTACTTCGTCACTAAATTTATTATGTCATAGGCATGGAATTTTGGGCCGCGTTGATTAAATCTTGACTGATATTAAATTGTGTTGGAAACCGTGCTTGCGCGTTGGGAATAGAAGAGGCGGAAACTAGCAAAATAATATATTAGTCAGGTTCAGTCGCCAAGTTATGTCTCTAAGGACTGTAAATAAATAAATAATAGTAAGTAAAAATAGGAAACTACACCCCAGTCACTGGAACAAAAAATAAAAGGTAAACAAACAAACGTCAAACGATTATAATCCGACTAATTTAAAAATACAACCGCTCAACGCAAAATGGTTACTTTTGTAACACTCTTAAATTTATTATCATAATAGTGCAGAGTTCGATTATTGGTTTTAATAATACCATTTTTTTTGTTTATATATTAAAATTATTATTGATGTTGTTAAAAAATACAGTTATGAAAATAATAATTTAAATGTTTGACATACTTGTGTATGTGTTTATTTGGTTGTTGCATGAAATAAACATCGTCTCATGATATTACAGATTTTAGTGACAGCAAAGAAGACACTGTAAAAACCTTTTTAGGGTTCCGTACTTCAAAAGGAAAAAACTGAACCCTTATAGGATCACTTTGTTGTCCGTCCGTCCGTCTCTGTCAAGACCCTTTTCTCAGGAACGCGTGGCAGCACTGTCTCTTAAAGCTGTGCAAAAATCAAACTTCTAAGCCAACGCAATCAAAAGATACAGCCGTTTATTCCGCAA
The DNA here is from genome assembly GCA_949775005.1 of Orthosia gothica. NCBI lineage: Eukaryota > Metazoa > Arthropoda > Insecta > Lepidoptera > Noctuidae > Orthosia > Orthosia gothica. Next base: position 11,288,361 of record OX459064.1, read on the forward strand.
ATTTTCGAAATTCGCAAGGGAAACAAAACCTACAGGGTAATTTCCGTAAACACAGAAGCTTGTAATTTGGTACGAAGCTACGTCTTATAGCACAGATAAAGAAATAATTGCGAAAACAGTAAATTTTAGTAACATCATGTGATAAACATATATTTTTAATAATTTTTAACTTGTAGTAAGTTTAAAATATATGTTCCATTTCCTCATGAACGCGTAGAGGTATTAAATTGAAATTCATATCAAATACTCAGGTATATAATACCATCAAGCTTAGGTTTGTACGGAACCCTCGGTGCGCGAGTCCGACTTGCACATGGCCGGTTTTTTACCCGACTGCCGAAGGAAGGTAATGTGTTTATCAGTCTATGTATGTATGTATGTATATTTGTATGTATGTATGTTTGTTCCTATATGGCGTTCCAGAGACCAAACGCGTTGGCCGATTTTGATGATTCATACGTCAATCGATTCGTCTTAATCCTGTCATAGGCTACATTAAAATTGGACAATAGAAAAATGGCGGATTTTGGGCGCCATATTGTGGGGGCCCAAATTTTTTTTTTCTTCCAAACCCATCGTGTGGGGTATGAAAATAAAGGGTTTTAAGAAGTGATTTCAAAAATATATAAAACGTATATGTTTAAATGTATCTAATTCGAAAAAACTTAACTTAAAAGTTATAAATAAAAAAAGTTAAATCACAAAATCAAAAAACTCGACTGCTTCAAAAGCGAACTAAAAAGTCGTAAACATGGAAAAAATCACGCTGTGCAGGAGGAGGATACATCTGGTTTTGGTCAGCCAGCTCGCGCGTATGTATTCTCCAACTGCACAGCATGATTTTTCCTTGTTTACGATTTTTTAGTTCGCTTTTGAAGCAGTCGGGGTTTTGATATTTTTTTTATGGCTTGTTTACCTTTTAATTTATGCTCCAGCGAATAGACTATTTAATTTTGTGTAAACTGGATTATGAGGCTCTAGTCTAGACAACGTGAAATCCTGTCAAAATATGATGTATGAGAAGAATCAAGATGTATGGGATTGCCAAACATAAGTAATTTTCCATAACAATACTAGCTTCTGCCAGCGGCTTAGCCCGCGTAAAATTAAAGGAACATTATACCGGGATGTACACTGCTCTCAAAACGGTGAATGAAAACATCGTGAGGAAACCGGCATGTCCTAGAACCAAAAATTCGAAGACAGTCACATGTCTTCGAATTTTTGGTTCTAGGACATGCCGGTTCCACCAACCCGCACTGGGCCCGCGTGGTGGATTACGGCCCATTCCCTCTCACAGAGAGGAGGCCTGTGTCCCAGCAGTGGGAACATTAATAGGCTGATGATGTATACCAGGATGAAAACTATGTGCTATTCCAGACTGTAATATATCTCTGTGCCAGATCCATACAGTCGTTCTGGCGTGATTAAGTAACAAACATCAAACCATCCAAACTTTCGCATTATTACGTAAAAAAGTGTGATTATTCCAACGTAGACATACCATCTACATTTTTTTTTTGTTTACGGGGGGATTCCTTCAAAAGGCGCCTGGACTTTTGGGGAAAAGACCAGAGAGTGTGGATTTTTACCTCACTAAAACCACCCCGGTGATCACCATCAGCACGTAGAAGAGGCCCTGTGACCTCTCAAAAGACCTCCCAGAGCCGCTTTTTTGCAACGCCTGTTAGGGCACATCTCTGGAGAGACTGAAAAAGCGTCTCCCCTGAGCCTCGCTGTGCATGGCAGACCCTGTACCTACTCGTATAGATTTCAATACACCCAAAAGCAGAAAATTAACTGCAAACCATCTATGTTAATAGCATACCTACATTGAACATTTTTATAGGTCAAATCATATAATCTACATTATTACAGTATCTGAAATTCTCTCTTAAAAAATTTTTACATTGTGACACTGTACATATTGATCTATTTCTCAGTGTTTTCACAGATGTCTTGTTTCACTGAATATGTGTGAAGAAATACTCTATGAATATGTATACAGTCTGTATTCCTCGACATAACATCTGCTACTGATTTCCTTTGTATTTTATTTTACCGTATAGTATTTTCAAAATAACATTAGTATTTCAAAAATGATTCTGTATTACTCCTAACATCCTTTAGGTAAGATATTTTGAAAGCAAAAATCTCGCGTCCAAGATGTTTCAAAGTCAATAAATAACGAGTTTTACCTGTCATTTTACATCGAGTGGCTAAGTCGAGGTTGGTTGGTTGGTTTAGTGTAAGAAGCAATAAACAACCTTACCGACATAAAAAATATATTCTCATTATCTATAACTATCATGTCGGGTTATGTTCCTATTTTCCAAATTATTGTTTACTTGCTGTCCCCCGCGGCTTCGCTGCCGTGAACCAGCTAGTACCTACCCTACCTACCTATCCTACCCTACCTGCCTACCGTTTCTTTTAATGTAGTCTATGTCCTTCCCCAGGACGCCATCTATTTCCTTGCCGAATTGCATTGAATTCTGTTCAGTGGTTTAGGTGTGAAAAGATAACATACAGACAGACAAGCAGAGTCACTTTCGAATTTATAATATTTGTATGGATTGATTTATTGTTCTACATCTAATGGCATTTAATAAGAAGGTATTTATCTTATATTGATAAAATTAGCCTTTGTCTGCGAATAAATTGATTGCGAAAATAACTCTGTTATATATCTCTCCTGTTTCTTACAACTTTCTAAACTGCTTAACCAATATTGATAAATTTTTGTTACAGAGTTAGATTTGTAGGTTTTAACACTTTATTCTGGAAAGCTGTCGTCTCCCATCGAGGTGGGCGTTAATAGCTGCGTCGCAGTTTTGTATCTAATGTAGCTGTTTACGTCGAAATCAATTTGTAAATGTGTATTTGTTCCAATAAAGATTTGTATTGTGGTTTTTGGTATGTTCCCTTGGAGAAGAACATAGGTTTTTTACTCTATGCCCTATAGGCACGCGCGTGACCTCTATCTCACCTGATGGTAAGCGATAATATGGTGGACGGTGAATCACGATTGCCTAGACAAAAGCTATTCACTCTTGATTTAAAAACCCCTAGATTGTAGCTGTCGGGAAACACCGGCAGGGAATTCCACTCCTTAGCTTAGCACAATCACTCTCATAATTGCACTTTTTATTTTGCTCATAGATGTTTACGGCTCAAATAAAGGATTGCGTGAATGTTTAGTTTTTAGGATGAGTGAATAGTTGAGTAGTTAGTTAATATAGTTATTAAGGCGAATGTGAGTACCAACACAAACCCATACAGGTTTATTGGTACAAATTAAAGTGAAATTGTATTCAAGACTGTATTAAAGAATAAATAAAAAAAAATAAAAAAAACTGTACGCATAATAAAAGTATTCCCAAAACGATTTGTGCGTATGGGTGGGATGTCCACCATGTAACGATGGCGCAACTCCGAACGTCTGGTATGGTCCGATGATGAAACGAGCTAGGTGAAATTAGATCCGAAATGTAACCGACAAGCAGGCTACTCGGCGGCGATGTTCAAGGCTCTGGAGTCGTGTCTTGACCAGTACCTCATTACCGATTAGCTTCTTGGCCCACTTTTCGATCATATCTAGTACATCAAGCTGATATTTGGCAGATCCGTTCCAGAGATGAGAACAGTATGCTCCATGCATGATCGAACTTGCGCTTGATACAAGTTGAGCAGCTGTTCCGGCGTGAAGTACCTTCTCATATTTGCAAGGATCCCCACATCATGGTGGATCACACCATCCCCAGGGAATACGTTCTATTGTGATAATTACCGATTTTCTAGTGGACAAAGTCACTGACAAAAGATAGTATTTAATATAATGACATTCTTCTAATAAAATTAAACTTTGTCTATGTTGTTTGTCTATGAGAGTGACTGAAGTTAACATTCCAACTAAATACTGCCTGTGAAATGGATCGGAGAATGCTCGGTGGATATTTTGAATTATATAAATTATTTACATTCTCAACATGTTGTAATGTCAAAGGTAAGTTGTAGAGTGTGGTGTAAGTGTTACTGTGAAGTACGTATTTGAAACCAAAATACGTAAAATCATAAGTGGAATTAGAACAAGACGATTACAAATAAATGAGGAACTTAGGAATTTTCAGGCAAGATCAGGGGGGTGATCACAAGCTCTTAGAGTAAGGTTATTTTGAGATCGAGTAAGTGACAGATGTATACACGTCATATACATCTGTCCCTTACACACACTCAAAATAACCTTACTCTAAGAGCTTTTGGTCACCCCCCTGGTTACTTCTTTTCGTTTCAAAATAAAACAATTGAATAAATTCAAATCCTTTAAAAATATCCATCCATCAATGCTTTTAGTTGGGTTGTTACCCAACGAAAATCACCATTACACATTATGAAGAACAAAAGAATGTATTTATCAATTCACATTATACTTTTGCCAGTGGATCCACCCGCGCGATTGTTAGAAACATTCAAAGGAATTTTACTACTGAGATAAAAAGTATCCTTATCCAGGTCATGATACCTGGGCCATAACTTTCATCCAAGACCGTTAGTACTAGTTCACACAGAGATCCGTTTTACGGGTCCACTTTATCGAATACGTTTTTATCGGCGCTGGCGTATGTAGTTGTGTGAGCGAGTTTACACACATGACAGTATTCCAGATCCAGTAAAAATACCAATCCGAAAAAATATACATCAGTCCGTTTTACGGATCCGCTTTATCGTATATGTTTTTATTCAGCAATGCCGTAGGTAGTTTTATGAGCGAATTCACACATACAACAGTATTAAAATACTGATCCGTTTTACAGGATCGATGTCACGCGTGGCGTGGCATTACCCCCAGTAGCGATGGATCCGTTAAAATAATCCTGATAATACGGTTGTTCTGTGTAAACGAGCCCTTACGCCGTTAAGGCGTGCGTGATTGATTAAAGAAACATCCAAACAAAGATACATAATTCAGGTTTGGGCTCCGCTCGCCTCTTCGATCTTGCCCCTAATTGCCTAAGTGTTACTCGCCCCCTTGAATTTTAGATACCCCAAATCACCCGCGATTGTAAGTTAAAAGTACTGTCAGCACTGTAAGTTTTTAAATATTTGCATGTTTTTTTTTCATACTATTTCAATAGTAAAAAAATCATATTCTTCAATAGTTTTACATAATTCATAGTAATATTATTAACACTAAGTAGATTTTAATCAAAATGCCAAACACCTGATAACTGAATTTATCAAAATTTTCACTCATTCTTATCGAATATTCGGCATGCCATAAAAGGATGTTCACAGAAACCGTAGCCACCTACAGTTAAGACCCAACAAGATAACGGTATCACGGATCATAGTATTACAGGCTTTGCCGGTATCTCTTGTGTAATGTGAAATTAAAGGTTATATTTAAGACTTTGTTGTTTATCGCGGGTAGAGTGACATGTGGTATGTTGTAGTGGGAGTGTGTACGCTGTATTTGGGCTATTTTTTGTGGGATGAGTCAGTAAGACGCACTGGCCTGGTCAATGTAGTGACTTTTGAGGGAGAGGTAATCTCTATCCAGCATTGAACATCTTTCGACTGAAATGATGATGGTTACGATGATACAGATTTAAGACGCGACATAGAAAAACCATATACAAAGTAAGTGTTAAGACATCACTAGCGCTCGCCGCCATCCCTACATGCCGGGTGACTGTGGCGAAGCGGCGGGTGCGGAGGGGGCGCTCGACCTGTGAGCGCGCACCGGCCAATCCAGCTGATCAAGCACTGTATCATTCGCCACCGTCCCAAGCGCGCGCTTCACATTTCGCCTTCAACCCAGTATTTTGAGTGTCGAAGTTTGTCATCTTTATTTAAATATTATAATTGTCAAACACAAAGTCTGTGTTTTGTCCTATCACCACTACGAAACCACCTTATTTCCATGGTCCTTCGAGCCAGATCCAGCATGTAGGGATGGCGGTGAGCGCTAGTGATGTCTTAACAGTAAGCTGTAATGGTGATAAGTATGTCAGTAGATAATAAAAGACACGAGAAACTTTTTCATTTTAATTTTTTTCTTGTCATAGGTTCGCGCTTGACCACTATTTCGCCTGACGTTAAGTGATGATGTAGTTGACGGTGAAGCACGCTTGCCTAGAAGTAACCTATTCTCTCTCGACTTAAAGATCCGCTGGGTTGTAGCTATCAAAAAACAACGACTACGGCAGGGAATGCCACTCCTCAGCTGTACGCACAATGAAAATATTCGCAAAGTGCTTTGTGCGTATGTGCATGCGTAATTTTCAAGTAAATCTTGTTTTGATTTTGTTTTTTTTATTCATTATACGCTCGCGCTTGACCACTATCTCACCTGATGGTAAGCGATGATGTTATCGACGGTGGAGCACGCTTGCCTAGAAGTAATCTATTCACTCTTGACTTAAAGACCCCCTAGATTGTAGCTATCGGGAAACACAGACTCCGGCAGGGAATTTGAAGTTGAGTGTTGTTTAGTATTTTTCTATTCCTTCAAAGAGTAAAGAGATTCGTATCGGGTATATGTATAATAGATAACTATTATACATATACCCGATACGAATAGTAGGTAGGTTCGCTCAGGCTGCCGTCCTTTAACTAGAAAGCCGTTAACCCTCAAATGGTCAATTTTTACTTTTTAATAGAGAGTGACAGAGTTCAAAATTCTCTATCTTTCTGTATAAGAAACATGTCTGGAATGTAAATAGTTCCAAAGATATGAAATTTTTGTAAGCCGTTAAGTAACACAATTTACGACGATTCCATCACTTGAAAGCGTCTAACCCACATTTCTTCGCTAAATGCACTTTAAAGAACCTTAACTGCCCGATGTGATGATTATTTTCTAGTCCTTTGCTTAACTACAAGTACGTTATCTGATTATTCTTGACTATAGAGACGCAAAAGGACTATAACTACTTTATAGTTAAGCATTTAAAGAACAGTTTCAATGAAAAACTTAACTTATTTGCGGTTATTCGCCCTTAACGCTTTTTTAGCTAAGCTGCTTGAAAATAATTCATGCCTGTTTGAAGAAAACACCGGAAAGAAATTTGATTTTTCTTAGCTACAAAGCAGCTAAGTCTCATTACTTAACTAAAAGGCAGTTAGCTGACTCTCGCGCTGCGTGCATTCTGGGGGTGAGCGGAGAGCGGCCGCCCCGTTGTCCTTAATCCCGTGGGAGTCAATCATTCCAACCGGGGCACCGACTGCCATGGTCGTGTACAACCATCGCACATCGGCAGGATCAGGTGGTCAGCCAGTTCGCGAATATGTTTCCTCCGACTGCACAGCATGATTTTTTCTTGTTAACAGCTTATTAGTTCTATTCTTAATCAGTCGGGTTTTTGATTTTTGAATTTTATTTTTTTATTCTAATCGGACTAGCCCGGAAATATAAGAAAAATACTAATTTATTAAGCTAGATTAATATTTTTTTTTATAATTTTACTGTTTCTAATTTAAGCCATGAAAAAGATTCAAAAGATATAAACATTAGTTAAATAATGTATAAAATAAGTGACATACCTCTATCACCAGGATCCATCATCAATCTTTGTCACTAACGCTTAATTACTTTGTTATATCACCGTGTAAAGCCTTAATTTTGCTGAAGAGTATACAATTTAAAGTTTTTAAACGACAAGTTTCTTAAGAATCCTCAAATGTCAATTAAATTTCGAGCGCATGCTCAAGAAATTGAAAAATAACAGAAATGAAATATAATTAAAACATTATCACCGATAAATAATACGCAAGCATAAAATGTTTTAATAGCAAAATTTGCCCACGTGATGACAATGAACATCATCAATAAACCAATAGAGTCACTAAGTAAATTTGTTTAGTATATTATTTTAATTTCACAAAACGCCTAGAAAGTTTGTGCACACTATTTCATCGTTCCCTATCCATTTGCATGAAATTTTAAAACATTATATAACATGGCATACTTTTGTTTATCCTAATTATATTTACGCTAAACAGCTTGCGCATAATTTCTCTAATCATAATGATGTTTAAGTATAACATTCTACAGCATACATTTATTTACGCATAATGATATTAAAGCATAATTTTTATATGCATATTAAATACGCGTAATAATTAACTCATAAAATGCTAAACACACTGAATATGCCTTACTGAAATAATAAGTGGGAGCGAAACAGTGGGCGAATACAAATTCATTGAAAAAAAAAAATATGACGGAGGCCCGCTATGCGGGGCTCATATTTCTGTCTGCAGGGTCTAAAGTAACCTAACATGAAGGAGATGAGGCCAGCTGAGTTCACTCGCTTTGCTCGCTCACTTCAGCTCCCGTCTTTCCCTTCGAACCTAACCTATCCGTGTCGGGGTGCTCTAAATGCCCGAGCTCGCTTTGCTCGCTATTGGACTAATTCGTTGAAATAATTACTTAATAAAATGTCTAATGCATGAATCATTTGCATGACACTCCAAAATAAATACGTAAACACAGACAATACTGCAAGAAGTCGGTTTTGCAGCGATTCGTTTCTGTCACTAAATTTTGTAGCACAACATATTGATTTCAATTATAAATTGAAAATGCCACCACGTAACCGTCTATATATTTGTGACCAAATAATATTCCGTAAAATGATGTTTCGTTGTGGTGAAAATGTGACAAATAAATGATTAGACATTAGACAAATGAAAAAAGTTCAAAAGAGGCTTCGGCCAAAGCAAAAAGTTATTTTGTAAATCGCCGTAATGTAGTTCAGTAAAATAATACATTATGCCACATGATACTTCGATGATCTGAAAATATGTCAAATAATGCATATAGCAAAAAACACTTCGGTCAATAGTTTTCGGTAATATGTAATTCGACCAAATAATATTTGGAATAGTAATCGGTTCCCCCAAAGAGTAATATAATAATTGGTTCCCCTAAACGCGATATTAGCTTAGCAGTTAGTACGTGCACTGCTGGAGTTTTGCACAAAATGTTTGTTATCAAATGTAATGCACTTTATTTCGGTGGAATCGTACCTTAAGATCTTAATTAGTTATTGGTTGATTATTGCCTATTAAAATTATATTTCTTTTAAGTATCTTTTAAAAGCTGAAATTAAATTTTAACTTTTGAAGATGTCTAAAATTTCTTAGATATTCCCATATTAATGCTAAACTATAAAGAAGTTAACCACAACCGAAATATTGTTAGCCCCCTTTTAGATAAGCAAAGTAGTTAAGATTTTAGAAAAGTTCCGCACAACATTGGCAACAATTAGCTTAAAAGCATCTAAAGCCCCGTAACCGCTCATTAGGAAAGTTATTAAAATTGAAATCGAAGCGAATGTCATGGCTATAAAGCAGTTATGTCACTTAACAACTTTTTAGGTAAGTATTTATGAACAAAAAGTAACAAACATAATTTTGGCTAAAATTTTAAATAAATTACTTCACTAAAAAGCCGCTAAGGTATGGTTAACGGCCTTGTAGTACAGTAATACGATAAAAAAACTGGATATGATGCTTAACAAAATAAGAAAAAAATATTTTAAAAATAATCAATAAGAGTTTCTGGACGGAAACGATTCTTTAGGATAAATATAATTAAATATCAATTGATGTGTCTCACAATCATTAACCTAAGTATCATAGTTTTTAAGAAACAACGATTCCCGCGTTTTTTGTCATTTACTCGGAAATTACTTTTTGGGCTTAACGGCCTTCTAGTTAAAGGACGGCAGCAGGTAGGTATGCTCTCGTGAAATAAAGACGAAATTGCGTTATCTGAAATAACAAAATTACTTTTATTCACAACACAATTGAATACAAAGTTTTATCACAGTTTAAACATTCTAAACAGAGTAACTTACCTGAAATAACAAAAAACAACATTTAAAGCCTTTACTTCTAGTTTAGTTTATATACTTCCTTTTACTTATACAGGAAACTATTTACTCTTCCAAGTTTTTCTAAATTAGCTTAACCTAAATTTAACTTAATAAAAATTACCTCAATACTGACATTCGGTGTCACTGACATGACACTGACATCTATCTAAGATCTGTAGATAATACATCCATAAAGAAAAGGAACGACATTAGTACGTGGGACACTCAGAAAGTTTTGCGAAACTAAAAAAAATTGTTCTATACGTACATATATTTTTATTAAATCTTTTCAAAGTACTTTCCACCAGCCTCTATACAAAGATTCATGCGCCTAAACCAGTTTTCAAAACACTTTTTCCAGTCCGCCGCAGACACCTCGTTTACAGCCTGCTCGAACGCAGCCAGCGCATCTTCCGGCGACGAAAATTGTATCCCTTTGAGCTGATTTTTTATTTTTGGGAATAAAAAGAAGTCACACGGTGCTAGATCAGGGCTGTAAGGAGGGTGACCCAGGAGTTTGACTGGCGTGCTGTCCAGGAAGTCCCTCGTTTTGAGTGCGGTGTGCGCAGGTGCATTGTCGTGGTGGAGCAGTAGCCCGCGGAGCCCTGTGTTTGGTCGCTTGTTGCTTATAACAGAGAAAACTTCTGGCAAACATTTGGTAGTATACCATTCGGCATTAATGCTTCTTTGATCCCGTAAGGGAATTGATACCAAGTGGCCAGTCAAATTAAAAAAGCTAGCGATCAAAATCTTACCCCCGCTTCTAGATCGCTTCACTTTGGTAGGCGTTGGCTCATTTTGAAACACCCAAACAGTCGACTGGCGCTTGGTTTCTGGGTCGTATTGATAAATCCAGGACTCATCACCTGTAACGATGTCGTAAACACGCCGAGACGAGCCTGCTTCAAATTTTTTAAGCATATCACGGCACCATTCCACCCGGGCCTGCTTCTGAGCATCGGTGAGGTTGTGCGGCACCCAGCGTGATACTATCCTCCTCACGCGAAGATGGCTGTGTAGAATCTCGTGAACGCTTCCCGATCCAATCTTCAATATGTGTTGAATCTCCTGATATGTAATTCGCCTATTGTCTTGGATTAAATTTTTCACTGCTAGCACGTTTTCTTCGGTAACAGCCGTCAAAGGGCGACCGCTTCTTTCGTCATCCCCCAAAGTTGGTCGACCGCGCTTGAATTCGTTATACCAACGATACACGGTTGCCTTGGAAGGGCCTTCATCCATGAATGCCATTTGAAGTCTATCGTACGATTCATCCGGTTTCAGGCGACACTTGAAATCGTATAAAATCATAGCTCTAAAATGTTCCCGGCGCAGATCCATATTTCAGTGAGACACAATACTTTGAATTAACTCGCAAAAAATGTGGAGGGAAATTTTGAAATTGGAACTTACTTATTTTTACTTATAAATAATCATATTTTCGAAAAACATTATAACTGGCCAGTCTCCCATATATAAAAACTTTTTTTCGCAATACTTTCTGAGGGGCCTGGTATAGTGATATTCTTTACATATATTTATTTATTTAGTAAAGTAACTATAAATTGAACTGCTGTCTCAATTGCACGTCTAAAATGTAAAGATCTAAAACTAAATAAACTAGACAAAATGGATCTAAATTGAAGACATTAGATCCCGTGGATAGTAATTGACATTCTAGTGTGTAAATAGATTTACCAGATATTTGTTTGTGAACAACGTGAGCTCTTTATTTGTGCGACAAGAGTCAAGACTGTTTTAGAGGTATACGTCGTGAAGCGGTGAAGCAGCTGTATGTAGCATAGCGTTATATCATTCTGGAGTGTAGTTTTCTCTAAGGAATGGTCATGCAGCGCTGAAACTGCTGAATTTATGTTTCACTTAGCGTCGCGTGTTTTGAATTGTTGGAAACTATATAGGTACAACTTCAATATTTCAGATTATAAAACCTATTCATATGTTAAATAATAAATAGAGAAACAGTACTTCGATTTACTTGATTTTATAAAGAAAACATAAGCTTTTATTTGAATGGTATCCAAGCTTCCAGCATTGAGTAAAATCTATGAAAAAATCATGCTGGATCAGATGTTGTCTCACTGCAATTCAAATGGGATCCTGCATAGTCAGCAGTTTGGTTTCACGAAAGGTAGGTCGACAACGGACGCGGGAGTAAAACTCATCAGTCACATTTTGGAATCTTGGGAGAAGTCCCAGGATGCCATTGGCATTTTCTGTGATCTCTCAAAAGCGTTCGACTGCGTCGACCATAACACACTGATCTGTAAATTACACCACTACGGAATTCGAGGACAAGCTGCTGATCTTGTGCTTTCCTATTTATCAAACAGACAGCAAAAAGTAAATGTTAATGGGGCGACGTCCTCCGGGTCTCTAGTCAAGATGGGCGTGCCTCAAGGTTCAATTCTCGGCCCATTCCTCTTCCTTGTTTACATTAATGACCTCCCTTTTATGATGGCCAAATTATCGGATATAATTCTATTTGCTGATGATACTTCGCTAATTTTTAAAATAGATAGGAAAGATACGGATGTCTTACAGGTCAACGAAAGTCTAATTATTCTCTCAAAATGGTTCGCAGCTAATAATCTTTTACTGAATGCGAAAAAAACTAAATGTCTTAAGTTCTCTTTACCAAATGTACCACAACGTGACCTAAATTTAAATCTTGATGGCAAAAATCTTGAAGTTGTAGCTGAAACTATATTCTTAGGGATTACTATCGACTCAAAACTGCAGTGGGGCGCGCACATTAGAACTCTTTCGGGTAGGTTAAGTTCAGCTGCATATGCAGTAAGGAAAATAAGGCAGTTAACCGATGTAGCCACAGCTAGGCTGGTTTACTATGCTTATTTCCACAGTATTATGTCTTATGGCATTCTGCTGTGGGGATCAGCAGCAGACGTTGACTCAATTTTCATATTACAAAAGAAGGCAATCCGCGCGATCTATAAAATGGGTCCTCGCGAGACCCTCAGATAAAATTTTAAAGAGATCGATATACTGACTCTACCTTCACTTTATATTTTAGAATGTATTTTGTATGTCCGCAAAAATCGAGGGCTTTTCAAAACTAGAAGCGACTTCCATAATTTAAATACACGCAGTAAACACGAAATTGTATTACCCAAATTCAGATTAACGAAAACTAGCAAGTCTTTTTCTTATAAACAGTATACGCTTTTATAACAAGTTGCCAAAGTCAGTTATAGAACTGACCGACGGAAAGTTCAAAAATGACATTAAACGTGTCCTTATTAAAAAAGCATATTATAAAATCAAGGACTACGTTGAAGATAAAAATATTTGGTTTTAGCTCCTTCTGCACATGCGGCTTCCCTGGTAACTCATAAACGGCACAAATATGTGGATGTCTCTAACTATTCTCAATCTAATTTTTCTTCATTTAATAAGACTTTTTACAATGGTTTTCAATTATCTTTATAGCCCATTGCTAAGAATAGTTACAGTACTGATAACAACATTTGTGCCACATGTTAAATTTAGTCTTGTTATACTTTGTATAGATTATTTTACCGATTGGTTTGTAAATGTGTGAACATTGTAGGCCTTCTAGATTGTTAACATTTTATCTCGTTTTACTTTTTTTTAATTTTTTGTTTATTTATTATATAATCACTTCTTGTTTAAGTTTCTTACGACTTATTATCGGGCCTGCGTTGTCCCCCTATCTAAGTACTGCTGTAACATGGAAATATTGTAAAACCAAACAATTTTTTAAAAGAGTAACCATGGAGTTTCTTGCCGGTTCTTCTCCATAGGAATCGACCAACCCGAACCGTGCACATTGTCGACGTTTTATAAGTGCCCATGTAGGCCTATGTGAAATAAAAATTATTGATTTTGATTTTGAATGTACTGATTATACTGATTCTTTTTTGTACTTCGATCGCGTTCGGTTCCGTTCCATGCATATAGATGATGATCTATATATCGCCGTGGAACGGAACCGAACGCGATCGATGTACAAAAGATAATCGGTGTAATCACGATATAATCAGATGAAAGACGCTAGTTACATCGGCACGGTTTCTTTGTATGGGATGAGGCATCTGTATGCTAGTTTTATATTATCTGTGGTTGGAATAAGAGAGAACAATAAGAAAATATGAAAATACAAAAACATAAAAAAACTTTTGAAATGCAAATAAATAACTAGTTTTATTATTTAAACGCTTTATTCATATAGCCTTAGTATAAATATTACAGTTTCTTAGAATATTTTCTTGATAGAAATATCTATTCAAAAGAGGTTTTATCAACGGTACAGTGAACATAGGTAATCTTTTATTTCTATATTTTGCAGAGCGTATGATACGAATTACATTTTGTATATAATATATTATATATTTCAACGAAAATGGTTCTTCTGAAGGTCTATTTATAATGTCTTTACGCACAAACTACTGAATCTATATTTATTGAGGAATAATATAAAGAGGCAATAGGAAAAAGGACCATGTTTCGGGTTCCGGAAAATTAAAAACATTACAGTTGACTACATCACTAGATTTTTATTACAAGTTCTTGTTGGTAGTTCTCAGTGCTACAAGGACTTATTGAGGTTTGAATGACATTATCAAGGGTCTGGTAAACACTTCTATAAAAAAAAAACTGGCCAAATTCGTATTCGTACATTTAGGGTTCCGTAGCAAACCGCAAAATCAAATAATAAATCGGTAGTAATAGAAAAAAAATGTGAATTTTAATGAAAAATCTGATTTATTGGTATTTGTTTGTAAAATATACGCAATAATAAACATTTTCTCCAAATTTCAAGTTCATAGGTCTATGGGAGGTTAACAAATTCTACGGAACAAAATTTTATAAAAAAAGCTAACTTTGGTGGCTTCTCATTGGTTTGTTTTCTAATATTTTTATAACAAAAAGTTGAGTATTTATCTACCCAACGAATTCTAAACAACGATATCCCCATTAGAAGAGGTAGGTCAACAGAGAGGGCTTTTTCTCGCCCCCCTTTTAATATATGGGAAACCTCATTAAAAATATTTAAAAATCTTTTTTGACAATTTGTATAGCTTTTTGTCAACGAGATTCTTATACTGTGAAATTTTGAAGACTGTAGCTGCAACCGTTTGGATGTAAAACCTGTGTGACAGACGACGGACAGACAGACAGACGGACAGACGTACAGACGGACAGAAAGACACGTGAGTGACAGCTATAGGGCTTCGTTTGGATCCTTCGGGTACGGAACCTTAAATATTGGCCATCATAGGGACTGACGACAGAAGTATAAACTTAAAACTTTGGATTAACTGTTTTTGCATGGCAGACGGGCGGCGCGCAGCGTCGAAAACACAGTTATTCTGTTACATATTAGCATGTCACTGACGCGAACCCAAAAACTTAACCTGTGCCAAAAACCGCTTAAAGCGATTAAAGAAGTTTTTACTTAAAAAAAAAATAGATGGCAGGGTTAGTTCCAAATTTGGCCACGCTAAAAAAAAAACATTTTACAGCTATTAGCTAAAACTTCTCTTATTTTAACGAGCATCACATAAACGTCTAACAAAATTCATAGGATCGACAACTCTAATAAAACGAGCACGAAACCAGTAAATATTTTGACATCCGTTTCTGAATCCCTCTCTTAAAAGTCTTAACTCACTCCTTAACAGTTTTACAACGTCATAAAAACGTTTGCCTACTTTCTGTAAACAACTCCAAACGGTATTCCCATCTTATTTTCGTAGACAGAATATAGCCTGAGGACTTACACCCGTATGTTCTGAGTTCTTTGAAGTTTTAGTCAGTAAAATGCACTTCGAAATTCAGGAGAATTATGTTTTAACAAGGAAGGGCTTATCATGCAAAGGGTACGGGTTGCTTGAGGGCAAATGAGTTATTTTTGGAATTAAAAGATTTAATCTCATAGGATGTGACAGCTTTTGACTCAAATTTAAATATTTTTGAGATTAAAAGCAGTGTTTTGTTCGTGGGAAACATGTTTTTCCACTCTGGCACAGGTGCCCTAGTATTTGCCTCTAACTCGAATTTGCGGCCAGAATTTGAGCCGAAACGCGTAGCATTTCATTTCTAATGAACAAGTTCGGAGCAGTACGTGTGTAAAGACCTAACACATGTACTGCTCCGAACTTGTTCATACCTAACAGTTAGGTACTAAATACAGAACTCAGGCTTAGAAGTTTTTCAGTATTTTGTTTCATTTCTGATACTTGTCGGCACATCAAAATTCAAAACTATTAGGTAGCAGCCTCTTTAATATTTATCTGTACGTGTCTTTATTTTACTTTGCGTATATTGTAGGTACGTTCTAGAATAAACGGGTAACCTTAAGGGCCTTCCACCGCTTAAGTGCCGTAAAACGGTACACTTTCTTAAGCATACTCCTTAGTAACGGCTAGGTTACCTTTGAAGGTTTCAAAAAAAAATTACCTACTGATTCATGTACATTATTTGTGATATATGATGCATGATGATTATTTGTGAAGCATGGCTTTTCCGCTACTTTTGGATACTCCTCCAAAGCGATTCGGATGTTCAAAAATATTTTTATACAGAAAAATTGATGGCTAGAATTTCTTCACAACTGAAATAGCATTATTATGAAAATCAAAGAATAGTTTTCAAACAAAATTCTCCAAAGAGAGTTTCAATATTGATATTTTGGCGCCGAGCAAGCGCACGGCAGTATGTACAGTCTTCAGCTGTTAAATTATAATTTTCTCGAGTATTTCTATACATACTCGGAATATGTCGAATACATCGCTGGAATCGAAATATTGCTCATTCAATTTAGTTATTTGGTATATTTGCTAATGGTCGTCTTAGTAAATTGGTAAATAATTTAATATATGTGGACTAGATGTAGTTTTTTGAAGATGAGCCCATCTGAAATTGCGCTTCTATTTTGTATTTTGATTTACGAAAACTTGGTTTCAAATGAAAATCTAAATAAATCGTTAATTTCAATGTTAAGAGAATTCGAGTAAAGATACCTTAAGCAAATGATCAGCAATTTTACCTTAAAAATCACCAGAGGGCAATTCCAGTATTTGAACCGACTTTTTTTAACAAGGTTGAGGTTCTCAATTCAGCGCCTATATAATTTAATGAATATTTGCGTTCTGGTTCTGTAAAAATACCTGTAAAACACCTCTAATTTACACACATTTTGAAAAGTGCGTAATAAAAGTACACGTCTTTAAAATAAAACTATGCTTTTTTGTTACAAATCCATACTTGAGAATAAGAGACAGAAAGAAATAGAAAATAAGATTTATATCATCTTTTCAGCTCCAGATTAATACGAATGATTCCCCGAATAAGTCGATTGCACGCAGAGTACCTTCCAATAATTTGGACTTTAACTAGACTGAAAATCATTTTCAGATTTTCTTTTGTAGTTTATGCTAAGATTGAGAAATATATATTAAATATTTCAATATTTAAAAAAAACGAGTGAATTCTCAAAAGACGAAATCCATTTCGAATTTTTGAGCTTTTATCTTTATTATATCGACTTTTCTATATAAAAAGATTTTTTTATAAATTCTTATAATTTTTTTAAAACCATTATATTTCTTCCCATTATCTCGCCATATTCTTTATTATTATCATTGGTAGTAACAAGGGGAAATCGTAATTACCCTTCTAACAACTTACTACTGCAGTAGTAAGAAAGGGAATCAAATTACCAGTATTACTACTGGTAGTAAGATTGGTAGTAACACGGGCGACAAAGGATAAATCGAGACTTTGATTGATACGTAATGCCTGGATTATACCCGTATGTAAGACCGTCTACCGGGCCTTCTGAAGTGCCCGAACGCCCTGAAGTTACACATATATACCTGCCACTACCAATCTGAATGCTAACATTAACTATGTCAAACTTAACTGTTACTGGTAAGTTTATAAGCAGATGGCATTTATTGAATAAAATATTCTTAAAAAGTTACTTCGAAATATTGAGCCTTATAAGAGTTAAGAAAGGTTTCGGGTTAGCACTCAAAAGTTAGACATGCCCTAATCGTTTCTGTTGCAACTTTTAACCGTGGTATGTACTCTTAGTTCTCAGTGTCATATAAGCATTATAATGTATGAAAACAGGGCGTAAAATGCAAAAAATATATTTTATACAGGGTTATTGGTAAAACACTAACAACCTCGCAGGGCTGTATTGATAACAACTTTTCCTTTACGTCTTTTAAAAAAATCAACAAAAAAAATACATGTATCCTCGCATAACTTGCCAGAATGGATCAGCTGTTTTTTTGTTGAGTTTTTAAAAGGCATAGAACAAAAGTTGTTTTTCAAGATGTTATAAAGCCCTGCAAGGTTGTTAGTGTTTAACCAATAACGATGTAGGTCTATACCTACATTGTTATTGGTTAAACACTAAAAACCTTGCAGGCTTGTTTGCTTACAGCATTATTTATTTTTTGTTAATTCCCTTTTTATATAGGTACCTTCTTAATCTGGCCCTTGACTGAAATGACTTGAATGACTTGACTGGAATGAAATCCAAGTCCACATCACACATGTTGACAACCTCTTGCGCTAAGTCAAGATATCTGATTAGTGTCGTTTTCTCTTTGTTATTAACTATTTATTATAGGAGGCCTGGCTTTTTCCACGTCTGTATGTCCTTCTACCCCTTATTCATCTTTTCTCTGTCTAAGTATTAATCAGTTAACAATTACTGTTTTAAAGATGTGAGTCATGGTTGTTATGTCGACTTACAAGAAGAGGCCAGAGTCTCTAGACAAATGGTATTCGATGTCAGCGAAGATAATAGTCGAAATGTCAAAATGTAAGGGATTGAACACGTGATTTTTCAATATCGCTTGTCAATCCCATACAATTTTGCATTTTTGACATACGCTATCGCCACGCCTTTGATGAGCCCTAGACAAGTGTCATTTTATCATCGAAAGCTTGGCTATAGCAATCCCTTACATCTTGATGTTTTGACTATCGCCTTCTCTGGCATCGAATGAAACTTGTAAAAACCCCAATATCTGTGCAATATCTTCGTTTCTCTTCCCTAGCTTTAATGCAATTATATACTATTACCAAGTATTGTACTAAATTACTGTTTCTCACACCCGCATCTAATGTGCTCTAGTTACACGAACTATACAATTCAGTAAATCAATTTAAGTGCGAGTTCATTTGGCATTGTTGTGAGAAATAAGTTGGGCTATAGTCGGGTTATATTGCTCAATGAGTTAGTGCGTATTGTGCCTTTTATTGTGCTGGATATTGGTCAGTAATTTATTTGTAACTATGTTCGGCCATGACTTCGCCCGCGTAAAAAGTGTTTTCTTATACCGGGATGAAAGTACACTATATGCAATTTCAGATTATAATCTATATCTGTGCCAAATTTCATCCAGTTCCATTCAGTCGTTCTGGCGTGATTGAGTAACAATCATACATCGACACAAACTTTCGCATTTATAATATTAAGTAAGAAATAAGATGGGAAAAGATTTCAGCAGAATCCTTTTTACCCGACTGCCGAAGGAGGGTAATGTGTTTATCAGTCTATGTATGTATGTATGTTTGTTCCTCATATATATAGAGGCTTTAAAAAACATGGATTAAAAAAGATTGCATGTAGCAGTGATGAGAATGTTGAGATGGATGTGCGGAGTGACGAGAATGGATAAAGTGAGAAATGAATACATTAGAGGAAGTTTGAAAGTAACGCCAGTGACAGAAAAGTTGAAAAGAAACCGTTTGTCCTGGTATGGTCATCTGATGAAACGCATGTTAGTAAAAGAATTATGAATATAAATGTGGGTGGATGGAGAGGGAGGGACGGCCAAAGAAAAGAGAGTCAGTGATAGTGTGACGGGGGACAGGACGGTCTGGAAGAAGAAAACGTGTTGCGCCCGAACTAACATGGTACAAGGGCAGGAAGATGATGATCGCCAACGTAAAGAAAAAAAGAAAACTTTCCCAAGAGATTTTCGATCATTATAATTTAACGTGACTGTAGACAATCACAGAGAAAAGATATAAAAAGGTCGTCCAGCCTTATATTTTATTCTCAAACAGAAGCTTATTTTATTTGCAGAATATTTACCGTTATCTTTTTCATTCTTTTATCAATAGATACAAATGTGAGAAGAACTTCCAATTACGCTATGTTTGATGTGATATGATGCGCTATCTAAAAATGGAACGTTGTCACGTTAGAGTGTTGGCACTTCACATATTTTTGGAACTGATATTAAAATATTGATAAAAATTCTGACGTCCATGTTTTAAATTGCACATGCTTGTATGTCATGGTTTTAAGGGTATTTATAAATAAAAGATAAATGGATACCAAAAAATATATTGAATGGATAGCGTTCTGTCCATTCAAAGGTTCTCTGGTATTAGCGATAAGAATGCCTTTTTATACTATACCTGCTCGGCAAGTACCTTGATACTTTATCAAATTTACGGTAGAAAGTACGTCATTGCATATCGAACAAATAAGCGGCAAGAAAACGCATATGAGCGGGAGAGAAAAGTGTATGAAAATCCATTTCTTACGTGGTTTTTCTTTTTTTTAATTTTGGGTAAGACTATGCGCTGGTAACCTAAATATCAAAAGCCAAAAAGTTTTTACAGTGAGTTTTTATCTCCAAGTTCGCAAAATGACACTGGCCACTAGCTGTGTGTTGGATGGTGTCAAACAATTTGAAAAAAGAACATGTGAAAATTGCAGACGCCTTCACTAACTGCAACAATTTCAATATAAATTTCAATTAGTAAAGATTTAGTTTTTTATTTTCCTCGTAGGTGTAGTATAAAGCACTATGTATCACTCGAGAGAAAGTGCGATTCCCGATCTCGGGTGTTTTAAAGCCCTCGCCTACGGCTCGGGCTTCAAACGACACCCTCGACGGTAATCGGTCACTTTCTCCTCTCGGTAAACAATGTACTATTAGCCATAGAATTAGTAATACATATATAGAGTAACATGAATAATATTATAGAAGACTTCAATTTAGTCATTAATTTTGGCGTACAATAAAGTTAGTATTATTTACAACAGAATGTTACTATAATGTAGAACAGTGGTGTCCTAGTGGTATCGGCCGCGACTTAGAAGTTGTAAGTCGTGGGTTCGAGCCCAGGCAGGCGCTTACTTTGTTTAAATTATTTCATCACCACAGCTCTCAAAGGGATGAAGAAAAACATCGTGAGGAAACTTGCATGTCCTAGAATCAAAAATTCGAAGACATGTGACATCCACCAACCCGCAATGGGCCTCGTGTTGGATTACGACCCATTCCCTCTCACAGAGAGGAGGCCTGTGTCCCAGCAGTGGGAACATTAATAGGCTGATGATGATGTTAATATAATGAACTCATAGATAACATATATGCAAACTGAAAACACCTTAATTACTCTGTACAAGCTCGTATAACAAGGGAAGAACGAAAGAACACATTGAGCATCAAAAATTTTAACCATTCTGAATCCGGTTCGACTGGAAACTGACCCCAATATTTGGGCAAAGGCTACGCAGATTGATTGTTCGCTATCAATACTGATTGTTTGGACGAAGACAAGGGTAGCCCTACAATTAAGTATATACAATTAAGGCTTTTTTTTAAACGTGGTTGTACTTGTAAATAAACAATCCTGAACGAGCACACAAATGGTGCTAACAATAAATGTAAAATCAGAACTAGACCGTACATTTAAAATCATAAGCTTTTTGCTTCATGTAGCATTAGTTTTTTGTTTTAATTTTATGTTTCAATAGAACCTTGTTATCGCGCAGTTGGAAAGCAAATCGTATCTATTCACACAATGACTAATGAGCCACCTTGTTACTTGATTTTTTTGAAATTGTCCCATTTTTATTTTCTGGAGCAGTTACAGACGTACCTATTTAGTTCAATCACTTTCAAATAACTAAGATAACGTAGCTGATGATTTAACTATAAATCAATCTTTGATAATGAATTATTAGTAGTGTCGACTTGTAAAAAAATAAAATCGTCTTATGGAACTGTTTGTTTGCTCTGTATGGACTATCGTGATTTTTTTTGTAAGAAAAAATGTTTAAGTAGGAACACGTATTCAAATGTCTAAATCTAGTTAATGTTCCTAATAGAAGATAGATTTTAAGTAATTCCATCCAACATTTTGAGGGCAAACAAAACAGCAAAATTGGTAAAATGGAATAAAACACGAATCTTATAAGTGATGTTCTTCAGAGAGGCCAGGTGCGCACCGTCACTCATAACTGGTGAGTTCATGTACGTATGTATGTATGAAATAATATTATTATATTCTCGAATACTTTTTAATAGTATCAGAAAGCTTACATTTACTCAAAGGGCAATGGAGAGGGCTATACTCGGAGTTTCCTTGCGTGATCGTATCAAAAATGTAGAAAGCCGCAAAAGAACCAGGGTTACCGACATAGCCCGAAGAATTGACAAACTCAAGTGGCAGTGGGCAGGGCACATTGCTCGCAGAACTTATGGCCGATGGGGCAGAAAGGTTCTGGAGTGGCCTCCCACCAGGTGAACCGATGACCTGGTGAAGGTTGCGGCGATCCGCTGGATGCGAGACGCACGGGACCGGTCAATGTGGTGACGCTTGGGGGAGGCCTATATCCAGCAGTGGTCGTCTTTCGGCTTATATGATGATGATGATGAGTAGTAAATACCGTATTAACAAATCCCAGTAACAATCATGATCCTCCTATTACAACCTAACAACACGAAAGCTCATAGATTTAATCCTGTCAATAAAAATATTTTACAACAGGGCAATCAGTGACCCAGATATCCGTATCAGGACTATCGATAACAATAATTGTATTAGTTATACTGATAAACATGTATATTTACGGGAAACAGCATGGTTACCAGCCGGTGAAGTGAGCGTCATTACAACCGAAGCTAAATATTGTAAGCTCACTTAGGTCATTACTGTGAGATGCGTATCTACAGAATCGACCGGTTCAATATGCTTACTTTTCTTTCATGAGCTTTATAACTCGCGACGGAAAAAGAGCGGTGTTATAAGTTTTACTTGTGTATCTATGTGTTTTTGTAATTGTGTATCTGTTTGTGGCATCATAGCTTCTAAGCAGATGAAACGATTTAATCGTTTGAAAGGTGACTTTATCGAGAATGTCTTTAGCTAGCTATGTTTGATGAGAATCGGTTCAGCCGTACAAAAGTTATGGGCGTTTTACTGTTTGAATCGGGGTATTTTCGCAGGGTTCCCTACTTGATTTCGAAAGTTGATGATTCGATTTTTATTATATCGAACACGGTGTGTCGATAATTCAGTTGTACGATGTTTTATTGCATCGATGCTTTATTGGTGCGATGTAACGTTTGTGCGAAAAATCCTGTTTCGAAAAACCCTACAGCGATAGCTCATTAGTTCGGTAATTTATTAGTTCGATAGTATATCGGTTCGAAACGCCTACTGTTTCGTGACATTTCTATACCAATATTATAAAGAGGAATGATTTTTTTGTTTGCATGTTTGTACCGAATAGGCTCCGAAACAACTGTACCGATTTCACCAAAAATCTTTCACCTATGGAAAGCTACATTATTACCGAGTAACATAGGCTATAATTTAGACGGGAGCGAAGCCGCGGGGGTCAGCTAGTAATTAATAACCTTATTTTGCATTATAAACGTTAAGGAAATACATTCCTTTTATTTAAAAATAATGTATAATTCCTAGTTTATTACTTACATCAAGATAAATGAATTAAGTATATTTAAATTTAATAAAATAATCCTAATCTACATATGCCTAAATAACTTAAATTAAATATAATTATATACCTATACAAAAATTGTTTTATCTTTGTTGCCTACTGTAAATTTCATTCTAAAAAACAATGTCATAATAGTACATTTTGATACAAGTGCGGAAAGTTTGTTATTGCGTACGAGGCCGAATGAACACCCGAGCCGTAAGGCGAGGGTGTTATGGGGCCGAGAAACGCAATAACAAATTCCCACGTGTATCAAACGACGTTTTTCAATACACTTTCGAAGAAATAAAATATTAAAACGATACGTATTTTTGTCATAAAAAATACTTGCTCCGAAAATGACGACGCCTTTTTAGTAACTTTCCACTGAAGAAAACTTTGCAAAGCTGCCATATATTTCACCTTAGATTTAGATGGCAACAGGCTATCGCAAGCATTTTGTGCCTCAATCACAATATCCGGCGGAGTACCATCTAAAGAATTCTCTTCAAAACTTAAATTCGACATTTTCACAAATAACTCAAATTATTAAGACTAACTTTCCTTTTTTTTTCCGCGCTTTATGTTCGCAGGTTAAAGGAGAAGCAAAGGTGCCGCTAAACAGCCTCACAGGAAAAATATAAAATTCAAATATATTTTAATTAAGAACACAAATAAAATGTTAACTTGTTCATAAAGTAATATTTGTTTAAAATAATCATGTTTATTAGTAGTATTCTTTTTATAAACACAATTTAAATATTCAAAAAATATTTACGCTGTAAAAACGCAAATCAAAATGACGAGATTAAAAAAAAAACACGGCTGCTCTATAATAGTCAGTGGTGTTTTTTTTTTTTAAATTTCTTATGTTTTAATCGAATTACCGCACGCGTGCTGTAATCTTATTACCGCACGCGTGCGAAATATGTTGCATGTCGAACCTAATCGTAGTGCAATAAGAGCTAGTTTTCGAGGAAGTGTATTGAAAAATAAATTGGCCTATTATTGTACTGTGAAAAAAATATTTTGGATCTTTTTGAACATTTGCTAACTTTTTACGCCAGGCGTGTCGGCTATAAAAATTACGATATTAAATTAAAATTTAAAAATATTTATATTTATTATGAATATGACAGTCATTCGTCTGAAATGATGATCATGATGATGACAATGTATTTGATGATGATTATGAATGACTGTATATGACATCCACTTATTTAAAAGTTTATTGGGTACTTTGTGATTACGTTCGCAGAGTTAAAATGATAGTTTACATAGTAGTGTTTTTTTATTAAATGTTTCGTTACATGAAAATGTATAGCATAATCATTATTTTTTTATTTACGCTTAATGTTTTGTTTATTTCTTGTTCTATGCGGATATGTCCAAGTTTATATCTTTTTTGTTAGATATATGATTTTTAAATAAAATATTACATTTAAATTAGTATTTTAAGTATAGGTATTTTATTTTAGGTATTAGCAAACGGAAGCAGTACTAAGCGAGGATTAAAAAAAAACTTAGACCCAGTTGCTTTCTTTTCCGTGCATATCGAAATAGACGATTTAGTTATGACAGTTTTGGCGTTTGGGGGCCATAACCGGTCACTGATATTGTCTACATTGTCTTTGGCCCATGTCACAGCTAAACGTGATGAATTTATATAATTTATATGTATTTTCTCATTTTAAGAAAATAGACGTAGAGATATGTATGGTATTTAATGTATTTCGTTAACATCTATAATGCAAAATTAGCTTATTAATTAAATCTCACGGAACAGTAGGCGTTTCGAACCAAAATACAATCGAACTAATAAATTACCGAACTAATGAGCTATCGCTGTAGGGTTTTTCGAAACAGGATTTTTCGCACAAACGTTACATCGCACCAATAAAGCATCGATGCAATAAAACATCGTACAACTGAATTATCGACACACCGTGTTCGATATAATAAAAATCGAATCGTCAACTTTCGAAATCAAGTAGGGAACCCATTTTCGCAAGATGTCGCATCATAATAACGTGTTCAATAGATTGTCGATCGAAGCGTGTCTACTACTACCTAGATAAATTATGTAGCATGAAATAAAAATGTGACGGCGGTTTTTTAATTTTTCTTGTTTCTCTTTGTACCATGGGATCTAAACAATATGACTAACTATAAGTGATAAAGACTGTTAAAAGTTCAAAATGCTTGGTATTGACCACGTTACATTGCCGTGGCGTAAGTTAATACTATAAAATTCTATATTGTCGCACTGCTAAGCAAAAGTTTCTAATCTTCCCGATGTTAATCCTATACATTTTAATTATTTCATTTTACAGCAAGCTAACAGACTAGTCGTGGCAATATAAGAAGTCAGATTTGACAGCTATAAAAATACGTTAAATAATTTAAACTGTATGCTTACAAATGATACTCGTTGTTTTAGTAATAGTAATTAATTGAGATTATGCATTTCGTTCATACAAAGTTATCGCGGCATGTAAAATGAGAAACGTCATCGGACTTCTTAGATTGTCACAATTATAATAACAGTATGTTTTTACTTTTAAATCTTACGTAGGTAGAGAAATTTGCTAATTGCAAGCTTCCACATTTATAATGTAAGTTACATAATTTTGGTGTCTTTGACAAAAAAAAATTCTTCAAAAATGGGTACAATTTATCTATCCTAATCAAAAACACCGAAATACTAAGGTTTTTTGTTTTAAAGATAGAGTGAACGACAATGTCTGTACTAGTACAAACTATCACAGTTTGTATTAGTACAGACATTGTCGTTCTCTAGTTCACAGATACCGGCGCCATCCATATACAGCTAAAAGTTATAAAAATCAATGTACACTTTTATTTCTGGATGCTCTTTGACAATAGTAATTATTGTGGTACAACTCCAAGGAGAGAGAGAGAGAAGAGTATTCTATAGTGTACTCTCTCTCAGAGTGTAGATAAAGATCTATCCTCATCATTTTCCTGCGCTCATCCCAATTTATTTGGGATCAGCACTGCATGCATTTTTCATACTTACAACTAAACTGAGTATTCACCCTCGGGATAACCAACTTTCACAGGGTATTTCGTCTTTATAATCATAATCGTACGCTTCATCATACAGGCAACTATGGTATATGGTATAACTATGGTATGACGTTAAACTAGAAAAAATGCGTATACGTATAGTCGTAAAATATGTTATTGAAACTGTCACCCGCACCGTGCTACAGCGCAAAGAGTGTAATCTATCTAAACTAATATTTTGACAAGTATTTCTTTTTTTTTTGTTTATAGAAAGGAATCTTCGGAATTACTGATCGACAGGCATAATACATATCTTTTGCAAGAGCAAAACGATAGCGATCAAACGCTTTATGTCATAAAAGTCGGAATTACCTGCAGTGTAGTTATGGTAGGTCCTACACAATCGTTTGCTAATCGCTCGCTGTTTGTCAAATGCAATTATTTAAAAAAAACCTCCAGCAACTCTAAAACTTCTGTATGGAAGAGCAATTATTGCGCAAAAATCGCAATCGTTTTGCTCTTGCATTTATCTTTCTATAATAAGCCTGCCGGTAACAATTTTTTATTAATAAAAAACAATACAACCGCTGATAATCTCAGAACATGTTGGTTCCTATTAAATAGACCACGAAAGCAAAACCAAATCGTGGGAATAAGCAACTCATTAACATGTATTATATTATCGATTTAATATTTTAAATATTTAATAACTCTGAACAGTCCACAGAATGTTTACTGTTCCGAAATTACTGTGCATTTGAATGAAAACTGGCTAGAGAGCTTTATTTTCAGTAAGTTTAAGCCAGTAAGCCTCCAGGCTTAAGACTTGTTATACACAATTTCAGCCAATTTTGATTTAAGCCTTTTTGACGGGACTTCCGTAGTTGATGATTCATTAATGACATCTCAAGGATTCTATCGATTTTCAGGACTTTGTTCGTGTAAATAATTAAGTGGACTTAACTTAATAGCTTGTGCCTTTAATTGTTCGTTATTTGATTGCCAGATAAGTGGCAATTTAACTTACATTTATAACTAAATAAAGGTAGCAACTACTTGTTTCCAAAACGGAAAGCAGAAATTAGTTCTAAAACTCCATTAAAACTAGGAATTGCACAAAGCAAATGACGCAAACCACATAAAAAGTAATAAAAAAACTAGCCAAAAATGGTCCGTTTTTTCGTATAACATCACCATTCCTCTTTGTATGCAGAAAACTCAGATGAGGGGCGTTGATTACGATTTTTCAAAAATGAAAGTCTTTTGACGATGGAACGAGCTTTGAATGTCATAATGACATTATAGAACTTTGTCATAATGATATTATAGAACCGGTTTAAACCAGATTTTAGTCGTTAAAACTTTGTGTCTTTATTCTACTGCCGTACGGAATTCCGGTTTAGTGTTACTAATTGTTAGAGGTAAGGTAACAGTTTGGGCCAAATTGGGAAGTAAAGTTGAACGATAGAACGTGATCCGTTTTGTTACTCTTTAATGATAACTTCAGTTATGTTACGTAACGAAACTTTTCATTAATTTTGTGATTAAAATAGACTAAAATTTATACACACTTGTACGAGAAATCACTGAATACGATAAATGTTTAATATTAAAAGAAAACGTTCTGTTTCTATTAATCATTATAAGATCAAAGAGACAAAATGATGATTTTGAAAAACGTTCTTCATCTTTAGCGCTAAACGGAGTAAAATCAGTGACCTCCCTGAGGCGGAACCCCGGGGTTGAAGCAGCTATAACTACATATACGAGTAGGTATGTAAGCAAGCAGATTAAAAATATAAAAATCTAATCAACGTTTCAAAGACGCCACTAGGTTAGGTTAGGTTAGGTTAAAACGGGCTGGTTTCCGCAACTCCACGACCAAGCGCGTATTTTGCGTATAATTTTATTTGATTTTTTTATTTATTAAAACTTTACGCACAATTTCTTTTTTGTGGTCTATTTAATCAGTATAAATAAATTTACAGAGTGCAATAACTCTCACTGTTAATAAATATAGGTTACAATATAAAAAAATAGCTGTAACATGGTTAAGTTGTACTAGCAGCTTTTAACAACACATATCATACCTCATTACAAGTATATTTCGTTTAAAATAAATACAAACACAAAACCAATTTTTATCCTAAGAAAATATTTATAATAAGTTTACAAACCTTTTACGAGGCGAATTGTTCGTTCTTTCGGTCCTATGAAACACACGCAAACCGCCACAAACAACAAAAGTTCAGTTTTCTTTGACAACTTAATCCCAAAGTCTATATTTTATTTCAAACTATCACGAAGAAAAACCAATGCAACTTCAATATAAGAAAAAAGAACGCACTTTTTAAATCTGTCAAAGTTTTTTTTTTATTAGAACGGTTATGGAAAGTCTCAATATTCTGAGGGAAAATATTTTTAAACTTTGTTTTTTACAGTTCTCTGGTCTAGCTGTGGAAAACTGCTTACAGCCAAGTTTTGCAGTTTATCGTATTGCTTACGGCTGATACCAGTACAGAGGTTCGCATCGGACGGTGGCTGTATACAGACTGAACGTCGCGAACGCTCGCCTACGCTGTCCGTCGCAGCCTACGTTCTCATTTTGAAAATGTAAGCAGTAGACTAAGTAGTGTTTACATCTTTATTAGTTGCCAGGGTTTATTAATGTTTGGAATACCGTCTGAAATAAAACCTTTTTAATCGACTTACCAAAAAGAGGAGATTTCTCAATTTGATCGTATATTTATATTCTTTTTTGCGTGTGTTCGTGGATAACTTCGTCGTTTATGAACCGATTTTGATGATTCTTTTTTTTTGGAAAGGAGACATCCCAAGAGTGGTACCATGATAAGGAAACCAGGATCTGATGATGATATCCTAGAGAAATCGAGGGAACTCCTCAAATACTATAGGCATACATATGTATTTGCATCAATAATGCAATAATTTGCATTTAGAAAGTATCATTTAGTGAAGTGGAACTGATGAAGAAGACCACAATGGCCACTGCAACTTCGAAATAAAACTATATATTCTAGTCGTGTTTTGGCTTAATTGAATCGTCACGAGATGTACTTTGGCTATAAATCATTTTAATGTTAATTCAAGGTACCTACCAAAACTAAAATGAGGAAAAAAAAAAAAAAAACAATAAATCAAACCGACTTTTAAAACAAAACACTAGACTTCGAAGTCGGTTTGATTATTTGTTAAAAGTTTTTTATTCGATGATAAAAATGGTTGTTTATTTTTATGTTACGTCTAGGTAGTCTTTGATAAAATATTATCAGATTTAGGAACATACTCCAAAATCTAGGCTCTATAATATTATTGTCGGGAAACTAAACTCGCAAATTCTCATGCAAACACAGTAGGCACTTTAATAATGTGTGCGATATGATAATGTTATTCAAACTTGCCTATAGTTACAGAAATACCAGACACGGAGTTTCGAGATCTTGGCTTGATGCCAAGTCCAACATTAACGTTAGTAAAATAAATAATTTTTCATATTCAAAACTGAGAGTTAACCAATTCATCAATCATAGAATGGATTCGAAGCAGCTTTTGGTAGTTGATTGAAATAGCTTAATGCGCTTCAATAAATTTATTGGTGGAAGTAGATTGCAATTTTGGAGATTATTTAAGTTCTCGTCGACTCTTTACGTGACCAGAGGGCTGGCCTTTTCTTCGGCCAGAGAATAAGCCTGCCATTCAAAGTCAAAGTCAAATGAATTTATTTCAACCGGGCTGGTTTTAAGCGGCACTTTTGAACGTTAACAATTATTTACAAGTAATAAAAAAATATTCAACGCGGCAATGCTGCCAGCGTTCTGGGCACGTTTTCCGACGTCGATGTGAGCGATTTTATTCCCTCTCCCCTTTGTAAAGAGGCTCGTTTTTTTTTAGAATTTTCTATTTTTTATAATATGCTAATTTAATGGTTACAATAAAAAAAAATGTTCCTTAATTAATATAATAGTATTATTAGTGGTCGATCTGTCTCTTTGCCTAGACTTATCCCAATATTTTTAATATTGACTCTCTGCGTCATGCTTCGCCAGTTTTCGAAGCATCTCAGTTCGTGCTGCTTTCAGATAAGTGTTTACGACTGACATTCAGGTTATTGGGGTTTTCCGCACTTAAAATAGTCACATAGGTCGTAGTTCGCCAATATTAAAATTTTTATTGATCATTTAATAGGTTAGTAGGTGAAAGTAGCAGCTTGGTGACTTCTTTGGTCAATAACTTAGTTGGTTGGTTGAGTCCTGAGTTCGATTTCTAGGTCGGGTAAAATTTTAATGGATTTTTAAATTCTAATGGTGTCACAAGAAAATTCATTGTAATCTTAATCTTCGAGGAATGCAATGCATACAGCTCCTTATTTACTATAAAATAAAGATCTTGACATTCTTTCAGCGATAACGATATTATCAAAACCTCTATCTAGACAGTTGAAATTTTCACAGATGATGTATTTCTGTTGCCGCTATAACAAAACATACTAAAAACAGAATAAAATAAATATTGAAGTGGGGCTCCCATACAACAAACGTGTTTTTTTTTGCCGTTTTTTGCGATAATGGTTCGTACCCGTACCCTTCGTGCGCGAGTTCGATTCGCACTTGGCCGGTTTTTATTTTTATCTTTTGCCTGGATAAATGCTCATGCATACTGCACTACCACGGGGACATAGTGCAGTTATTTGGGACCCACTAAACCTCCACGGTGTCCTCCAGAGCCGCTTATGACGGGAACACGGGCACGCGTTAGCACTCACCGCGTATCCACCGCACTTCTATTATACATATAGGACGACCTATATAATTTTCAGGACAACTTCCCCTTCACCTCGTTACTCAGTTGACGATCCGATGTTAGGTCATTACGAGTACATCGTCGCTTCATGACTTCAAAATATTCGGCTTCTCGTAACAAGATAAAATAAAAAATATCTCGATCGCACAGACCTTCGATATAATGATATCTTGAAGCTGCATTTTTATTCTGTTTGCTGTTAGACAGGTTATTACGATATGTACCTAGACAATTTTTTTTTTGCAATATAGGTACAGAAATGATTGACTTGTTTAAGAGAACCTTACAGTACGCAGGCTGGTAATTTAGCTGGATTTTAATACCTACTCATTCGAATTTAGAAGCATTAATTATCAGACATACGGCTGACAGGCGCTTCTGGCAAGATGAAAAATAAGTTTATCTACACCTATCCTATAAATCCTCTATAAAAGTTCTTGAAACAGTTAGCTTATTGCCAACATTAAAACAGCCAGTGTCATAGTACCATAATAGAGTGCGCGCACGATAAGTCTGCGCGCGACGGGTGGCGTGCTTAATGTTGCCAGCCTAACTGATCTTTTTTCCTTCATTTAATCAAAAATCATTTTTCATTACTCGAAACTTAAAGTAATTTAAGTTAAGCATAATTAATTACTAGATTGTTCTACTTGCATAGAATATGATGAAAAAAGCATCATGAAATTATTGTAAATCTTTTATTGAATACTTAGTAGTACCTACTGTTAAATTTGGTCTAACAATGGTCCTGCAGTGTCCTTCTTTTCGCTTCTTTAATTTTTTTTGTGACCTTCAATTACATTTTTTTTTTTTATTTCTTCTTCAACAAGTTTTGAAGAAGCCGCTGCCCCATAACCCTCTTGAGTTATTTGGGTGACGTAGCGTTCAGAAACGCCTAAAGCAAAATAAAAATAATGCATTATATTACATGATGCTGGTCCTGTCCCGCTGGTATATATATGTACCACCCAAAAACCAATACTGTCAGGCACCGGTAGTACGAAAATTTTGGGAAATTTTTGTTTTGTGGTATCCCTAAAAGTTACGTGTCAAATAAGCAACGCGGGCTCTATCTTTGTAAAACGGTACCGTAGGCCCATTATTGTCTTGTTCACTTCAAGAAAACATCCCTGCCATCACTTTTAATTACTTTTAGCATAATGATGGCAATTATTTACTTCGGAAACGAATAAAAACACGGAATACAACACACTCTCTTGACACCTGACATAAATGACAAACGATTAGTTCCGATTTTGGCCGAGCGCAGACTTATCTTGCGCGCACTCTATCATCCAAACGGGTGTTATAATGTTGTACTAAATTTCATAATGCAACTCCTTTTTAGGGTTCCGTAGCCAAATGGCAAAAAACGGAACCCTTATAGATTCGTCATGTCTGTCTGTCTGTCTGTCCGTCCGTATGTCACAGGCACTTTTTCCCGAAACTATAAGAACTACGCTGTTGAAACTTGGTAAGTAGAAGTATTCTGTAAACCGCATTAAGATTTTCACACAAAAATAAAAAAACAATAAATTTTGGGGGTTCCCATACTTGAAACTGAAACTAAAAATACATTTTTTCATCAAATCCATACGTTTGGGGTATCTATGAATAGGTCTTTAAAATGATATTGAGGTTTCTAGTATCATTTTTTTCTAAACTGAATAGTTTGCGCGAGAGACACTTCCAAAGTGGTAAAATGTGTCCCCCGCCCCTGTAACTTCTAAAATAAGAGAATGATAAAACTAAAAAAAATATAAGATGTACATTACCATGTAAACTGCCACCGAAAATTGGTTTGAACAAGATCTAGTCAGTAGTTTTTTTTTAATACGTCATAAATCGTAAACCGCAATTTATCAAGTACGGAACCCTTCGTGCGCAAGTCCGACTCGCACTTGGCCGGTTTTACTCATCGAACAGCCATATTCTCATGGCATCTTTATGAAATTAAAAAAAAAAACATTGTCATGCACGCGCGTTTCACTACCACAGCGCCGTAATTTAAAAAAACTTATTCCAATTTTTGAATTGAGGTCGTATCCCACCATTTTTGTATTGAAAAAAATAAATAATGTTGTATACTAAAATGAGTGATACAAGCTTTGATAACACACCACCAGATATTTCTAATGCAGC
This sequence comes from Orthosia gothica, assembly GCA_949775005.1. NCBI lineage: Eukaryota > Metazoa > Arthropoda > Insecta > Lepidoptera > Noctuidae > Orthosia > Orthosia gothica. The sequence continues at coordinate 11,322,012 of OX459064.1, forward strand.
AAAGGACATGTCTAACCAATTATTACCAGAAAAGTCTAGAAAACATTATGAAAAGACGTACCAAAATTTCATGAATTGGAAAATATCAAAGAGTAGTACATCATTTTCTGAATGTGCTATTAGTATATTTTCAAGAATTATCAGAAAAATTCAAATCTTCATCCATATGGACCTTCTATTCAATGCTGAAAAGTACGTTAAGTATTAATACCCGATGGTTTTAGAACCTTTATAGAGGATTCATATCATGGGTGTAGATAAAGTCTTGTATGCAACTCTTATAATTAGGTATTAAAACACTCATGTACATACTATTATCACACTCGGCTTCGCCTCTTGTGATAAACCCACATTCGTGTTTTAATACCCCTTATTATACAGCAGTTGCATAAATAACTATTATCTACTTTCATATCGTTAAGTTCTAAATATGAAAATAAAAGTAATAATGTATTGACAGATTTTATACATGCTAGATTATCTGTGGCACACTAAGTAAAATGGCTTTTGGCGCTATATTTCCGATATTTTAAACAGTATTTTTGATGTGATTTTATAAAGTAGTGTATGAAACTGCACATAATAAGGTATTGAAATATGAAAATATTATAAACTATATGATAGTATTTAAACTACTTTTATTATGGAATAAATATTATTATAAGAAAAATTAAATACTCCTATTTTACAAACCCGGTACCACAAGATCCAGGGTCCTTCCACTGATGATGGGTATTCGTTGATGGGTCAGTATCTATGGGCAAATAGGAAATTATTGTAAGTGGGATTTGTCATAAGAAACCATGGCGTATGGCGGTCACCGCTGCCTATAGACAACTGAGAAGTTATATTTTCTTTCCAATATTTTTTTTATTGGTAATTTGGAAAAGGATCCAAAAAAAAAATAGGGATTCTAGTTGTAAAAAGTTAGATAGACAGATGATGAATTAGTACTAGGCTTGAAAGATTATTTGTAAAGAGATTATAAATTGTTACAGCCTTTTTACAAAACAGCCTTCTCCACGTGTAACGATCTTTCGAAAAGATAGCAAAACAATTATAACATTGATGTTGTCATAACAGATGCGATAGATGTGGGCGTAAATAATCGTTTGCGATGGGAAATTGTTTTGTAAGATAGAACCAGTTTCTCAAACATTTATGTAAAAACATTAACATGAGGTAGGTACCGTCTTCTACTGTCGTGAAGATTTGACTCAAATTTTGTCAGACCAGTATGTAGCCAACTGGTTAGCTCTTTTACTAGCTTCTTTTAAATCCAGCAAGAGACTGGTATGTACCTTATCTAAACGAAGTGAATGCGAAACTTCAGGCCGGTTTCTGGAGACGATGATATATCTCAAATCCGCTGACAATTTGTCTCAAAATCAGTTGTGCAAAGCCAGTCGTCAGTTGTCAGTGGGTTTCTCAAAACTTCATTCTCTTAAAATTACCTGATCACTTCCCAGTTGCCACAATGAATTAATGCCTTAAATTTATTTCTTCTGGCTACCCTAGTATAATGCATTCCGTTCATTCGTAATATGTTTAAAAAAAATTGTTATAAAACATTATTTTATATCTTACTGATGAACTATAATTTTATTAATCTAATTAATATATTTTCCTACCTTTTATAGTTTTTGCCAACACCTATTATCGTTTTCAGCCTTTAAAATCATGATATTAATTTTCTGCCAATACCCAACAATTATTAATTACTCGTTGACAAGAGATTAACATTGAAAAATGTTCCCAGAAACCCAAAAAATGCTGTTACATGTGGTGAATTCGTGATTTTTTTCAAGTGGGACAAATTGTTAAACCTTGTCACATTTGGGTTTCGAGAAACTGAAAGTAGAATTAACTGACGAGTGTCGATAACGTTAACAGCCCGATAACCGAGTGTCGAGAAACCGGGTGTAAGACTTGGTGCTTACATCATTACCAAAACTCTCCAAACGGTGTATGTAGGAATAAATACTACCTACGAGAAGAAAGTGATTTGTCCTAGCTAGACCCAAATATTCTAAGACTTGTGGCATCTACCAACTCGTACTGGGCCCGCGTGGTGAATTATTGCTCTTACCTTGCCTTGCTCTTGGGACCTGGGTCCTAGCAGTAGGAACATAATAATCTGACCAGGTATGATGATTAGTTTTTTCTAGGTATTAAATCAATCATTTTCACTAAAAAATTTGTACACTTTAGTAATTCTGTTTGTCTCATATTCCATTTACCGAGCTACATATGCAGTAGTATGTGTGTATTTAGTAAGTATATGGTGTTTTTGATTTTACAAATAAGTCCAAGTGTGAAAGATGTATGTAGGTATGTATGTTCACTCCTAGTTGTCCACTGAAATAACTGACATATTGAGTGCACAACCATTTTCACAAGCCAATAAGCATAGTAAAAAAGTGGCCAAGTGCGAGTAGGACTCAAGCACGAAGGGTTCCGTACCATTATCGCAAAAAAACGACAAAAAAGTTTATTGTATGGAAGCCCCACTTAAATATTTGTTTTATTCTATTTTTAGTAGTTTTGTTATAGCGGCAACAGAAATACATCATCTGTGAAAATTTCAACTGTCTAGCTGTAACGGTTCATGAGATACAGCCTGGTGACAGTCGGACAGACAGACAGACAGACAGACGGATTTTGAAGTCTTAGTATTAGGGGTAAGGTTTCTTATTACCATTTGAGTACGGAACCCTATAAATATGTCCCACAATAAACTCTCTCTGTCAAAATATTTCTATCGAGCGAAGAAAACCCGTTCAACAAAAAAATAACAAAATTGTATTTAATTTACGAAGCAATAAGTTTACAATAACATTTCTTTTCGGAGAAACCTTAAAAAAAGGTAGGACTGAGTAGTGTTCTTAATTTATGTTGGACTGAATAAAGCTTTTCTTTTGTTGCTGAAATCTAAAGAAAGTTTTTAAGAAGTACTTAAGCTAACGTTAGAGAGAAAATAATAAATAAGAGGCTGCATATTTATAATATTTGTCAAAATTTAAATGAAACAAAAGGAAATGTTACAAGTTACTTTTTAAATTAAGAATTGCTAAAGCAAAGCAAACGAAAAAAAAACAAAGGAAATTAAAAAGGTTGCCAGTCCGACAGCCAAAAAGTTTCCATATCTATTTCATGGACCAAGTGATTAATTAGGGCACTATGTATGTATTTTATATGCCTGGGCATTCTGAATCTAGATTGTCCTGACTGACAATGTGATGAATACTGATTTAAACTTCTACGTTTTTCACGTTGTCTGGTCATCATGAATATTTGTACGTAACCTTTGGGCAATTCGATAATTATGGTCAATAACTTACTCAAGCTCGGGAGCTATGGACACCCCGACACGGATAGGTTAGGTTCGAAGGAGATGACGGGAGCTGACGTGAGCGAGCGATCTCAACACGCATCATCTCCTTTATGTTAGGTTACTTCTGACCCTGCAAACAGAACTCCGTTGACTTTGTTGCAATTGTAATCGTACTTACTTATTCTACTCGTATATTAAAATCAATGTCAACATTTAAAAAAAAAAATATTACCCGGCCCAATAAGTAATGGCCATTATTCAGAAAGCCCGGACAATTTAATTATTTTAATAGTTTTCATCATATTGCATACTCATATTGGGCATTTTTCAAATAGCCCGGGCATTATAAATACACTGGGCACTTGGTCCATAACATCTATACAACCTTATTATTATATCACCCTTCTAAAATGATATACCTTGAATTTCGTTTCTATTTCCAGCAAACAAACAACAACAACCGCTCAATAAACTCATGCATTTTTTTTAACAAATACTTACCTAGGAGTACTCCCATTCCAGTAATGTAACGTGTTTAGCATCAGAACGTAAAGTAATGGGCCGTGCAAACAGTTTACACGGTAACTAAGTTTTATTTAAGTGGGCAAAAAATATGAGGAGCTTAGGGTGAGAGTACATTTGCTGTTGCACTTTTTAAGTGTTTTAATCTTTCTACCGAGTTTGTTCTGTTGAAAATAAAGGAGCATTTATTTTAATTTAATAGTAGTTGCATTAGAAGAATTGCCAAAGGAGATTGCCCATACACAGGCCCCTTATGAGATATCGTGTCTGCGATTTCAATATTATCCGAAAATAGGATTTATATTTTGTGTTTTTTTCCATCCGTGTCCTTTACTTTATATGTACAGACAACAACAGATCAGGTTCCTTCACTTGGACATTTGTATGCACCTTATTGCATTGTAATAAGGGTTCATTTCAAGAACAGAAACATGTTATATCTCGTGAACCCCACAAAATAAATGAAAAATATTTTATAATTATGAATATAACGTGTTTTTCTTCAATATACAACAAAATTCATCAAGGTACAACAATTTCTTCAAAGGGGCCCAAGTTTCCCCTACAAAATGGGCATACTACTTTATGTGGCTCTGGGCAGGACTCATTGATGGAAGGTCCTGAAATGGTGAAATGGTATGCAATTCAGATGGTATTGTAAAAGAGCCGATGAAAATGAGGTATGCCAATAGAACAGCAGCTTCCAAAATAGCCTATCTCTAGACAGTATGCAACACTAAATTGTCAGTTCTTGAACACAAAGCCAAAGTTGTTGATAACTTAATTACTACCTTATTAGAAATAACTGCATGTGACCGTGGCGAAAATACTTTTTCACTTCTGATCTACTTGGCGTTACAATTGACATTGACCATAAATTTTGGTCCATTTATTGACGCAAACGCTCAATTGGCTGCCAAAGAGTTGGGGATCCAAAGGTGAGACGATACTTCACGCCAGAACAGTTGCTCAACTTATATTAAGAGCATGATCGATAACGTGGCGTTCTGTAGTTTCTGCCTACCTCCATGGGAAAAAGGCGTGAGTTTATATAAGTGTGTATGTTCGATTATGCATACTGCTCTCATCTCTGGGACGGATTTGCCGAAACCAGCTGGACGCATTTGAGTAGATCGAAACACGGATCAAGAGGCTCATCAGTAATGAGATACTGGTCAAGTCTAAGCTCCAGAGCATTGAACATCGAAGTCGAGTTGCCACTGAGTCGATATTTTTTCGGCTATGTTTCGGGGAGTGAGCGTTGGAATTGCATGATTTCATTCCTCCTAGTCCGTTACATCATCGGACTACACGACGACGCGATGAGTCATCGGTACATGGTGGACATCCCACCCATACGCACCAAACCTTTTGATAAAACTTTTATTATGCGTACAGCAAAGGAGTGGAATTCCCTGCCGGAGTCTGTATTTCCTGATTGCTACACCCTGGAAGTCTTTAGGTCAAGAGTGCATAGGTTTTTTCTAGGCAAACATGCTTCATCGTCGACCACATGATGGCTTAAAGTCAGGTGAGATGGTGGCCAAGCGCGAGCTTATCAATAATAAAAATTAAATAAAAACCTGGACAATTGAGCCTAGCAACACAGATAAAGTGCACCTACATCAAAAATAATAATGAAATAACTGCATATTTTCATGATATGCGACATTAACAAATCTGTACAGGGGCCGGGTGGATTACAACTCAATCACTCACAGAGAGGAGGCCTGTGTCCCTGTCCAGCTAAGTAAAAATTGAAGCTGCTTATTCATTCACTGATTGCATGAAAGTCCAATGAAGTTCCGTTTTCAATCAATGTGGGTTGTTACTGATATTTTGGCCTTATAACTCCTACGGTATGAAATGATTGAATTGGACGTGGGATTGAAATGGTTGGAAAATGAAAATATATTTTTGAGTTAAACTAGTGTGGGCAGGTTTAGGCAGTGATAACCGCAATTTCCTTTGGAAGCTAATGTTAGCTAATTGGTGGTCGTTCTCGGGAACTGTAACTACTGCTGGTTTAAAAGTTAGGTACGACCAGACGGATTATCTAAACTTATATTATTTACCTTTGAAATTGCAGTTTTATGAAACGGGTCAATTTGCACTGTGCTAAATACGGTTTTATTTGGAATTATAAGTTTAAATAAACTTTATATTGAAGGCATGCTTAAGTTTGATAATATCTTCATATTTCAAGAATTTGAAGATTTTTGTATTTTGTTAATATGAGTTCCACGTCGACCACATCATCGCTTACCATCAGGTGAGATAGTGGTCAAGCGCGAGCATAAAGATTATTAAAAAAAAAACTTGGGACATATTTTAAGATCGTTTGACTATTATATTGTCCGGTGACAAGCGACAAATCTAGCAAAACCTGCGGCTAGGCAATTGAAGCAATAATTATCATAATTTCAAGTCTTCGAGGAAAACAGACGGCCGCAAGAAGTGCCACTCCACTCCTTCACAGTACGATCAACTAACATCATCATCATCATATCAGCCGAAAGACGTCCACTGCTGGACATAGGCCTCCCCCAAGTGTCGCCACATTGACCGGTCCCGTGCGTCCCGCATCCAGCGAATCCCCGCAACCTTCACCAGGTCATCGGTCCACCTGGTGGGAGGCCTTCCAACGCATCGTCTTCCGGTTCGCGGTCGCCACTCCAGAACTTTTCTGCCCCATCGGCCATCCGTTCTGCGAGCAATGTGCCCTGCCCACTGCCACTTAAGTTTGGCAACACACAACTAACATAATTCTAACCAAATAGTATTGCCCAAATTACACCCACTCTAGAAAATATGACGCTGTCATCTTGACATAACATTTAACGTCTCAAGTCTAGAGGCATGTCGTTGACAGATACACTCAACACTTAAACTGTCGTATGCCACGATATATCTCACATCCCGCGTCGGCTACGATCCCAAAAGTAGAAGTTTTGTTGTGAAAATTGATGTCATGTTCCTTATTAATTTTGAAGTAGTGTAGGAAGTGTCTGAGACAGCTCCCACGATGATGAGCCTGATGGAATTTATTAATGATAAATCAAATAACGTTTTTATATCGGCACGTCTAAATTAAAACTGTCGCGCACTAAACAATCTACACGTTCTACAAATTTAAACCAATTCTTCATACTTAAAGTTCCCTTAAGGCGGTACCCCGAGCAAAACGCCACGCAAGCCGTTTTTTGTGCTGTTTTTAGGAGCTATCTACTCGTTATTTAAAAATAAATATCAATTAATAAAAATATATAAAATTTATACATAATATTGATTCTAAAATGGTAGATTTAGTTTTTTTTTAAATGTTGTATATATTTCACTAATCTCCTTCCAAAAAAACATAAAAATGTGAAATAATTATCAATATTATGCATCTCCTCTTCAATTATTCATTAATTATTTTTTGTACTAATACTAATGGATAGACAATTTAATAACGAACATTTTTGTAGATTTTTTTTTTTCAAAAGACCAAAATTCGATTTTATTAAGATTTTATTCTAAAATCTGAGCGTATTCACTACTGTAATTCATGCGCCACCAGTGCCGCTAGACCAATAGGAATGCTCTTATCGCATGCCAATTTTTTGGTCAGGGTACCGTCTTAAGGCAACTGTCACAGTACACACACCCTTATAGTTTGTAGTGCAGCCAAACAACGGGCAGTTATAACAGAAAATCTGGTGTGTAACTTTATTGATTACTTGCGGACGCCTCGCAGTTTCACCCGCGTAGTTCCCGTTTCCATGGGAATATAGGGATAAAAAGTAGCCTTTGTCACCCGCGGATAGTGTAGCTTTCCAACGGTGAAATAATTTTTAAAATCGGTCCAGTAGCTTTTAAGTTTATTCGTTACATACAAAAATACAAATCTTTCCTCTGTATAGGTGACGCAGTCCAGTAAACAAGATGGTGGAAAATGTTGAATTGCAAAGAGATTCTTGCTTATATTGATTTCTTTTCATTTCTTTTTTTTTCAATGTCTATTCAATCGTAGGCTGAACAATGATAAGTTTGGCGCGTGGGGATTGGAACAAGAAAAATAAAAATAAAACTTCTTACAAAAATTACAACCGACTTCCAAATAAAAAAACTACAAAGTGGAAAATAACTTCAATTTCGGAAGTCGGTGTTCTTGTTTTCGTTTATTCGTTTTTTGACACCGACTTCCGAAATTAAAGTTATTTTTCACTTTGTAGTGTTTTTAGTTGGAAGTCGGTTGTATTATTGTAAAAAGATTTTTTTTAATTTTCACTTTTTAGTTGTGGTGCATAATGGACCAGTTATATATGCTAGGTACGAATAATGCGCAAAGTGAAGCCAGAATAGATTAACCCAATAACATGAAACTTAAACAAAATCGGTGGAATAAGAGTATACCAAGGTGAACTATTTACACCTGCGTACCCCTTTAGAGCGTACTAGTGTGTTTGTTTTGTTATGAAATGGTGTAAACAATAAACAGAAATGCGATTGCAGCAATCTCGAGAGATTTGTCGTCATTTATTGAAGAGTTCTGGTGTATATCGCCGAAGTTCTTCATGAAATCTTAATGAAAATTAAATGGGACCACATGACAAGCACCAGCTTTCAAATAAAAAAAGAATCATCGAAATCGGTTTAACAAGTTCTGAGGTAAGACACATAAAAAAAAACAGTCGAATTGATAACCTCCTACTGTTTGAAAAGTCGGTTAAAAAGAGAGCGCTATGCTCAGTATTGCTCAACAGTGGGCAATTTGGGCTGTGGATGATGACGATATTGCATACAAAATTCTTTCAACAAAAGGACCCCAAGTCCACTTATATTTCAATATAAGTCAGCCGATAGCAGTTTCAGTTTTAGCAACATGCAGTTTCTTGCCCGGTCTTCTCCATAGTGTTTTACATTTAAGAGACGAACAGATTTTGCCATAGTCTGACCGCATAATCGAGGTCATTCTGAAGTAGCTTCGCGGTACGGATTGGGTTGTATTTATTCATTTATTAAACCTTCATACAACATAAAAAAATATAGGAGGACTTAGTGTCACCGCAGGTGTAGTGACAGCTCGCTGTTGGGTGTCAACCTCTCTCTTGCTACTTTATGAACGGTCTCAGTGAAGCGGTCGGCCTGAAGCTTCATATTTCTGACTGTCCAATTTTTTAAATTCCTGAATGTTTTTTTGTTATTCGAAGCTTGCATGCTTTAAAGTTTGAATATTGAAAAAAAATTGGAATTGATTTGTTAGTGCAGTTTTCATTTTAAACGGTACAACCCGATTCGGTCGCACGTACTAAAACTGTGCAATTTGTTCAACGGATTTTTCATCCAAAAAAAATCGATGGCTTTGCATATTTCAGTGAACTTCAACCATTTAGGCACCACTTCACACAAAAATTTCAACTGGCCGTGTTTGTTTTTCATTCAGCTGAATAGAATCTATTCCAATTTCAAATTAATATCGCGTATGATGTTTATACCATGAAATACCTCGCATACTATTTATAAAGTAATCTGTAAAAGCCTGCAATAAGAAATATACATGAATTTCAGTAAAACGCCATTTAATTAGATTCTCTTTCACGTGTTTTTGTTCGTTCTGTTTATATGTTGGTTGTTGATATTTATTATTATAATGTCAAAGTTTTATGAGCATACCTGTGTACGTGCACCGTATGGATGGGGTTGTTTAAAAACATAATTGTGTTTATTTTTGCTTTGTATGATTGCATTGTGTGTATGATGCAGACCGAACTTCCTCAATCCCTTCTTCTACCGCTCATAGACTATGCGGATGTCTGTTTTCTAGATGCTACGGAGATACTCCTTAACAAACTCGAGCGACTGCAGAACTTGTGCATCCGCTTTATTTTTGGTCTCCGCAAATATTACGACCACGTGTCGGAGTTTCGGAACAGATTAAAGTGGCTGCCAATTCGGCGTCGTCGGGATACCCATATCCTATCCCTTCTCTTTACTATCCTGCACAATCCTAATTCCCCTCAATACCTTCGTGAACGCTTTGAATACCTCGTGCCGAGAGGTAAACCCTGTCGCACTGCCACTTCTCTTCTCCTTCGTCCTCCGCGACACACTTCCAGCCGCTATGATGGCTCTTTCTCTGTTACAGCAGTGCGTCTCTGGAACTCTCTCCCACACTCCATACGCGACAGCCCTTCTCTGGAGGTCTTTAAGAGGATGATGAAAGATCATTACCTAACACAATGACATAATATTATTATTTATATATATATATTTATTTATTTATTTATGTACGTACGTAGTAAGTATATTTATGTTTTAATTAAATTCGTCATAGGTTATTTTAATATTGTACACTGGAAGCCTGCCCTCTATAATTGTAAAATTTCTCTGTCACTCTAGGGTTTGCTGTAAGAGAACTCAGCGTTGAGTTAAGCTCGCCTTTGTACATGTACTTTATTATCAAATGTTTGTAATGTTGTTTTTTGGTGTACAATAAAGAATTAAGAGAACAGTATCCTTTCTTTGGGTAATTAATTGTATCACCGCTGCTCTCAAAATGGCAAAGTAAAACACCGTGAGGAACCTAACTCCTATATTCAAAGGCATGTGAAATCCACCATTCTACACTGAACTCGCGTGGTGGCTTTTGACACACAAAGATGTAACGTTTTAAACTATATATGTCGTAAAATTTGGCAAATCTTTAACTGTCAATCTGTCGGTAAACATGCAATTTTTATAAACAGTATACGATCAGGGAACAATACTAACATGGTTTTAATTTATTTTAGTAAAGCTCCACAATTTTTAACAAAAACCAATGTACACAATGCTTTACAAACTTAGGAGCTATAAAAACAAATGAATAACATAAGAAAAGAAAAACAAACTGCAACAGTCGGTAATTATTTACACTTGTATTCTAAGAGGTAGTGGGTACAGTCGAGCTCATTATGCCTTCGTCAGTTTTTCTATTATTTTCTATTAAGCCAGGACTCAAGATACATTTTGAAGCTACTACTTTGATCTGACCACTGTATAGAAAATATAGTTTTCTGTACCAGTTGTGTGAATACATCAAATTAGCAAAAACAAGTCACCATTATGTTCATATCAAGTCTAGTTGACATGAACTTGAAACCTTTTTTTATGGATAGGTCAATTATTATAAAATACAAATAGAATGTGATGTTTTGTTGTAAGGGATAATAACAATAATGAATCAGAAGCAGTTTATATCGTGAAAAAAACTGATCTTAAGCTGACGAACCAATTTTTACTGTGTCTGTATCTGTTATTTATAAGCAAATGTGAGAGCCTGACGTAAATCTTTATGGTAATGGTTTTACGTAAGAATAGGGTATAAGAGGTTGTATCTTGAGAGGTCAGTCTTGCTACCATCCTACTGACTTACCTACTGACTGACAATATCGACACCATAAAATTACCTAATGGCTCCTCTTCACAATCGGCGATTATAGACGACTAGCTGTCCCACGCGGCTTCGCTCCCATCAACTGTCTTCCTACCTACCCATCTACCCTGCCTACCCTACCTGCCCTACATATATTCTTGTTTACGCAGCGCCTCCGCAATGGAAGCTCTCAAAAAGGTTTTTTTTCCCGTTTTTGCAACATTTTTCGATTATACTCCGATCCTATTGGTTGTAGCGTAATGCTATATAACCTGCCTCGCTAAATGGACTATCCAACACAAACATATTTTTTCAATTACAACCAGTGGTTCCGGAGATTAGCGCGTTCAAACAAACAAACTCTTCAGCTTTTTAATATTAGAATATAGATACGCGAGCACGATTGCATCTCCAGAAGAGAGAGAGACGCGGGGCGTTGCGCGTTCGGTGCGGACCGCACTAAATCTATAGGTACTAATAGTATAAAGAGGTAAAGTTTGTGAGTTTGTGACGTTGTAGGGGGTAATCTCTGGATCTACTGAACCGATTTTGAAAATTCTTTCACGTATCAAACTAATCGCGATTTGTGTAACTAAACTCAGTTTGTGCAAATACAGCGTTCTGATTGGTAGTTTCTTAGCAGTCTCGACCAATCGGATTTCATTGGTGAAATCGGCCCTAAGGCGGCTGCGGTCGCGGTGGTGAGGTGTGTGCGATTAGGTGGCCAAAGGGCATCGCGAGTTGTTGTAGTGGGCAGTAGAGGCTAGACGTGTTTCCTCAGGCCAATTGCTCGCTAGAGAGTCCGTCCCTTACGTCACTCTAGGTGTTCACCATAGTCGCTTCAGTATTAACACAAACGGTGGATTAAAAAATTTGAAATGAAATCTATATATATATAAAAGAAGAAACTTATCGATTAACGCACAGCCAAAACCACTAGCATGAAATTTGGCAGAAACATTTCTCAAGTGACGTAAGTGAGCACTAAGAAAGGATTTTTAGAAATACCACCCCGAAGAGGGTAAAAAGGGGGTTGAAAGTTTGTATGTAATTGCTTCAGTTTGTAAGTTGGACACGTGAAATTTTGGATTTCCGCTTTAGGTTCATAAAAAAAATGTATTTATTGATTTTTGAAAATCCTCTAAGAGGGTAATAAGGGGGCTGAAAGTTTGTATGAAATTTCTACAGTTTGTAAGATGGACTCGTAAAATTTTAGATATAAACTCTTAGTTGATAAAAAGAATTCATGTGTTTATTGGTTATTCGAAATTGCACCCCTAAAAGGGTAAAACAGGGGTTGAAAGTTTGTATGAAAATTCTACAGTTTGGAAGATAAACACGTAAAATTTTAGATTTAAGCTCTTAGTTGATAAAAAAAACATGTATTTATTGGTTTTTGGAAATTCCACCCCTAAGGTGATAAAAGGGGGGTTGAAAGTTTGTATGTAATTTCAACAGTTTGTACTTTACAAACTGTTGAAATTACATGGACACGTGAAATTTTAGTTTTACGCTCTTGGTTGATAAAAATAAATCATGTGTTCATTAGGTTTTAGAAAATCTACCACTAAGGCGATAAAAAAGGGGTTGAAAGTTTATACGAAATATTTACAGTTTGTAAGTTGGACACGTAAAACTTTAGATTTACACTCTACGTTGATAAAAAGAATTTATATATTTATTGGTTTTTGGGAATTCCACCCCTAAGGTGGTAAAAAGGGGGTTGAAAGTTTGTATGTAATTTCAACAGTTTGTAAGCTGGGGACGTGAAATTTTAGATTTACGCTCTTGGTTGATAAAAAGAAATCATGTTTAAATTAGGTTTTAGAAATTCTACACCTTAGGGGATAAAAAAGGGGTTGAAAGTTTATACGAAATATTTACAGTTTGTAAGTTGGACACGTAAAACCTTAGATATACACTCGACGTTGATAAAAATAATTAATGCAATTATTGATTTTTGGAAATTCAGGTTAAAATACAGTTTGTAAGTTGGGCACGTAAAATTTTAGATTTAAGCTCTTAGTTGATAAAAATAAATCATGCATTTATTATATTTTAGAAATTCTACCCCTAAGGGCATTATAAAATAGGGCTTCAAAGTTTATATGAAATTTCTTCGGATTGGAAGGTAAAACTTAACAACAAATTAACTTAAACAAAGAAATTGTAGTTACTAAAACCGTAGATATCTACATTATCCCATTTATTTAATTTAACAATAGCTTATTTTTGGTCGCTTTCACTAACTGCACATAATAAAGTCTAAGAACTTAGATGAATACAATACGAAATCATGCGAACGATGTCGCGGGTGGAGTGCTAGTTTTATATATTATATTAAGGCGGTACCCCGAGCAAAACGCCGCGCAAGCCGTTTTTGGTGCTGTTTTTAGGAGCTATCTACTCGTTATTTAAAAAGAAATATAAATTAATAAAAATACAATAAATTTCTACAAAATATTGATTCTAAAATGGTAATTTAGTTTTTTTTTAAATGTTGTATATTTTTCACTAATCTCCTTTCAAAAAAACATAAAAATGAGAAATAATTATTGATATTATGCATCTCCTCGTAAAGTGTTCATTCATTATTTTTTGTACTAACACTAATGGATAGAGAATTTAATAACGAACATTTTTGTAGAATTACTTTTTTCAAAAGACCAAAGTTCGATTTTATAAAGATTTAATTCTAAAATCTGGGCTTGTTCACTACTGTAATTCATGCGCCACCAGTGCCGCTAGACCAATAGGAATCCTCATATCTCATGCCGATTTTTTGATCAGGGTACCGTCTTAATTAAATAATTATTAAATTGCCTTAGCATCCGCGGTATCTCCTCACCCAGACTGTGACCTAGGCCATAGTATAATAATAATAGCAACCTGTTACTGTACTACTGCAGACTAAAGGCCTTCTTATAAAAAGAAGACACGAGCATTAATTACGACCCTTGCATAAGGCGGAGTGGCGATATAAAAACTTACCTATATTAACTATAAAATTATACATTATGTTCTTTTAAAACAACCTTTTTTGTATTTTTACAGCAAACCCTTTCATTTGATACCCATATTATGGCAGTGCACAAAAAATAACTAGTTCGCCATCTTGGGCCGTCCGCCAAATTGGATTTAGAATGAAGTCACTTAGCTAACTATATATTGTCATCCAAACTAAACGTGTAAGCATAATTTCATCTTAATCTGTGGATAATAACTGCTTTAAAATTCAGTTACAAGATTTGACCCGAAAACACTTACATACATACATTGCAAGTTAAATAAAAGCTTGTGAAAAGAGGTTTTCCTTCACATATGTCAATGATTTCCAAGATAACCCACAAGAACAAATATAATTTAGTAACTATGTATATTTATTCAAATACTCATAATACAGCCCCAGTCTATTCTCATATTCCGCCAGCCAGCCATGAATTATTATTTTAATTCCAACATAAAATTAAACACGCCTAAAACCACAATATTATCACACTATTAATATAATAATTCATAATAGAGGACCGTAAACCGTGATACGGTCTAAATTAGCGGATAAAGTTCATACGCAATCAAGTGGGTCATATAAGGGCCACGGGTGGGCCATAGCTTAGGGATAACTTACACCAAGACGCGACGCGATGAGACGCGAACTTTTTATTTTTTGGAGTTGGAAATTCAATATGGTTTTTTTTAATACACAAAAATAATAACAAGCACACGGTTCGATCTTCGAGGTCAAACAACGCTTGCCGAGGTCGGTTTTTGGATGGTTGACCCGCTATTACATTCCGAGAATCCCTCCGTTGGTCTCGGTTGTCATTTTTAGATATTTGACAGTGGTTACGAATAGTCTGAAGCCAGATTATCTGACCCTAGGTCTTGCCAAAAGGTACTTGCTGTAATGTCTCGTTCCTGGGTTGTGGTTTTTTTTTACCCTTACCACTATCCCACCTGATGGTAAGCGATGATGTGGTCGACGATGAAGCACGCTTGCCTAGAAGAAACCTATTCATCTGGACTTACAGACTCCCGGGTTGTAGCTATCAGGTAATACAGACTCCGGCAGGGAATTCCACACATTAGCTGTACGCACAATAAAATCATCCCCGAAACGATTGGTGCGTATGGGTGGAATGTCCATCATGTAACGATGACGCATCGCCTTACGTCTTGTAGTCCGATGACGGAACGGAGGTCATAAAAACAGCCGCTTATGGAAAATAGTGATACTCAGCAGGATCCAGTTAGACTGGAAGCCGGCACAACATAGTTGCGAAAAGGCTAGGCAGAATCTGTGCTTTTGTTGTATTATGTAAACTACTAGGTACCTACACCAAAAGAACAAATTTCTGGGAGGGACATAAAAATTAAAAGAAAACATACAAAGACACACCAACGTTTCGCCTGTCCTGCGCCTCACTAATTCCATACGCTTCGCCGCTTCGCGATACTTTTCACAGAACCGCGTTGCGCAGCACAAAACAACTGGTATCTTCAAGATCCTTGCACTCGTCTAGGTATGAGCTGGCCCTTAGGCATTATGCCCATGATCCTTTGCCGTAAAGTGGGCCTTATTAAGGAGGCTACTAAAGCCACGACACAAGCGATTAAGGCGATATAACTGCCATTTTTGTGGCGTTATTTGGCACCCGTGCAGCGATGATAAGGGTTCACTTTGCACGTAATATTTTAGGTTACTTCACTAATCTTTGGGTAGGATGTACAAAGTGTTGTGAAGATAAATGGGCTCGACACCGGCTGGCGCACAGCGTCCTAAAATGATTTACAGTATATTTTTCTGGTTTGTTTAGGCAGGAAGTACTTGATAAAATGAAGAAGAATGTTTATGAAGATTTTAAATGTGATTTCATCCCTTCAAAATGCCTTCAAATCCTACTTGATTTTGAAGTTCTAGTGTAAATTATTTCAACTCCTGTTGTCCAATGTCTTAGTTAAATTACAAAAAAAAAATAGCGTCATTGAATTTTGCTTTCTGCACTTTCTGTCTACCCCCTAGGGAAAAGGCGTGAAAGCACTTACCTTCCTTTATCTGTATAGAACCCTAATTAATATATTAAAATAATCCTCCAATAGGATAAAGGTTTCTGTATCTTAAGTAGCCAGTGAGCCTCAACATTTTCGTTACAATAAAAACAAACCTAATGTAATCAAGGAAATTGTTTTGGCATTTAAATGGTAATCGCTTTTGTAATTTACGTAGCGTTATGTCCATCACTCCTAAATTGACTTTATAGGTAAATATTTAAGGAAATTGTTTATCAAGTAATTCCCTAACAAACAACGCTTTTTAGATGGACTTGGAAAACAAGAAACTGTTTCGAACTTGAAATGCCAAGGGCTTTAATTGCTAACACTACTTGAGGTGCCTGTAAATGGGCTAGTTTTTCGGCAATTTCTTGCTGCAATTGTATAGCCGCCAAGTTGCCAGTTATATCGCTCAACACAGTGCAACAATTGCTGCAATCTTGCAGTATAGCCCGGGGATATTGCCAAGATATTTCATAGTTGTGGCATGTATTCAATGTCTAGCCGGCTAAATTGCAAATGATTTACCCGGCTCTGACTTCACTGCAATATCGCCGCATATTTTCTTTGCTCTGATGTATAGGTGCATCTGTTTTCCATCGCTCGCCTCCTCCCCGCCTCGTCCTGTCGCTGCCTGATTAGTGAAGTTGTTTTGTACCCGTTGTTGATTTTATTCTGTTCGTCATGGCCGAGTGCTTGAATGAAACGATTTTGTACTTTATCAACGAAATCCATGTATGTCGTGAATTATGGGATGCAGAAACTAGTGCGTATAAAGATCTTAATCTTAAGAAGGACGCTAAACTCCTGTAGTCCAATGTCTTAGTTAAATGCCATGAAATTGTAGCATCATAGCATTTTGCTTTCCAGCTCCAGTTTCTGTCTACCCCCATGAGAAATGGCGTGAAAGCACTTACCTACCTTTATCTGTATAGGTACCTAATTCATATTTTAAAATAATCCTCCAAAAGGTAAAGGTTTCTGTATCTTAAGTAGCCAGTGGGTCTCAACATTTTCGTTACAATAAAAACAAACCTAATGTATTCAAGGAAATTGTTTTGGCATTTAAATGGTAATCGCTCTTGTAATTTACGTAGCGTTATGTCCATCACTCCTAAATTGACTTTTTAGGTAAATATTTAAGGAAATTGTTTATCAAGTAATTCCCTAACAAAAAACGCTTTTTAAATGGACTTGAAAACAAGAAACTGTTTCGAACTTGAAATGCCAAGGGCTTTAATTGCTAACACTACTTGAGGTGCCTGTAAATGGGCTAGTTTTTCGGCAATTTCTTGCTGCAATTGTATAGCCGCCAAGTTGCCAGTTATATCGCTCAACACAGTGCAACAATTGCTGCAATCTTGCAGTATAGCCCGGGGATATTGCCAAGATATTTCATAGTTGCCGCATGTATTCAATGTCTAGCCGGCTAGATTGCAAATGATTTACCCGGCTCTGACTTTACTGCAATATCGCCGTATATTGTCTTTGCTGTGATGTATAGGTGCATCTGTTTTCCATCGCTCGCCTCCTCCCCGCCTCGTCCTGTCGCTGCCTGATTAGTGAAGTTGTTTTGTACCCGTCGTTGATTTATTCTGTTCGTCATGGCCGAGTGCTTAAATGAAACGATTTTGTACTTTATCAACGAAATCCATGTATGTCCTGAATTATGGGATGCAGAAGCTAGTGCGTATAAAGATCTTAATCTTAAGAAGGACGCTGAGGCCGTAATTGCCGCGAAGTTTCATGTAACGACCGAAGAGAGAGAGAGGCATATGTAAAAATCGTCATTAACTGCTGAGATCTAGCCGCAATTATTGCTCCGCGTGTACGAGCAAAATTCCTTAGCAACCCAGTTACACTATCTTGCTGGACAACATCCGGCAATGTATTGCACAATGAAATTGCAGCAAGAGTATAAGTTGCAAATATACTGAGCTACATTGATCAACAAAATTTCCGACAAGATGCAATTTTTGTAGCCCGTTTACAGGCCTCTTTATGTAAGCGACCTATAATCTATGAAACTGCCTAGTTTTTTTTAATTATGATTATTGGGGTCGACTTCTAGTCTAAACGGATTCACTTAGATATTTTACATGGACCGACTGCCTATCTGACATCCATAATCTAGTAACTACCACTCCAGTGTTCACGGCACTAAGTACGCAAACAAAAATAGTCTAAGTCTCTAGTGTTAATGCCGAAAATGTGGGGCTGTAGAGTTGTTATTGAATATCTTACTGATACTAAACCCATTTGTTCAAGTTTAATTATTTTTTAATTACTTAGAACAAGTTGTTATAATAAAAAAAACACACTGATTGATTCTGTATAGTCTCAGCTACACAACAAATTTTTTGTTTTTTTTTTAAAATTATAGGCTCGCGCTTGATTACTATGCCGTCGACCACATCATTGCTTACCTGATGGTAAGCAATGATGTGGTCGACGGTGAAGCACGCTTGCCTAGAAGTAACCTATTCACTCTTGACTTAAAGACCCCTAGATTGTAGCTATCGGGAAACACAGACTCCGGCAGGGAATCCCATTCCTTAGCTGTACGCATAATGAAAGTATTTCCAAAACGTTTAGTGCGTATGGGTGGGATGTCTACCATGTACCGATGGCGCATCACCGTACGTCTTGTAGTCCGATCATGAAACGGGCTTGGTGCGCACACTCCCCGAAATGCAACCGATATAAACAACTCGGCGACGATGTTCAAGGCTCTGGACCTTTGTCTTAACCAGTGCCTCATTGCCGATGAGCCTCTTGGGCCGCTTTTCGATCAACTCGAGTGTATCAAGCTGGTATTTGGCAGTTCCGTCCCAGAGATGCGAACAGTACTCCATGCATGATCGAACTTCCGCTTGATACAAGCTGAGCAGCTGTTCTGGCGTGAAGTACCTTCTAACCTTTGCAAGGATCCCCAGCTTTTTGGCAGCCAGTTGAGCCTTTGCCTCAATGTATGGGCCAAAATTACGATACGTTGGAAGGCCTCCCACTAGGTGGACCGATGACCTGGTTAAGGTTGCGGGAAGGCGCTGGATGCGAGACGCACGGCCAAAATTGAGAGTCGATGTCAACGTAACGCCAAGAAGCTCAAGATGGTCAGTTATTGGCACGGTCACATCTCGGAAAGTTAGAGCCGGGTGAAATTGGCTCTGTTTAGCGGAAAAAATCGCCCCATTTGGAGACTGCCTGCAAGGACAGGTTCAAGCGCTCCACTATGGCCTCCCGCAGAGACTGGATCTGAGGTCCGGTAGCTCGAGCGTTGGACATGTATCTCTCAGCAACAGTGCTGTCGTCTGCATACCCAAAGGTGCAGGGTTTTAGCAGATCGTTAATGTGAAGCAAGAATAAAGTTGCCGAGAGTACCGACCCCTGAGGGACCCAGGCATTAATATCCAATTGGTCCGACGGTCGTTTGTTGTAGCTGCAATAATTTACGAGATATTAAGCTTTTAATTGGAAATGGCACGGGCCACTTAGGAGGCTCTGACATATGACGCTCCCTGGGACACTACGCGTGTAGAAGGCAGGGCTTGTGGGGCACCAGAGTGGCTGGGTAACACAATATCTCTTGGCAATACTGGTCTCAGATTTAAGACTTCTGACTAATAACGACTTTGAAAGATTTACAAATGATGCCAGGACCAACGGCTTCACGTGCTTTTTCAAATCAAAAAAACTGGACTTTGTATTTCCCGAATGGTCACTCATTCACGAACCGACCTCGGCAAGCGTCGCCTAACTTAGATGTTCGATCAGTGTAGCTGTTATTAAATAATAATCATCGATGGATTATTTAACATACTAAACTATGCGTTAGGAATACAAATATACACACAAAGAAAAATAAAAATACCATTTGTGTTTCTCAACAAAGAAGTTTTATCGAAGGCTTCAGAAATCAATCTCGTTCTTAGTGGTGAAGTCTTACAAAAGATAAATCGCTTGTATTGGAACGTTAGGTCGAATGAACTTACAAAGGAACTAACGTAGGTAGGTACTTAAATAATATTCAAAATATTTCGCACGTGTAAGTATCTTTTTGGTACCGCATTAAATAGGTTGGTATTGGCTGTAGCTAAGGCAAAAATAAGATAAGTTGTGTAAAAACTGTTCACGACCGGCGATACTGAAGTGTAGATATTCCTGCAAATGCAGCGCTTTCAGCTGGCTACTTTGCTGACTACCTTTCCAAATAATATTGGCAAACAAATTCCAAAGTTAGGTTTTTTTGTGGAAAACTTTCAGGCGAACCAAGTGATCTTATAACGTGTTAATTTTTTATTTTAGGATACATTAATCCAAAACTACACTTACTCGTAGAACTTCAACAAGAGAAATTAAAAGTTTGACCTGCTCGCAAACCAATTATATTACTAATCCGAATAATTCAGACTGCAAAAGAAAACACTCTGTACCAACATAATTTCTAGAGTTCACTTGTAAGGCTTCAAGCACAAAGCTCACCTAATGCCACCACCATTCGATAAGTTCCAGGAAACCTGTTGAAGGAAGTCTGTTGCCACTATAAAAACGTGACTGAACTACGCAATATTGTTCGAAGACTCAAGCTAGCAGCCTTAGAGCTTAAGCAGAAATCTAGTACACTATTTATCACCAGCGCTGAGCGAGAAAGCCTGGTACAATTTTCAGATTCTTTCTTTGTAAGACTTCTAATGGATAAGGTATTATAAAACTAAATTCAAATGTACTGCAACAAGATCAATCAAAATTTAGCCGAAACCTACACACACCAAGTCTGTGTGTTGCAGGAAGTAGGTAAGTATTGCCACTATCAAAAACGTGACAGAACTACGCACCATTGTATGAATACACAAACTAGTAAGTGGTTAAGCAGGAATCTCGTATATTGCCAGTACATAGTTTGTCAACAGCCGCTGAGCGAGAAATCCTGTAACTATTTTCAACCTTTTTGTTTATACCATCGATATATATATTGTATAACGAGCTAGATTTGGCAAACCGAACACTTACTCTGTTTGAAAGAACTGTACTACAATCCGTATACCTTACTTTAAATTATGTTGAACGAAACGCGTAAGTGCTATGAATTTTATGGCGCTTACGACGTTTTGATCGCGATTAAATTAAACTATATGAGCAACCTAGCGCTGCATGTTTTAATAGTTTGATTAGACAACATATATATTTTAGCGCTTCAGCGAACTTTAGTTTTAACTCACCAGCATTTGTTTTTTTTTTTTATGAATGTTATATGTCTTATCTGTCGGTAGAATTTTGCCGGCCAATTTTGATTGGCTAATGTAACGTAGGGTCGGTTCGGGAAGGAAAATGGGCCCACATTTTTTTTATTTTTAGCCTGGAGCAATGCTCATGCATACTGCGCTACCACGGGGAGATAGCGCAGTTATGTGGGACTCTAACTCACTAAAACTCCATGGTGTCCTCCTGTGCCGCTTATGGCGGGAACACGGGTACGCGTTAGCACTCACCGCGAACCCGCCGCGGCTGTCCGTCACCGGACCCTCCTCTGGGGAGTACCGTCCATCACCGGCGCACCAGAAAACACTGTGCGCCGTGACCACCCCAGGAACCAAACCAGCACATGGGTGCCAGACGACTCCGTGTAAGGCACCCTTTGTGACGGGTCAGGGTCAATGGCCCCGCCACTTACCATTTTTCGGCCACAGGGGATAGGGAGAGCGGCCAACGCTATACCGGCACTCCTCCTCCCCTACGGCCCCACCGCGTCCGCCATCAGACGGTGGCGACCCTGTTTAGGCCGTGGAAGGTAGGGAGAGCGGCGCACCGCAATACCGGCACTACTCTCCCGCCGCGGCCTCCAACCCTCAGCCGCAATATCGTATGGGTATGGGAGACCCCATACGACATCGCGGCCCGCCTCAGTTGCGATGTCGCCTAGGCAGCACCGCAACCTACATGTTGGCCGCTACGTCGTCGGCTTATCGGCAAAAGCCCTGACGAGCGGCCCCTCCTCGGGTTCCTCTTTGCTTCACCGTGGGTGACCAAGCCACGGTTACTGAGCCCCCCCGCATCGACCATGCGGGAACCCACCGGGGGGGAAAATGGGCCCACCTTGGGAACACAATCACGCCAGGGATCACACCTCGACAGTTACATGCAGCTTCTAGGCCGCTTATCCACAACCGCGCACGCGGACACAAGCATGGGTGTATGGTTTGTAATACTTCTGAGACCACAATCTAGACAGCAACGCTGATGCCCCTTTTTTTGTCATTCAGTCAATTTAGTGGGACAATTCTTTAAACTTTTAAACAATACACTTCGACGACTGGACAAGTGTTTGAAACAAGGAGCCTGCCCATCAGATAATAGCTGGTAGCCCGATAACATTTTCACAGAATAGGTGCCTTGGTATTACGGCCGTTATCATGGCAAATAATAAAAACAATGTAGTCTTCAATCAGTTTACAATGTGCCCACGGCTGGGAAACAGGCCTCCTCTTTCTCTGAGAAAGGGAATGCAACACGCCAGTCCAGTGCGGATTGGTACTACTACTACTATTAGTACTACAAAGCTATAATTTGGCATAGATCTACATATTAATCACGCTGATAAATTGGTAAAATAAAACTAGGAAACAAAAAAAAACAATTGTCTCCTCTTGTACACGTAAAGTGGGGATTTTTTTCTCGTCTATGCCATGGTGTGAGGTGGTACGTAAATACTACGGGTCTGTGAAAACCATTTTTTTTCTAGTCTATCCCATGGTGTGAGGTGATACGTAAATACTACGGGTCTGTGAAAACCAATTTTCGATTCAGGGATCGTAAAATTAAACTTTAAATTGCAAATTTTTGTTAGTCAAGTGTTCCCCACTCCTGGCAGCTAAATGGTTGCTTTTGAATAGGTGAAAAAAAAAACAAGACAGTAGTATATACAACGAAATTAACCACTACCCTGCCTACCCTGCCTACCCTGCCTACCCTGCCTACCCTGATTACCCTGCCTACCCAGCCTAACCCGCCTACGCTGCCTACCCTGCCTACGCTGCCTACCCTGCCTACCCTGCCTACCCTGCCTACCCTGCCTACCCTGCCTACCCTGCCTACCCTGCCTACCCTGCCTACCCTGCCTACCCTGCCAACCCTGCCAACCCTGCCTACCCTGCCTACCCTGCCTACCCTGCCTACCCTGCCTACCCTGCCTACCCTGCCTACCCTGCCTACCCTGCCTACCCTGCCTACCCTGCCTACCCTGCCTACCCTGCCTACCCTGCCTACCCTGCCTACCCTGCCTACCCTGCCTACCCTGCCTACCCTGCCTACCCTGCCTACCCTGCCTACCCTGCCTACCCTGCCTACCCTGCCTACCCTGCCTACCCTGCCTACCCTGCCAGAATTTTTAAAATCGGTTCAGTAGTTCCCTACAATGTCACAAACTCACAAACTTTATCTCTTTATAAAATTAGTATAGATTTAACGAAAGCATTTATAGGCAAGCCAAAACTAGTAACGTTCTAATTTTATTTTCCGACAACTTTTTTTGCTAGCGCCACCCTCTCTTTCCCTGTCCGCTGGCAATATGCATGAGAGAGTGCCCCCATGCATAACATGGACGTTTCGAAAGTGCATCATACAGGGTAGAATTTCCGCATGATCTAGCGAGTACGTTATATTGAAAAAAAAACAATGTCGCTGATACTGAGCCTTTATGCTTGTTTAGATAAGGAAATTTACATGTTGCTCCACAGAGTATTAGTATCACCTTCAGCCATATGATGATGACGATGATGTATGAAGTTTTTGACGCCATATTTTAGACTACCTAATTTATTTTAAGGCTTATTTAGTAGTTTTTGATTTTTGTGATATAATTATGTATATAAATATAGTAAATTAAGTATTTTATATATACACTTTTTATCTATTTTATAAATATATAATACTTGTAAATAAATGTGTAATGGGATAGACAAACGGTCCGACCAATCCCGTAAGTTTTG
Source organism: Orthosia gothica (assembly GCA_949775005.1). NCBI lineage: Eukaryota > Metazoa > Arthropoda > Insecta > Lepidoptera > Noctuidae > Orthosia > Orthosia gothica. Next base: position 11,346,304 of record OX459064.1, read on the forward strand.
TAATGGGATCCTCTTTACATCTTTTGTGTTGGGATCCCTATAACGGGCATGCCACAAGTCATGCTACCCAAATGCACTGTCTAATGCACTCTTATGCCATTTTTGCAACTGTTGTATAATAAGGGGTATTAATGTGATAATAGTATATTAGAGGAAGTTTGAAAGTGGTGCCAATGACAGAAACACCTGAAACGAAACCGTTTGTCCTGGTATGGTCATGTGATGAGGAGAGATAAAACGCATGTTACTAAAAGAGTTATGAATAGAAATGTGTAAACGTACGCAATGTTCGCAACGTCTTCCGTTTCGCGGTCGCCACTCCGGAACTTTTCTGCCCCATCGGCCATCCGTTCTCCGAGCAATGTGCCCGCCCCTCCCACTACCACTTAAGTTTGGCAATTCTTAGTCTTCTTCAATTCTATGTCGGTTACCCTGGTTCTCTTGCGGATCTCTACATTTCTGATTTGATCACGCAAGGATGCTCCGAGCATATCTCTCTTCGTTGCCCTTTGGCGGTGCCTTTGGTGAGCTGGTGGCCGTAATAAAATTTAGTGCAACATTATATGGATGATATTATGGTTACTATGACACTGGTTGTTTTAATGTTGGCAATAAGCTTACTGTTTCTGAAACTTTTATGGAGGATTTATAACATGGGTGAAGATATTAGTAGTTTATGCAATGGTCATATATTACGGGTTATTAAAACACGAGCGTGGGTATAATGGTGATAATATTAACACGCGAGTGTTTTAATACCTAATTATATGCCGTTGCATAC